>JARYHS010013630.1:6787122-6818571 GCA_031002005.1 Vandiemenella viatica
AAAAAAAAAAAAAAAAAAAAAAAAAAAAAAAAAATTAAAGCTGCTCTTATTGCTCAGTTTATGTAATTTCTTTTGGAGGATATTTTAAATACACATTATAGACACAAGCACAACTAACAAAAACAACAACGAGCTGAAAACCGAATATTGCAAGCTGGACCGTCTACAAAACTTTCCAACCCGACGGAAAGTCCACGCGCCACGGGATAACGGTCATTTTTGGCGCGTACGCTCCAACCCGCAGTCTTGGCGCGCGCGACTGTAGTGTTGATCATTTTTAGACGCACGCTCCAGGAGCGACGGTCCAACCTCACGCTTCGGCGCGGCAGTCCGGAGTGCCGTTCCAAACTGCCAGTTTGGCGCGTACGTGTAAACGGGGCTATTGCAAAACAGATTTTTACCTGGTATTCAAACTGTTGTCAACCTCTCCTTCACGTGGTGCACCCTGTTTGCAAGGACGAGTCTCTGGCGACTGAAAGATTCCCGATATAAGGAGTCACCCACTGCTTGCCAATGGCCTCCGAAAGGAGGGCGGAAGAGCGGGGGAGTGGTACAGGGCACCCTCTTGCCCTTGGGGATGGAAACGGCCCCTAAAGGCGGATGAATCAGAAATGATCAACGGCATGGGGATGCAGAAGGCAACGGGAAACCTCTGAATTAAAGACCCAAAGGGTATCCCGAGGACATGTAATCCTCTCAAATTACATATATCATGATGGCTTCTTCCTGGGTAAAATATTCCGGAGGTAAAATAGTCCCCCAATCGGATCTCCGGGCGGGGACTGCTCAGAATGGATAGAAACATTCTACGGGTCGGAGCGTGGAATGTTAGAATTCTGAATAGGGCATTTAGGTTAGAAAACTTAAAAAGGGAGACGGAACTACTTTAGTTAGATGTTGTTGGGACTAGTGAGATTGAATGGAAGGACGCACAGGATTTCTGGTCTGGGGAACACAGGATAATTAGCACACAAGCTGTCAATGGAGTCACTGGTGTAGGATTTGTAATGAACAAGAAAGTAGGGAAACGGGTTAGTTATTATGAACAATTTAGTGACAGGATTATTTTGATGAGGTTAGAAACTAAGCCCGTCCCAACCACATTAGTACAAGTGTATATGCCAACGTCAGACGAAGATGACGAAGAAATAGATAAAATATACGCTGAAATTGAAGAATTAATCGAATATGTGAAGGGGGAGGAAAATCTAATAATCATGGGTGATTGGAATGCAATAGTGGGAGAAGGAAAAGAGGGGAATACTGTAGGAAGTTTTGGTCTAGGAGAAAGATATGAGTGAGGTAGCAGGTTGCTAGAATTTTGTGAAAGATATAAGCTAGTAGTGGCAAAGACACTGTTTAAGAACCATGCAAGAAGAATATACACCTGGAAACGTCCTGCGGATACAGGCAGATATAAGCTAGATTATATCATGGTCAAACAGAGATTCAGGAATCAAGTTTTAGACTGTAAAGTGTACCCAGGAGCAGACATAGACTCTGACCATAATTTGATAGTAATGAAGTGCAGGCTGAATCAAGTTGTGTGAAAGATTAGAGGGCGCTGGCATATTACAAGTGACAGTGTATTCAATTTAGCACAAAAAATTAGGAGAGAGAGTTTTTGGCAAGAAGGGCGCCACATTTGCTCCCAGTGGAAAATGAGGACAGTTGCACAGTCAACTTTGAGTCTGTTTGGGCATAGAGAAGTTAAAGAAGCATTTGAAAAATAGAACTAAAAGGAGATTACATTGAAAAATAGAAAGATCTACAGAAAATTATTTGATTTTAACCCTTTAACTGCTACGGTTTGCGCGGCCGAGCTCTCGCTGAGTGCTCCCTTGTTTACGCCTAAGCCGTTTACCTGCGCTGGAATGCCGCGTTAGACCGGACCGCTGTGTACTGAATATGTCTGGAGCGTTGTGTCTGACGTTCTTCTGCTGTCACTCTGCGATTTGAAACCGCAGATACAAAATAACTGCTGTTAATACAACATCTAAAGTTTTTCAATTTAAAGCTCCTCTAAAAGTGAATGTCTGCGTAATCTAACATGCCGGTACTTCATATAGTAAATAGATATTACAGCAACTGAAATGTTTTTAGTTTTTGAGCGTAGTAATTTATCTGGAGAGAACGTTTCCGAATACCTTTCACAAATTCTGCACAAATTTTCCAGCCTTCTTTTTGACACGGGATAATATATTTTTAATTTTTTTTTCTTGTATTTAGTTTAGTTTTGGAGGCGTATAAATGTAATATAATTATTACTCTGCATTTAACCGTGGTTAGTAATTCTTTTTGTGTGATAAACCTTGAAAAATGGTACAACACACAGTGATACATTACATGTTCTGCATTGGTTTCTCGACGCACTTTCTGTATCGAACATACAGCGCATTTACCCATTGGCGTGCTCTTATTTGAATTTGAAATATGAATGAAATTTGGTAAATGTCTCCCAGTAAATGCTTGACGATATTCTTTATCAGAGCGTCTTCCATTGCTAGGTTCGTTCTGTTCTGTGGTATATGCTTCAACAACTTCTCTAAGGGGGCGTCCATAAATTACGTGAGGTGAAATAGGGGAGTGGGGGGGGGGGTCCGTCGAAATATTACCAAGAGAGAGAGGGGGTCAACGGAAATCTCATGTGAAATTTTTTGGACTGTAGAGTTAAAAAAAAAGTCTACAAATGACGTGAAAGTCGATGTATTTCCTCGAAAAGTGTAGCTTTGGAAAAAAGGTCTCAAAAAGTTGCGAGGGCGATTTCTAGGGGGGGGGGGGCGTCTCACGGACCTGATCTTACAAGACGGGGGGGGGGGGGGGGGGTCAGGAAATCCTGAAAAATACCTCACGAAATTTAAATTTATGGATGCAACAGACGAAACTCTGCAACTGGCATTTTTCGTCCGGTTACTATTCGGTGAAGAGCGTGAGCATTTAAAATGCAGTGTTCGAGAATGTGGAAAAAGAACTTTTTAAACCACTTCATATTGAAAATATAGTGTGAATTGTTTCTCGCGTATCTGTTGGTCTCATCAGCAATAGATATCATATGATATTCCGTTAGAAATATCAGGAAAAAATGACAAACTGCTGGAAAGTTAACTTAATCCCCACTTGTGTCCTGCAGCTTAATCGACAAGCACAAGCTGTCAAACGCGTCACTAAAGCATTCTCTTTTTCCACACATTTCGCTCGCACAATCTGTAGCTGAAAAATGGTCATTTACCACTGGCTGATGTACAAAGCTTAGGAAAATTACATCTAGACACTGTCATCCATATCAAAGTGATCATATTCACTGTCGCTTCTAGTAAGAATCTCCATGATTTCTTCCGCGGTACAAACACGACGGTGTATTCGGGAGGACGATGGTTCGAATCCCCGTCCAGGCATCTAGATTTGGGTTTTCCATGGTTTCCCCAAATCACTCCAGGTGAATGCCAGGATGCTTCCTTCAAAAGTCCATAGCCGAATTCCTTCCCATTCCTTGCCTCCCATTCTTTACCATCTCTAAAGACCTCGCTGTTAAGAGACGTGAAGCAGTTAACAAAAAAATAATGACTGTATGCCATATTCTCAGCGAAAACTAAAAGGAAAAGAGCAACACAAATTAGATCGCAGCTGCCAACGCTCAAGGGCCGAATGAGGAAAACAACTAACCACCCTGGGTGGAAATATGGCTTCATAGCCAGGCCGCTAAGAGGCTAGCGTGTTAACACGTCTGGAGCACAGACAGGGCGGCGAGGCGGCGCGTGTATACACGTCTGGAGCACAGACAGAGCGGCAAGGCGGCGCGTGTATACACGTCTGGAGCACCTTGGCGCAGTAGTAGCCGCGCGTTAACACGTCTACAGCAGTCAAAGGGTTAACTTTTTGTAAGGACTTATTGAATGATTATCGTTCTAAAGAGTATTTAATTAAGGAAGAATGGAGAAAATAGATCCAACATTTACCATAGGTGAAAGCAGGAGGGCAATGACAACACAATAAAAGTTGAACACACCTTATAGTATTCCTTAAGTAACATTAATCACCTCATTAGGTGAGACACACAGCAAGGGAACAAGATGTGCACACACCAATGCTTGAAAACTGAATCTACTGCAATTTGAATAAATAAAGATATGAAGAAGAACAGTAATTCAGAAAAATATTAGTTTTTGTTTATGATTGAGATGGTAAACGAGTAAAGGGTTAGTGGAATGGAATGAATATAGGAATTCGGACAGGAAGACACTGTGTATTGAGACCTGTAGGTTGACGCTTGTTGGCCGGTTGCCATCTTAGGAGTTCAGAGAAGCCGTTGTTAGGCTGACTCCGATAGCACAAGCAGTGATGCAGGAATCTGAATTATTGATGTTGTGGTGTTGGAGGTGGCATGAACAGCTAATAGGTGGTGTTGGTTTTTGGTGAAAACCATTGGTCTGCAGCCATTCATTACTGACCAGACCTGTGTAGGATACATGACAGTAGTTGCAAGTGGTTGCACTGGTCTGTGATGTGGCAGTTACACTGGTTGAATGTGGTATGGTGGGAAAGCTTGCATTGGTAATGGTGTTGGTGAATGTGATGGAAGGACGGTGAATATTAACACTTTTTACAGCTTGGAAAGGGGCCTTGGGATTGTCTAGAGCAAAGTTTCCCAACCATTTTTGGCCTCCCACACCCCCCCCCCCCCTTTTTCTTCTTCTTCTTCTTCTTTTTTTTTTTAACTTTTCACTGTCCCCTTTTTGAACAAAAATTACTTGCTATCCCTAAGGAAGGATAGGGAAATATGACCCAACACTTACCACAGATGAAGACGGCTGGGACGACGAACAAAAAACAAACACAAGAGAAGCGCCGAAATATTGCGCTTCTCGTGTTTGTTTTTTGTTCGTCGTCCCAGCCACCTTCATCTGTGGTAAGTGTTGGGTCATATTTCCCTATACTTCCTTAGTTTTATTGCCTTAAAGCTTTTTCCTGCTCATATATATATATATATATATATATAATAAAATGAAAAAAAGACGCTAAGTAGCGGAAAGGAATCAAATTAGGATAGGGAAATGAGCCACCACTTACCTTTAGATGATGGATGTGGGGCACGAACACACAAAAGACACAAACACAAACAATAAAGAAATTTCTGGGAAAAAAAAACCCTTCGTCAACGAGGGAACATTATGAGAGGTGGGTGCAGCCGGAGATTGCCTCACAGAAAGACCGCCGGTTGAGAAAATGGTGGGGGTAAATTCAAACATCGGAAAAGTAGAGGGGCAGTGAAAAAGAGCTAATACCCGAACAAAAATAAATATCCAAACTAATTTCTGGTTGGTGGGAAGATCAAAATATAATTAGAACTAAATATATATTGAAAAAATAATAATAATATTTATAATTGATAATGGAGTGGTTATATATATATATATATATATTAGACATTGGGATAGGAGAAAAACCACCGCTTACCAAAGATGAGGGCTCCAGCGGCGTCAAAACACGAAAAAACACACAAACACAAACATAATACAAATTTTTGAGCTTAGCTCTTCATCAGGTTGTAGGATGAGGTGGCTGCCCCGCTGAAGCTAGCAACCAACTGAGGAGACCACACGGGGTGCACATGGTCGGCTGGTCGGGGTGGAGAGGGAGGGGGGAGAAACAACATGGCGGGAGGCGGGGGTGGGGGTGGAAGGACCTAAGCCCGAAAATGATAATTAGACTGCACAGTGGAAACACGGTTGCGGTCATAAGGTCACTGGCATAAAACAAACCAAGGAAACCCGGGGGGGTGGAATCTACTGAAAACGATCTATAAGTGCCCCCATAAAAAATTATTCCACACGCAAAATTATTGAAAATATTACACACGGGAAAAATATAATAATATAAAACACACGAGAGAGAAAAAAAAAAATTTATTGCAATAGATCTAAGTACAAAAAGAGAAAGCTCTGGTGAGCCATGGTTTTGTGGGAAATGATGGCAGGTAAGGGGCAAAGTTCGGAGGAGAGAGGAAAATTGGAGCTATCTTAAATTTAGTCCAGGTGGTTGTCTGGTCCCCAGTTGGTACTGAAAGGCCAGTTCCCACCTTCTCAGTTCTGAGATGCTGCTTTTGTCTGGGAGTACTTTGATGGCGCGGACTGTGAAGCAGGTGTTGAAATTGTTGGTGTTATGAGTGGTGGCATGAAAAGAAACAGGGTGGTCAGGGTTCTCAGTCAGCCTACCATGTGCACCCCGTGTGGTCTCCTCAGTTGGTTGCTAGCTTCCGCAGGGCAGCCACCTCATCCTACAACCTGATGAAGAGCTAAGCTTGAAAATTTGTATTATGTTTGTGTTTGTGTGTTTTTTCGTGTTTTGACGCCGCTGGAGCCCTCATCTTTGGTAAGCGGTGGTTTTTCTCCTATCCCAATGTCTAATATATCCGCTCTCAGCGCCTTTGTTTCCAAACAATCTATATATATAGGGATTCTGTGAACTTATCCGTCTATTGCAGCTATATATATATATATATATATATATATATATAACCACTCCATTTCTTGTAATAAATGATGCAAACCATAATTACCTAACTTTTTTGGCTCATAACCCAATTTTTATAGCCCCTCTAAGGGAAGTGGATACTATCATATATGTAGAAAACAAGGGACAGATGTTTAAAGTTACTTTATAATGAAACTAAGGAAAATGGAAGCGGCTTCTAGGCGATTACCACTTAACCCATCACTTTTTTTTTAGTAGATATAACTTTTCATGTCAATACCATGCCCTTGCTACATATGTTCATTTTACCATCGCCTGTGTTTTATTATCTCAACACTTTCTGATATATCGATAGTCTACTCCATAGCCGTCCCCCCACCCTTCCCCCACTACCCAGTTAGTCATTGGGTGACGTTCGTTGTGTGCTCACGTGTGGAGCCTAATGGCCTGTTTATCTACCACTGAAGGCAGATGCGGAAATATTGTGTATTTGTTTGTCAGCATAAGTGTTCCCTATCATCGCAGCCGTCCACTTTGGTATAAAGTTACTTTATAGAAGATGTAAACAATATTGGTGTATTGTTGACAGTTTGATTAACAGACACATACTATACAAAATATTATTAATTAGAGGGCTGAGCTTGGTGTATACACACCAGTATTTTAATATTTGCTGGCTTATTTGTCAACAATCCTAAATCGTCGCCTTCCACTGTTGACAATCCGTTTCTTTACTTAGCCAATAAATTGCTAACTATTTTAAATAATCTTTTTGCTGAATTTGTTGATGGAACTGCAGTTAAAAACTTCTTTGACGCAGCCCTTAAAGCTAGATGTATTACTGGAAAGCGGAGCAAATCACTAATGAATTTGCCTCGGCTCAGAGGCGTCCCCTGTGATCTCTTCAGTGTCCATCGGCACATGGTAGCGTCCCAGCTGTGGACCTCTCGCCTAGTGAGATGAGGACTCAGCTTGGGGGCAGGCAGGGGGGATTTCATTTCTGGGTAAGATTGTGGGGAATAATTACCTCGGTGTAGGATTCGAGGGCTGGGAAGTATTCTGTGAACAAGACTGGACTGTCATTATTCGTAGATGATATAGGCTGGTTGATGGGCTGTGACTGGTGTGTGATTGTGGGATATCATGGCTTAAGAGATGATGTCGAATATTGCATGTCCAACTGCCAGAGTTTGGTGCGAATGGCAGCTGTCAAAAGTAAGATACTGTTGCTGGTTAACATTTTTTCTTTGTGATTCAGTTGGAATAATGAGAAGTTATCTTTTGTCATTCACGTTTTCGTTGCTATTTGTCATCACGATGTATATTTTGACATCTTGTTGAGTAATGCCTGCTAGCTGTCTTATTTTTCTCATCTCCTTTTAGAAAATGACAAATTTGGAAAATGTGTATTGTTTTATGAGTAAATGCTAAATAATTTTTTTCTTGAAAAGAAAATTCCATGAATTTTAACTTTTTCGTAGTTGCTGTTGTTTGCATTTTTCTGTCACACCGAACACGGTAGATAATGCTTTGGCCTCGCAGTCGGGAGGTTGCAGGTTCAAATCCCCATCCTTCCACCCAGATTTCGGTTTTCTGTGATTTGCTCAATTCACTTAAAATGAATGCCGAGGTGGTTCCTCTAAAAGGCTGCAGCCAAATTCCTTGCTGTTACTGTTCTCTAATTCTACCCCACCTCTAATGGCCCTGACATTGATGAGGTGTAAAGCCAAAAAAAAAATTCATCGTAATGCTAAATACTTCTTGTATTCTTTATAAAGACATAGATAAATAAAGGCAATGTTCATACTGTGCGGTTCCAATTTTCTGTAATCAATTAATGTCATGTGGATAAGGAGGCCCATTTTGTTCATGAAAGTTGAAGTGAGATTGTCTTGACTATATGCCCTGAATGTGATGTAAAATAGTTGTGAGTTGGTGTACGATTATTTGTAGTAATTATTAACTGCTTTTAATATTGGGTGTTTTGGTAATAACTTATCATTGGGTGACTCTTTTTCAATCATTTCAAACTGTTCGCGATAGTCAAAACTATCAAATCGTGTTATTACTATTCAATCTGGAGATAAATTAAGAAGTTTTAGATTTACTAGTAACTGATGCTTTGTGCTGTCCTTCAGGTGTTGTCAGTTTCTTTGGGACTGTCATAGCGATTTGTGCGCCTTTGCCTTTTTGAGAACTTGCTGTAGGAACACTGCGTGCAGACAGTGCAGTTGCCCAGTAATCTAGTAGAATTTTTCCTTGGCTTGGTGCAGTTACACCATCACACTGAACAATTAACAACTAAAAATCAATTACTGACTTTCTCAATTATTAAACTGCCTTGTGACTGTCTCGTATTTTATGTATCCTTCTCGTATTTTATTTATATTCAATATCGTATTTTAATATACTTCCTGTTGTTATTTTCATAGGCATTCTTCCAAAAGTCTTGAAGCGAAACTTCAATGAAAACTTAATCTTTAAACACTTGAGTGATTAAAAACTTTAATATAATTCCTTGATCTTTATTTTCGTTAAAGTTTATTAAGAAGAATCTGAAGATTACAAAGGTTCTCAGTATACGGTAACTAGATGTCGTCAGGTCGAAAATGCTCACGCTCAACCCAATTGCTTGCCGGTTCTTGTTTGGTTATCATCTTCCCTAGCAACCAACTCCTTTTTTTTTTTTCTTTATATTTTCTCTATGTTATGCCACAACTGGGGGCTTAAAAAATTAAATATTGTAAAAAACTTGAATCCCGAGTATAAACCACATGCCGACTGGACAACCAATTTCCTTAAAAATTGGTAATACGTAACATGATTTGTATGAGCCTATCGTACATACCAATTACACTAAAGAAAAATGGAATGTACAAGCGCAGATCGGAAAGTAACGCCCAATAATTTTTTTCCCAAAAAGTCTAATATGTACCACAACCAAACAAATCACAAATTAACTTACATCTTTGACCTACTTTTCTACATAGTCACCAATTTTCTCAACACATTTCCCCCATTGTGGTACCAGTTTCAATATGCCCCACTCGTAGAAGTCCGTTTGTTGGGAGTGTTGTTATCTGAGGACTGCTGATTTTACTTCCCCATCTGTTGCAAAATGTTGGCTGTCCAGGAATTTCTTCATGAAACCAAATAGATGAAAGTCAGACGGACTGTATGGTGCATGCTGGAGCACCTCCCACCCAAAAGTGGTGAGTTTCTCACGAATAGGAGCAGCAACATGGGAGCGTGCATTGTCGTGAAGTGTGACACCATTAGCATTAATGTAGCGGCGTTTGTCATGAAGGGCACGACGCAACTTAACCAACGTTTTCATGTAGGCTGCAGCAATCACAGTGGTTCCGTGTTCAGCAAAGTCCACCAATAACACTCCAAACATGTCCCAGAATACTTTCACAAGCACTTTCTTAGCCGATTGAGTCACTTCGAATTATTTTCGTACTGGGGAACCAGCATGTTTCCCCTCCATAGAGGCCTGCTTGGTTTCGGGTGTGTAGTGGTACGCCCACGACTCATCGCCAGTGACATTCCTTTCAGAAAGTCATGCCCTTCTGCAGCGTAACGCGTTAAGTGATGCAAGCTTGTCATCATTCGCTGGCCCTTCTGGTTGTCTGTCAGGTTCTTAGGCACCCAGCGAGCATTAACTGTACCTAATTTCAACGTGTTACCAACAATGTCGTACACTGCACCGCAGGAAATGTTGAACGTCTGCGATAAGGTTCGCAGATGCACAAGTCAGTCCTTCAAGATGGCTGCCTCAATGGCGCGGACATTCTGCGGAGTTGAAACTGTTACCGGCCGCCGGGAGCGTGGTGAATCACTAAGGCTCACGCGGCCCTCTTGGAAGAATGCACACCACGTGGAGACATTGCTACGGTCCAGACAGTCGTCCCCATACACGCCACGCATGTCCCTGTGAATTTCACTCAGTGAATGCCTTTTGGCCCACAAATATCGAACTACACTTCGCTGCTCTTCACACGTGAAAGACAGTAACATGCGCGCCATGTTTGTTTCATAGTTCACACTTCTCTTGCTAGAGCTGCACATGAAAACAAAATACCCTCTATAGCACAAACTATATCGTCGTGAAATTTAAACATTCCAGGTGCAATATCAGGAGAGAGAAAAATTATTGTGCGTTACCTGCATATTTATAAATTTGTATTTTGAATATCTTAAATATGTCTTGCTTCCATTCAATCATTATCAAAATACTGTTAATCAAAAGTCAGTATAAAATTGTCATATGAGAGATCGTCTAAAAAATGTTTTATTATGTACAAGTGCTAAATTGAACAATTCATACATTGAAATATCGTAAAATTTATACCGAGGAGAAATTGAAGTTTAATATTTTTGATAAATGAATATAGTTAATACATGAATCGATATGTATTTATATCATTACGGCCATAAGGCCTTTTGAGTTTGCTGCTAGTTGTAATATTTTACACCTACAAAAAAACAAAATTTAATGTGTAGCAGCTCAAATTTAAATGCAATCCATTGTATTTTTTGTTTTTTTATCATCCAAACCGATCTGATTCCAGAATAATGTGGTTGCTGATGTGTACTGTATGTATATGCGCTCCACGTAGAGTTTCACACAAAATGGCTCTATTTCAGTTCCACAGGAACTGGTACGGAGACCGCCACAGCCCCATGAGGCTATGCTGTGAAAACTAAGGATTCTGGACGAAAAGTTTACACAATTGTGAGTTGTTATTATATTGTGTTTATTTAAGAACCTACTCAACACACTACATGAAAGCACTGACGCACTCATAATTTTTATAGAATGAAATTGTGCTGCATATTTCCTATTGGTTTAAAATATGTATGTTGTCTGTGGTTATTCCGCACAAAAGGCTGCATCACTGACCAAAGTATTTTAGTTGAAAGGTGGTGTCTTGATAGTATTGTTGAACATTACTTGACTCGATCAAAGATCTGCAAGGAACGATTGTTGCTGTTGTGCTTTTTTTCTACCTCTGATGATCAGCTGAGTATTAGAGCCACTTCGTTTTCTGAAATATTTAACCTCAATGACACTGGATCAGAAATAAATTCCACAAGGTAGTATCAATTTTTGAAAGGAATGCAACTTTATTATTTACAATGTAAGTAAGTATTGTGCAAACGCAAGCCATATAACATATTTTCTTGCTTGGCTGGTTCTAATGTCTTCACTTTTATGCCTGTTTTGTTAATAGATTTATTGGTTATGGCTGCCAATCTGATAACTACTCCTAAGCACATAACAAGGGGGTAGGATTAACACTAATAACAACTCAGCACTCTTCTCCGGCTAACAACTCTGTTCATAAGCAATTTATTACATTCGTGCTAGAAGTAATCGTCAAACAAAATAACTGCATGCATTCTATTCCAAGTTCCGATCACAGAAAAATGAGCACACACTACAAACATGTTCTGCTTTATTAACGTCCTGTATCGTACACAGCTTTCATACATAATCCGACTACTAGCATCAGTCACTTTTTCGATCAGGGTCGACTAGAGTCAAACAGCAACAAAACTCGAAAAAAAAAAAAAAAAAAAAAAAAGCTCCCAGGTATCACTCTGTGATACGACCAACCCTTAAGGTAATGAAAGTTATCGATGCAGGTTCGCAAGTTGATGCAGTTTTCTTGGATTTTCAGAAAGCATTTGATTCGGTACCACACAACCGACTTTTGGCGAAGAGTCGAGCTTACGGTATTTCGCCTCAGATTTGCGAGTGGATACGTGATTTTCTAACTGATCGATCATAGTATGTCGTTGCCGACAGGGAAGCCTCTTCTAAGATAAATGTTACTTCGGGCGATCCTCAATGAAGTATAATAGGACCACTTCTTTTCTTAATATTTATAAACGATCTAGGTGACAACGTCAAATGCTGGTTGCGATTGTTTGCCGACGATGCAGTTGTCTATAGGGAAATAAGGTGCCCCGATGATTGCTTACAATTTCAGCGTGATTTGGATGCTATTTTCGATTGGTGCCGTAAGTGGCAGCTTACACTTAATTGCAAAAAGTGCAAGGCATTGCAGATAAGTAACAAAAAGAATCAGTTTGTTCACAAGTACAAAATAAGCAATTCAGCTGTTGACACGGTTGATTCCCTGAAGTATCTGGGGGTGATAGTACAAAGCAACATGAAATGGGACATGCACATAACTTCCGTCGTAGGCAAGGGGAATTCTAAATTGCGATTCATAGGTCATATTTTGAGGAATTGTAATACTCATACAAAGGAGATAGCGTATAGAACACTAGTGCGTCCACATCTGGATTACTGTTGTGGAGTTTGGGATCCGTATCACAAGGTTTGATTGACTCAGTGGACAGGGTGCAGAGGTAAGCCGCTCGATTCATGATTGGTTCCTACAGCCCTTATGAAAGCGTCACAGAATTGATACATAGATTTGGCTGGGATAGTTTGGAAGACGTAGCTTGCGTTCGAATTTATTGGAGAATATGCGAAAAATTTAAATTTCAAGTGCAATGAAATACTTCTTCCGCCAACCTATTTAGGTCGTAATGACCGGAGGGATAAGATTAGAGAAATAAGATGCCGTACGGATGCTTTTATGTATTCCTTCTTTCCTCGCGCTATTCGGGATTGGAATGGGCGGGTTTAGGATTGGTGATTAGCACCCTCTGCCACCCACAATGTTTGTGACTTGCAGAGTATGGATGTAGATGCAGATGTAGAAGGTGGATTTGCTCTTGGGAGTCTCGAGAGTTACTCTGGGGAGTAGATTCTGGCTGCTCCACTCTCGGCGCACTGCTCGCTGGGACAGTTCGACGACAACTCTGTGAACCCTGTCCACTGGAGAGCAGTCAAGATGGCGGCACACAATAGAAAGGTCGAGTCAGCTGTGATCATACTAGTTGCGATTACTAAAAAGATGAAAAACTGAGATTAAGCCTTCGATTAAAAGAAGCGTTTTTGGAGCCAGACATACGCTGACGCCGGAATTACAGATTGAAGACGCGCAACAGTTTAGGAACTTTTGTGGGTTAATGAGCTTCAAAGTTCAGTTTATCATAGAATCTGGGGGAACCAACATTTTTAAACAGGACAAATCTTTATCCATACATGCAGCTACTCTTCGGTTTTTTGTATAAGGTAAATTTACTTGTTGCATAATACATCAATTCAATTTTTCTCTTTTTTTAATTATTTATTACATTGCCTTGACATAATTTTCGGGCGATGCATACCCAAACCTCCAACTTACACAATTACGTTGTGTTGGAAGGACAGTTAATTCCAGAATTACAAACATATGTGCATTGAAGTAAGGCTACTTGCATTATTAATTTTCATTTTGCCGACTTCCAATTTTTCTATTTTTAACTTTTTACAGTTGTTGGGATACCTTGAAAAATTAATAAAATCTTTCTTCAATTTAAACTTCTTACTGTATTTACAATGAGTCTACAGTAATTAAAGGTATTAATATTCATGAAAATAATGTTTTTTATGTTTTCTTTGAACTTCATCTCCTAAAAAACAAAATTTCTCTCCCATTTCCTTCAAAACAGTATGTATTTTATTTCTTCCTCAAAATCAACAGCCTTTATAAATTTTAATTAATTCCTTTAGTTCGTCATATGATAAATTATTACTCTCACCAAGCTCTCAGTTTCTGTTCTCAGATTTTCGAACAGTGTTCGTATTCTGCGAGCTACTATCAGACAGCGCGAGAATGACGTGGTGCCCTGCGAGCGAGTCGGTTATTGTCAGCTCTCGGGCAGTGGCTCGAGCTACTCTAAGAGGGGTGTCCACTGCAGAGTTATGCTGCCGAGAGCTTCTCTCCAGTATTTACTCCCAAGTGGAAAGGAACCCTTACACTTCCTCCCTGTCGAGCTTCCACTACTTCCAGTCCGGCAGTAATACAACTTCTCTCCAAGCGACGTTACTTAAACCCAGATATGGATATCTGTACCCATTACACTACAGGAAGTTTAGGTAGTTCCAGCATTAACCAAAGTTCAGGAAAGATGGTCACTGTCACAAAGAACACTACACAAAGAACACAATATTCCAGGTCACGTCCTTGCTTGTGAAAATAGAAATACACGGCCAAGCTTGTGCATGGAGCAGAAATCAACTGAGCCACGTGAATGCTCATTTTTCACTGTTATGATTAGAGCGATCACACTTGCGAGTTGTTTGTATTGTAATAAGAGTGAGGACATGGTCCAAAATATTGTGTTTTTGAGTTTTTGTAGTATTTTATTGTTGCTGTGATCTTCCTCCTCTCATCTCTGGTAAGTAATTGTAATATATTTACCACATGATTGGAAAACTTAAAAATGACATCCAATAAATGGCAGTACAATTTTGCCAGAATAACAAAAAAGTAGAGAAAGAAATAAATGGCCAAACAACATTAACAATAGAGGCCCTCACACTCTCATCATACTCCTTTATGCTGTTGGCTAAATGCCATGATAGAGCGAACTTTTCACTGTCCAATCAGTTTTGTTTATACAGTTGTAAAATATTCTTCTCATTTCTAAGATTTCGTTCAGGAAATGATCAGGAAGAATTTTTCTATATTCTGTGAACTTGGAGTACTTACAATTCATTATCATTATTATTATTAATTTTAATTGAGATGGAGCTAGTTTTAGTTGACACTTGTTTGATTTTAACCTGAAATTGAATTTTATCAAAGACTAGCCCGTACCCACGACTTCGTACGCGTGGAATAAGAATTTTTTGCCAGAATTAAATATAGAAAGTTGTTGGTAACGAAGGATTGGTCCCAAACAATATCGAGTCGGAATAATATGACAGGAAAGCTATCACTATATAATTGTACCGTCGAACCTGTCTCTTGAAGAGAATCAATTTCCAACATATTTCTGTCACCATTCGATAAGGTCTCAAAATTTTGTGACTACAACTGTTAATCATACTGGAAAAAAATATCCTGCCCCCTTCATACAGATTTTCTTATCAAATTCCATCAATATCGATATAGCCATTTAGTTGTCAAAACGTAGCAAAAAGACTGAGACTTACTTCCGTATTTATAATAATATTACTGTGGTTCACACTCACACACTGACTGCGAACAACACCTGAGGGATCATTATAACGTAAAAAAGTGTATACCTACAACATTGCAACACTTCCTACGATTTGCCTCGCTTTGCATCTCTAACTTTCTAATATCTGCAGTTTAACATTCAAAACGAATAACCTACGGCCCAGGCCTGACTCTTACGATGAAAAACAATTTTTAAAAATCTTAGCCTCCACGGAGATTTGAACCGGAGACCACAACGTTCGTAAGCAAGCGCTGTAGCCACTGAGCTGCCAGCCCACTTCGCAGAAACACGGTATGGAGACGTCCATATCCAACGTGTCTGTCTATCGCCATATTTCGAAGTTATGAGACAAAATGTGTTATTTATACAAATAATTTTTCATTAAAATGTAAACAGCATTTTTCTCCTTGTTTCAAAGGATAAGTGTGCAAAGTTTCATCGAGATCGGATGAAAACTGTGGATTTGTATGAAAAACAAACAAACTAACAAACATACATTCATCTTTATATATAAAGATGGTGGTAGATCTGTGGTACACTACGACATTCACTACCAGTCAAGATTTCATGTAATTTTGGTTTCTTAAAACTTCTGCAACTGTTAGTGGCTCAATGTATAAATGCCATTTCTTTCTGTATTTATGAAGATATGAAAATAAAAGTAAGTAAGAATATTAATCTGATACAAGCAGCAAGTGGATGGATGTGCGCACACCAACTGCCATGTGGTACTTATTACTTTTATTCTGTTCTTTCCCCTCTTCCCCTTTTATGCTCATAGAGCGTCACAATCAGCCTTTGGACTGCAGGAAGTTGGAGTGTGCACACCCATGCAAAATTTGTAGTTTGTGTCTGTCTCTTTCTTCGTTGTTTGTACGTGTTTCTTCACAGCACTCCTGCCTCCAATGTTGGTAAATCATGGGTTTACTTTCCTGTATCCTTCTTTTATTTTCATACTGCCTCAAACTATACCCCCCCCCCTTTTTATGCTATATTCTTATTTTTGCGCTTTGGAGAAAATGAGTCTGGCTGCTTCTGTCAAATATAGGAAGGTTAAATATACTGACTGTTGTCGTAGTCGATGCTAGACCAAGTCTCGGCAACAAGCGTCTTGATTTGCCATAACGGAAACACATTATACTGTTGCACTGGATAGGAAGCATCTAGAGGCTTTTTGCCGTTGCAAATTTGCTTCGTTTATGTTGCAGGAGTGTACAATGTTTGTGGCCCTCTACAGCAACATTCAGAAACTGCCCGCGTGCCAGGTGTTTCGAGTGACGCACTCCGACTGGACGGTCGAGGGGGTTACGCTGACACCTGTGGGCTACCTGCTCGAACCCACTGGTAAGTTCTACTTCTCTTTTGTTCCATATTTTTTATTATTATTATTTCGGATGAGGAAGGTTCAAATCCCCCTCCGACCATCCCAATTTCGGTGCTCCGTATTTTCACAAAATCAGTCCACACGAATGCTGTGGTGGTTCCTTGAAGAGGCCATTGTCGAAATCCTTGCCGTTCCTTGCTGCCCATCGTTGAACTGTAAAGCCACACACAAGAAAAAGGTTAATCTAGAAGAGATTTCCATCATATATACATCATTTTTAAAAGGTTTTTGTCATTAGCGTTTTTTCTCCCTTTGTACTAAACCAAAATTGATAAAATCAGATTTAATTTTAAAGCTCAAGGTCTTCGGTTTGGTAACATCATAAATTAAGAAAGGATTTTTTTTTATAAATTCCTTTTTGGAGTTCGATCCTTAAAGGGTAATTGTGTGATTATTTCTAAAACGTGTTATTTTTTTCCCAATGAGCCATTTATCTCCTTTTACAAGTAATAGAAATCAATATATGAGGTACTATTAGGTGTATCGTGGTTAATTATTATATAAGAAATAATTAGTCTGCAATACAGTTTAAAATTTTAACTGTTTTTATTTCTTGAAGATATACATGGGGAAGAAATCCAATGTCCATTCAGTGTGTATTCCGGGTGGCCTGATCCGAGATGTGGAACAGGCCATCCCGGAAGCCATAAAAGGGACGGGGTGTAGCCAACTACAGATTGTGGCTCATGTTGGCACCAATGATAATTGTCGCCTTGGGTCGGAGGTTATCCTCTCTTCCTTTCGGCGGCTGGCTGAAAGGATGAACTCTGTGGCCAGTGACCGCAAGATATCGGCAGAGCTAACCATCTGTAGCATTGTAGACAGAGTTGATTGTGGACCTCTGGTTCAGAGCCGTATTGAGCGGCTGAACCAGAGACTATGACGTTTCTGTGATGATATTGGCTGTAGATTCCTCGATCTTCGCCATAGGGTCGAGTCATGTAGGGTTCCCCTTAATAGGTCAGGGTTGCACTACACACGTGAATCGGCTACACGAGTGGCAGGGGCTGTGTGGAATCCACTGGGTGGTTTTTTAGGCTGAGGGAGGAAGACCCGAAACACGAAATACAGTTACGGGCAACCCAATCAGATGTAACACCGGAATGTAGGAGGAGCGTAAAAGAATCTCGACAGTTAAAAGTTCTCGTAATTAACTGTAGAAGCGTTTGTAACAAACAACCGGAACTTGATAGCATTATTTTTAGCACAGAAGCGGATATCGTTATCAGTACAGAAAGTTGGCTAAAACCGGAAATAAGTTCCGCCGAAATTTTTAAAGATAGCATGAATGTTTTTTGTAAAGACAGATTACATTATCATGGAGGTGGGTTATTTATAGCTGTGAGTAAATTTCTCCCATGTAATGAAATAGAAGACGATATGATCTGTGAAATCATATGGATTAAACTCAAAGTTGCTGGGTCAAAACTCATCATAGGCGCCTTCTACCGTCCACCCGATTCCGACATAGCTATCGCCGAGGAGTTAAGAAATAATGTAAACAGTATAGCTAGCCTTTTTCAGGATCATGCTATGATTCTAGGAGGCGACTTCAATATGCCTTATATTGACTGGCGTAATTACGTTCACATTACAGGTAGCAGGGATAAGGCAGCTTCTGAAGTAATTCTCGATTTGTTGTCAGATAATCTTCTCAAGCAGCTAGTTAATGAACCTACGCGGTGTCATAATGGTAGCGAAAATATTTTAGATCTGCTGGTTACCAATAGGCCAGAATTATTCGCCAAAATTTCAACGACCACAGGTATAAGCGATCACAAAGTGGTAATTGCAACTATCAGACTAATGACCAAGCAAAAAAGGAGAAAGGGGCGGATTGTATACAAATTCAGTAATCCTCTAAGGAGTGTTTTAGAACCTATCTGAGGAATAATTACCATAACTTCAAGTCAAAAAAGGACACCGTTGTAGAGATGTGGCATCGATTTATACAAATAGTCAGGGAAGGTATGGATATACATATTCCGAAGCGGATAATAAATGGGGAGGATGATCCACCATGGTACACAGGCGAAGTCAAAAGATTACTCCAAAAACAAAGGAAAATACACGCACGCTCAAGAAGGAAGGGGTGTCGCAGCGATTTAGAAACCTTAGCTGAGTTAAGAGGACATATTAAGAATGTAATGCGTGAGGCCTTCAACGATTTTCATTCCAACTCTCTGTCTAAGAGTCTCACAGAAAACCCAAAGAAATTTTGGTCGTATGTACGAAAAATCAATTGTACCAATAGCAATATTCCAGCACTAATTCGTGAAGGTCCGAGGGTAATGAAAGCCGCGATAAAGCTAACGTACTAAATACTGTATTCAAAAATTCATTTACTGATAAAAATAAGGATAGTGTTCCCGTTTTCCCACGCCGTGTCGAGTTGGTGATGGAATCATTACGAATAGATACTGCAGGTATCATAAAGCAATTAGAGCTCCTGAAGTGGGGGAAAGCACCAGGCCCGGATGGAATTCCAGTAAGAGTATTTTCAAAATATGCGGCGGAAATCGGGCTATTTCTGTCTGATATATTCAGTAAATCATTAGAAGAGCGAAAAGTACCTTCAGACTGGAAAATCGCGCAAGTAACTCCGATTTTCAAGAAAGGTGATCGATGTGATCCTGTAAACTATCATCCAATATCTAAAACATCTGTTTGTAGTAGTGTTATGGAGCAATTTATATGCTCGAACATTATGAAATTTCTAAACGATAATAATTTGCTTACAACAAATCAACACGGATTTCGGAAGAAAAGATCATGTGAAACACAGCTGGCCCTATTTACACACGACGTAATGAAAGTTATTGAAGCAGGTTCACAAGTTGATGCCATTTTTTTTAGATTTTTAGAAAGCCTTTGACTCTGTGCCACACAACCGCCTATTAGCGAAGCTACAAGCGTATGGTATATCGGATCAGCTTTGTGAATGGATAAAGGATTTTCTAACTGGTCGGTCGCAGTATGTCGTCGTTGAAGGAGAAAGTTCTTCTAATCTAGATGTTACATCGGGGGTACCTCAAGGAAGTGTAATAGGACCACTTCTTTTCTTAATTTTTATAAACGATCTCGGAGACAAAGTGAAAAGCCTTTTTAGATTGTTTGCTGATGATGCAGTTATTTATAGGGAAGTAAGGAATTTGGCCGATTGCTTAGAAATTCAGCGTGATCTGGATATTATTTTGGCATGGTGCGCTGAGTGGCAACTTACGCTAAATTGTAAAAAGTGCAAGACAATGAGCATAACTAACAAAAAATATCCAATTGTTCAGAAATACGAGTTAAACAATTCAGTTATTGATATGGTCGATTCTATGAAATATTTGGGAGTAACAGTACAAAGGAACATGAAATGGGACATACACATTAATTCGCTAGTAGGTAGAGCAAATTCTAGGCTGCAATTCATAGGTCGAATATTGAAAAATTGTAATGAACAAACAAAGGAGATAGCATACAAATCTCTTGTGCGTCCACATTTGGACTATTGTTGTGCCATTTGGGATCCGTTTCGTAAGGGGTTGATCGAAAGTATAGAGAAAGTACAGAGAAGAGCCGCTCGATTCGTGACCGCTTGCTACAGTCCTTATGAAAGCATCACAGAACTGATTAGTATACTAGGCTGGGAGTCTCTGGTAGATAGACGACGCACGTTTCATTTAAACTTATTGGTAAACATGTGTACTCCCAGTTTCACTCACGAGTGTAGTGAAATACTTCGTCCACTGACGGAAGGACAGGAAAGATAAGATTAGAGAAATAAGGTGCCGCAGTGATTCTTATATGAATTCTTTTTTCCCTCGTACCATTTGGGATTGGAATGCACAACAAAGAGATTAGCTTTGGTGCTGAGCACCCTCTGCCACCCACAATTTTGTAAATTGCAGAGTATATATGTAGATGTAGATGTAGACACTTCAAAGATATTGGTCAGATGTAAACACAAACTCCAGCGATTACGTGCTTAAAACTCTGTTCATAAACTGTGTCCTTGCCAACGTAAAAACTGTCTCTGCCTCTCTGCTGCTCGCTTTATAAAAGTTTCATCAAAAGTTCTAGAACACTACAAAGGCTTCCAACAGATATCTCTCGAACTTTAACAATACTTAAACAATTAAAAACGATCAAAATTAATACATAATCATTTACAACCATTACCAAATTGTCAGAAATGAAAATTGAATATATTTAAAGGCAAAATTATCCAGATAAATCATTTTAAATTATAGTAAATCATCCTTTAAACATCATAGATCATCTTAATATCTGAAATTAGAAACATTTAAGCAATTCTCTTCTGTTCTGTCCTTAAACATATAAAATAGAATTTACATAATTTTTGTCATAAAACAAAGTCCATTTACACCAATTTTCAGTAAACTGCAAGACAAACATACAAAAATCATATTCAATCAAACTCTAGCTGGCTACAAATGCTTCATAAAATACAATTCCATTTAAAGTTTAGGTCAGCGGGCTGTTACAGTTCCATTTCAAAAATTAAGGTTTCCGCTTTGGTAACATTATATTTTGAGAAGGCAGTTTTTAGATTTCTATCTTTAAAGAGCAAAAGTATCATTATTTCTCTAACATATTTTACTGTCGCAAGATATTTGTCTCCCTCGATAACTAACTGAAATTCGATAAATGGGGTGTCATTTTAAATCTCCACTGGTGTTGATAATGACTGACCCTGTTACTGCTGTAACACATATCCCAGAGATATGGCTTCTGTGTGTGTTTCGTTCAGCTCAGTTGAAGTAAGGTCTATGACCCAGTGACTTCCAGAAAGGGATAGCGTTGGATGATTAGGTCAAAGTAAAGGGCCACACTGTAGCATACCTCAGGTATGATATGGCTACCAATGAGCGGGGACCTGCTACAAACCACCAACCTCACTACACATCACATTTTATTCGGGAAATTTTCACACGGGTCATCTAGTATTTCAGTTATATAAAGAGATGTCGTGAAACCCATTCCACTGAAGCACTTAGGACAATATATCTACCCCATTGTAAGTTCAACATTATCATATTCATCAGTAATTTGGTCACCATACACATTATTTCAAACTAAAGGAATAGAAACTGTTCAGCATAATTTTTTTTAGATACATGGCATTTAGAATGGGTTTTCTAGACCTGAATCGTGATCACACATGCACCCACATTGAATCCATCTTAAGAATACTCTCACTGCAACCATTTGTGAATTTAATGATTTTAAATTTTTGTTAAATTTCTGCAGTGGTAACATTGATTGTTCAGAATTGCTAGGTATTTTAAGATTCAATGTACTATTCTCTTTTGAATGTGCATAAGGTGTAAAACTGAAACATTGTATATGTTTTTGTTCATCATATATGTTTTCACTCATTGCAGCCTTCAACTTTGGTGAGTGATGAGTCATTTTCTGTATTCTGTGTTATTTATATTGCCTAAGAAACATTTCCTTTTTCCTTAATATGAAATAATACTTTTATGTGATTACTATTCCTCATGTATGTATTACTGGTGGCATGTTCCCCATCCCAGATATGTTTTCTCAGCAGGAATAGATGCAACATTAATAATAATTTTATCTGAAAAAGTGCACTTACTTGTCTCTTTTCGGGTTTGCGCTGCATTTTTTTTTTTGCTGATGTCACCAACGGTTCGGCACCAACATGTATCCTTCGTCAGGTCTTCTGTCTATCTCACCGTCTGGTGCTTTTTTTTTTTAATAAACTTGAACACTTAATTCACTGTTTATTTTCACCGACAAAGATGATTTTGTTTATCCGCCAAAGAATTTTTACTGTTCCAAAGAGGTTTGTGTATTACGGAGCAGTCTTGTAGTTGTTACAACATGTTCATTTGCTAGCACACACTTCCACATTTGGCTCAAACCATAGCCACCGTCTCCGTTGAAATTGTTAGGAGTTTTGTAAATTTCTATGGATTCCCTTATTTTTCGTTGTAAAATATCCTTTGGCTTTGCAACGATCGTAGTTTTATCCCACTGAATTTTATGTCCTCCTTCTACATGATGTTCCTCCACTGCCGATTTCGTGGTTTGTTGTAGTTTCATGTGACGAAGATGTTCTCTCACCCTAACGGAGACGGCTCGGCATGTCTCACCGATGTACACCTGACCACAATCGAAGGGAATCTTATACACAGTGGTCGATTGTAATGGAGCTCTGTGATCTTTCACTGATCTTAAAATGCTTCAAATCTTGATTTTACTGGTGAAGATAGATTGAACATTGATTTTGGCCATCACTTTACCTATTTTCTCTGTGACTCCCTTTACATATGGGAGAAGAGCCTTCTTCTTTTGTTCCATTTCTTTTATGTGGTCGTCCTTAAGCTGCCTGTGGCTCAAAGCCCGGATTATCATCTGACTACTATACCCATTCAATGGGATGAAACTACAATCGTTGCAAAGCCAAAGGATTTTTTAGAACGAAAAATTAGGGAATCCATAGAAATTTAGAAAAATCCTAACAATTTCAACAGAGTCGGTGGCTATGGTTTGAGCCAAATGTGAAAATGTTTGCTAGCAAATGAACACGTAACAACTACAAGACCGCTGTATAATACACAAACCTCTTTGGAACAGTAAATATTCTTTGGCGGATAAACAAAGTCACGTTGTCGGTGAAAATAAACAGTGAATTAAGTGTTCAAGTTTATATAAAAAAAAAAAAAGAAGCACCAGACGGCGAGATAGACAGAAGCCCTGACAAAGGCTACAGGTTGGTGCCAAACCGTTAGTGACATCAGAAAAAAAAAAAAAAAAAAACTCAGCGCAAACCCAAAAAGAGACAAGTAAGTGCAATTTTTCAATAATGACGCTTGCAAAAAGTGTGAAATTTTATAATAATTTTATCTGTTACATCTTTTCATTGTTTTGTAGTATCTGTATTTGATGGAAAATATTTGTGTTCCAGTTCCTGAAGGAGACTTCCACTATCCTGATCTGTACACTCACAAGATATCCTCTGGCGACCTGCTGTACGCTATGGTATTCAAGCCTCACAACTTCGAGCCAGGCGTCCAGTATCCGACCGTCCTTAACATCTATGGCGGACCGGAAGTCCAACTTGTGTCCAACACATTCAAGGTGAGAAAATTCAACATTCTCCCTTATTCTACAGCTATCATTTGAAGATTTGTAAACTCGAGATTGTCCGGTGGTTGAAATAACATTAGTCATTTGTAAGAATAAACTTGCAATATATGTCAATTGCTGAAGAACAGTTTGGATTTAAAAAAGGACGCTATTGGTTTGCTGAGAACAATAGGAGAAAGAAACATTGAAAGGGAAAGAGATTGTTACACAGTTTTCATAGACCTGGAAAAGGCTTTTGACAGAGTACAATGGGAGAAGTTAATGACGATTCTAAAAAATAAAGGTATTCATTGGAAGGAAAGAAGGTTAATACGAGGGATGTTGTTTGTCACCCATATTATTTAACATATATGTGGAGGAAATTATGAAAAGAAGTGTAAGAGGTAAAGGAGGTGTATGCATGGGTGGACGTAGGATTTCCTGCATAAGGTTTGCTGATGACATGGTTTTGCTGGCAGAAAGTGTCAAGATACTCAGAAGAATGTAAGAGACATTAGACAAAGGGTGTGAGGAATTCGGAATGAGAATCAATAGGAATAAAACTAAATGTACGATGGTGGGAAAGAGTAAGAAAGAAATGATGATAACGCTGCAAGGAGAAATAATTGAACAAGTGGAGTCCTTTAAATATCTCAGGAGTATTGTGAGTGGTGATATGAGCTGCAAGAAGGTGGTAAAAACTTGAATAGCAATGGCAAAGGAAGCTTTCAATAGAAAGAAAAATTTACTATGCGGAAGGCTGGACAAAACCCTGAGGAAAAAATTAGCTAAATGTTTTGTATGGAGCAGAAACATGGACGCTACGCAAAGAAGATCTAAAGAGGTTGGAAGCTTTTAAAATGTGGGTATGGAGGAGGATGGAGAAAATAAGTTGGAAGGACAAAGTAAGGAATGAGGAAGTGTTGGAACGAATAGGAGAGAAAAGGTCACTCATAAAAACAATAAGAAACAGAAAAAAGAACTGGATTGGGCATGTGCTGAGGAACGAATGTCTGATTAAGACTGCTCTGGAGGGGACTGTAAACGGAGAGAAGAGAAGAGGTCGGCGAAGGATGAAAATGATGGATGATATAATGATAAACGGGAGATATATAGAGACTAAGAGAATGGCGGAACAGAGGGAGGCGTGGAGGGCTGTCACTGTGCGTGGACCTGCCGAATAGAAGAGAACCCTTCATGATGATGATATAAATTGAATGATGGTAGTGTTACTCCACATTAAGTGACATTTCATTTTACACACTCCTAATTAAATCAAGGGCACATCAAGATTATCATTAAAAATTGGAGTAGCACCATTTCATATATGATTGTAACGTAGCAGCTCATTGAAAAAAAAATGTATTTTAGACAAATAAAGACAAAAATATTAGTAAATCAAAAGTTTAAGGGGAAAAGAAAAAGAATAGCAGGTTTAATAAAGATTTTTGCTCTGATATGTTTAGAAATATAGGATCTCTGTAAAAAGAAGAACAGAGGAGAATTGTTGGTAGAGCTGGCTAGTAAGACAGATTAATCTAACAGCAGATTAAGTTAGGAAGGAATAATAGTAGCATAATGAGAAGTTCGAACATAATATTTGCTGATAGAAAATTTAATAGACCTTGAATAGAAAAGAACCTGCCAACATTTCAGAACAAACTTAATTTAGGATTATTACAGACATGGTCGTTGTTGGTATGAGAGGATTTTAGACAGAGGAAACAAAAGGAAATAAATTGCAAACGATACAATCTTAATTCTGTCTATAAAATCCATTTATTTAACATCACAGTAATCATAACAAAACACAATTTCTGGAGATCATAAGAAAAACCAAATTGCTTAGTTTAATAACTTGGCAAAAGGTAGCACCTATATCAGTAATATCATACTGTTTGAAAATAAATAACCATTATATCAGTAGTAATAGGGGCATTCGGAGGATTAAATCAAACATCACTACGTAAACTAATAGAAAATTCGTTTATTAGCAATATTGGATGAATAATTAGACAGTAATTATAAGAGAAACAGTGTGAGAATTTTATTTTTTATTTGATTTTAAGAGCAACAATTGTTATACTGTTTAATCAAAACACAGTGTTTTGATTAAACCAAATTATAATATCAAACAATGAAACCAAATCTATTAAATTCATCAAGATTTTTATTTAAGATTATTAGCAGTAGGGGGCCTTACCCCCTTCTTTGGATTTACACCAAAATGAATTATTATCCAATCTACAGTAAACACCAGTTTACTATTTCTAGTTTCAACTATTGTTATTGTAACAAGTATACTCATGGTAGTGTGCTCACATGTTCGGCTTTCTGTATCAGGTAGCAGACTTATTTATTGTGATCTGTGGACAAGGCGATATAAACAAGACAGCAAATTTTGTTTGAGTGTGTGATGTGTGGATTTTAGTACTGAGTGAGAATTGCTATTCTAGGTAAAGTGTATTTTCATTTAGGGTTTGTTAAAATCCACTGTTTTTCATGTTTAGCGTTTTTGTCTTTTTCCACGGTTACAGTTCTGCTGTATTATTTTCTTGTCTCATCTCTACATATCATAATTGTCTTATATGGGAAATTCCTTTAAAAGTGTTTAGAAATGATTTTCTTAATGTAAATAAACATTTTATTTATCTATATCTATAAAACGAAAACCTGAAATATTGGTCATATAAAAACTCGGAAACTACGGGGCGGATTTCGATGGAGTTTTCACCGTGTTAAAGCTTAGAATCTTAATTCACTTGTCTGGTATGTTTTATGTTTCAACGTTAAATAATGTAGGAGCATTAAATGAAATTCTGAACGTATGGTGAGAAATTCCACAGGAGAAATCACTAGATGCCGCATACTCCGCACTAAACACACAACACAATATCTCTGACCATAGCCTTTAATTAAAGCAATAAGATAACTTACAGTAATAACTATTTTGCACACTAAACAAAACTTTAAGTATTCTTTCTTTTAATTTGATATATTCAATTTTTAAAAGCGATAGCTTGAAGTATTTTTTCCTTTAATTCGGGATATCAATTTTTAAACGACATAGATAACCGTAAAAACAACAGAGATTTTCTTTTAGAAAGATCTCTGGACAATATCTCTGGCCTTCAGCATTAGTCTTCTGTTTACGATAATGTTATTCCGGATTCACTTTTGATATTTTATCTGCAGAGTTAAAGGATCTGGAGTTTCGAGCCACAAGTATATCCATTCACTTCGCAATTTAATCAAATGTGAGTTTTTAACATAATCTAGAGTTGTTCAGTAATGTAGTAAGCTTGATATATATGAATCTTTTCGGTCGAATGAAAATAGTATACGTGCAAATAAACTTCAGCCCACCAGTTTCTTGGTAGGGGGCGGGTGAATGTAAGTTTGCTTTAAGGGGCTCCGGTAGGGTGTATCTTTCCCATGTATTTCTTGCGAACTTCATTGTACCTTTTCTCAACAACTAATTGTGATACATATCTGAAACAAAATAGGGTGAATCTATGATGGTTTTCCAATACTTTAACGCAGGGATTTCCCAAAGTTGCGATTGGTTTGGCAGAATTAATTTTTTTTAAAAAATAGTCCAATTTTTTGAACTTTTGGAGGTGCTGTCCAGTCAATAATTTACAAACTATAAGGTATTATACAATATCCCTGTGTTAAAATTCTCACAGAAACATACTTTCAAGGCTGTAAAAGTTTCAGGAAGTTCATGCAGGTAGTTTCCAAGAAAAGGTACACTAAAACTATCAAAAAGTAAACTTACGGGAAAATGCTGTCAAAGTTTCAGTGCATTCCAGACCCATAACTAGGGTGATCTGGATCGTCCTGGCAGCTTTCTTCCAGTCTTCTCTTTAGTCTTCTTCTCTCTATCTTTTCTTCCACTTCCCTCATTGCTTTCTCTGACCTCTTATCCCTTTCCTGGTCAAGCCTGTACATAGCTCGTATGGTGTGATACCCAACGCTAATACTCGGTTTCTTCAATGCCTCACACCTTGACAAGCTACCATTGTTAAGTCATTACAGCATCATAAACACCAAAATGAACTGGATTAATTGATACAAAATAGTTTTTGGAATTCTTGACCAAATAACACTGATGAGGCACTCATTTGGATTTTGAGAAGGACCATGTAAACACTTCTTCAGTAGCTGTACACGAGACAGATCCCTGAATATAGGCTTAAGTTCCTCAATGTCAGCATATGGTAAACCATCCTTGTGCACAAATGTTTGGCCTGCTGCTTGTGCTTCGTTGTACTTGCACCATGTATCAGTTCCTTTGGGCCAGAGACCATGGTTGGAGCAGAATCAGAAGGAACATGAAATAAGACAGCCAAAACAGATCGTTTCATTTCTTCGACACTATTGTTGTTATGTCTTGTTTAAAGCACTTCTAGGTAAGACAAATGCTTGTATCATACATCAAATTAAAGAGGACATTCTAAAGATCAATATCGGCAAAAAACAAAAATTACAAAATTCATCATTTTCCATCATACCGGAGCCCCTTAATTCCGAAAAAGTTGGCGTGTATTTTATGAAACTTTGAACAAATGTTTTGCGGGAATAAAAGGGCATGGTTAAATCTACGCCAACTATACCGGCAACGCCGGGAACTCCACTAGTAATTTTATAAAACGTTCCTTGAAGGACCCCCCTCCCAGCTTTCTTCTCCCTCCATTTTCTCTCACAGTTTCGATTCCAATATTGTTATTATGTACATACTGGCCCAGAAGGATTATGCAGTGCCTTTATGATTCACCTTTCTGATCTTCCAAATAGCTCTCATTTTCTCTCCATGAGTTTTCTTTCTTTCTTTCTTCAGTCCACGTGGTTTCGCGGTCTTGTTGGAACTTGATTCACTGGCTGCATTCTGAAGTATCTATTTGGACCCTCCTTTGGTCCTTTTTAACATGTTGGATCCTTGGATCCACAGCATACCCTGTGTGACCTTGTGTGCAAGTCTTGTTCTTTGGAGTCTTTGAATATATCCACAGAATTTTAATGATGTCTACTGCAAGGTTATGCAGATTCTCTGTTGTTTGTCGGGACAGTAGTCTGTACCTTTACTCTGTTTTCTTTGTGCCAAGAATTCTCCTCATGCTTTTTTGTTCTTCATTCACGGTGTTTCCTGGGTCACCTTTTCTGTCGAGTATCAGAGTTTCACTTGCGTACAGCGCCTCAGGTGTGATCGCTGTGTTGTAGTGTTGGATCTTTGTAGGTATTGACGTGCGTCTTTTGTTACAGATGTGGTGTGTTCTTTCTAATAGGCTCTCTTGAGTTTCTGTTTGAATTCCATTTATATAAGATCTATAGACCTAATTCTTTTATGGTATCTTGACGAATGACAGCAGTTGAGGCTGGTGTAGGTCTTCCCTAATTTTGTGTTTGTCAGAAATGAGAGATAAAGAAAAATGAAACAAGAGGCCATTGTTTTCTACAGGTGACAGCAGAATGCCTCAAATAACATGAAGAACCATATGAAATTGATTTTTTTTTTTTTTTGCTGTAATTGAAGAACATGATGGGCATTGAGCAAAGATCCAATAGAAACTAACAATTATATTTAATTTAATTTCAACAAACCTCCATCATGGAACAGAGGTTAATAATTGTAGACAGTGAAAATCTCTTTGCCTAAAGTTTGATTATAAACTCACCTGGGTTGATTGGAGGGGGTGATGGCCAAAGAAGTGAAGGAATTTTGTTAAAAAAAAAAACCCTTTGTCAGACCATTGCTTGAACATGTTGGCACAGTAGAGGACCCACATATTTGGTATCAAATACAGTAGTGGTGTGATGGAGGGCACCAAGATATGTTCACGGGAATTAGAGCAGAAAGCGATTTGTAACTGATATAACCAAAGGAGCTGGACTACGAGCCATTTGAAAATGGGGGAGGGTAAAGAGGATGTAAAGGGTGTATATTAGTGACAAGGCTCGGAAGATTATTGGTCCGAGAATTAGGAGTAGTATACGGATGGAAAGATATGACCATGACCACAAGCTGGCACTCGATATCAGGTGTAAGGGACTGTTTTTTGGTAAGGGGCTTGATGAATAAAATACAATGCCTACAAAAATGATGCAAAATTATCCTGTGACACTGAAACAATCTCATTCATATATAAACAATGAAATCAAGACACTAAGTAGCGGAAAGGAATCAAATTAGGATAGGGAAATGAGCCACCACTTACCTATAGATGAAGTATGTGGGGCGCGAATACACAGTAAAGACACAAACACAAATAATAAAGTAATTTTCGCGATAAACCCTTCTCCGAGAAGGGTTTATCCCGAAAATTACTTTATTATTTGTGTTTGTGTCTTTACTGTGTGTTCGCGCCCCACATCCATCATCTATAGGTAAGTGGTGGGTCATTTCCCTATCCTAATTTGATTACATTCATATATAAATATAGACATGTGTGTCCCTATATTTCACTCTTTAGCCGTCATTACCTACCGAAGACCACTGGTGTAAGTAAGCGTGTGGTAGTGGTGTGGAGTTTCTCATCATGCACAATGTTGGCCGAATTCCAGTAGCTGTGGGGGTGTGCGAGATATGGTGGTTGAAAGTGGTTGACCTGGGGCACTTTCGTATTGCGACCGAAGACATGTGTCCCTATATTTGACTTTACTGCCTCAACTACCTAGTGCAGACCATTGGTATTTGTGGGTGGTAGTGGCTTTGACTCTCCCATTGTGCTCTATGGTGGTCAGATATTGGTAGACATGGGGGTGCATTGTGGGGAATTACATGGGTTCTATAGGTAGTTGGTTGCTTGGATGCACGCAGGTTGCTTTATAATGCGAGGGTATTCTGGAGTATGTCGGTTCAAATCCCCATCTGGGCATCCAGATTTGGATTTCCATGGTTCTCTCCCAAATCACTCCAGGCGAATGCTTGGATATTTCCTTTAAAAGGCTATGGCCAAATTCCTTCCTGTTCCTCTTCCTCAGTACTTTCCCACCTCTAATTACCTGGATGTCAATGAGGTGTGAAAAAAACCTTCCCCCTTCCCTTTCCCCTTTCCCTTTTCCTCCTCTTGTTTTCCTCTACTAATTTCAGCTGTAAATTCTTTTACCGTTTTTGGTAAATTATTCATCATTTCTCTTGGTAATTTATTCCAATCCCTGATCCCCTTACTTACGAAAGAGAAACTTCCCACACCCTTGTGCCTGAAATTGAATGGCCATTGTCATCTTTACACTTCCATGCACTACTCCTAATCAAGTCATCACCAATATATGTCTTGTACACTCCCATGATTCTCTTCACCCTTCTCTTGTCTTGCAGTGAATCCCATTCCAGCTCCTTTACCATATTACTTACTGATTGTGTTCTGCAGTAATTTTCAGAAACA
>JARYHS010013630.1:6819571-7056392 GCA_031002005.1 Vandiemenella viatica
TTGGAAATTATTAGCAGTGCGGAGCAGGAGGTATGAAATATGACAGGATATGATCATGAAGTACACAAGTGGGTAGTGGACTCTGAAGCCTAACATTAACAGTGCTGACTACAATTAAAAAAGAAGATTGTGGGAGAATTTTTTTCCAGCAGGTAATATACTACACAAGTTGTAATGGTATAATGCCTCTATGTAAATTATAAGTAAAAATAAGATAGGATAGGGAAAAATAATCCATCACTACCCACACATGAAGGCAGGAGGGCGAGATGAACATGAAAAAAAAAACCACACAATATTTCGGTAAGAGACCTTAGTCATGTGAGAGGTGATACATATGGAGCGGTGAAAGATGTGAACACATCCTGACCCACTACATGAATGAAACAAAGGCTAAACACACAGGGTGGAGGTTGAAGGGGTGGATGTGGGGGAGGAGAGAGAGAGAGAGAGAGAGAAGGTGGAACAGAGATAAACGTAGAATAAAGTAATCTATAACGACTAGTGAAAAGAAATAATAAAAAATATTGTAATTTTAGTTTCATTGTTTATAGCGGTGAATAAATAAAAAATAAAATTGAAAGATATATATAAAATAAATATACGAAAACATTTATAAAACACGTAGTCAGTTCTATGTGTGTTTTATATATATTTATCATATATTTATTTTATGTATAGGTATATATAGTTTTCAAATTTATTTTTTATTTATTTAGCCCTATAATTGATGAAAATAAAATTACAATTTTTAAATATTTCTTTTCACTATGGTTTGATTCATGACTAAGGTCTCTTAGCAAAATATTGCGCAGTTTGTGTTTGTTTTGTGTTTTTGTGTTTTTTTGTGTTCATCCTGCCCTCCTGCCTTCATCTGTGGCAAGTGATCGATTGGTTTTCCTTATACTACCTTATTTTTAGTGCCTAATGGCAGTTTCTCTGTTTCCATTATCCCTAAGTATATGAAAGTTTTGGCTCTGCTGTGTTGCTGAAATGTGTGTGTCAGAGGAAGAGTACCTGCCTCATGGCAGCTGGTAGTGGGTGGTCCATCCAGCTGGGAGGGCACAGCAGAGTGAAAGGACACGGCAGCCACATGAGGGGAGAGGGGCAGTGAGCCAGGACTAGGGACGGAAGGGATTTACTTTAAAAAGGAATTGTTGAGAGATACTGATAATGTGGAAAGTGTAAGATTTAGGGCAAGACTGTTCAGGTTAAGTGCCTGTAAATGGACAGTTCATCTGTATAATGGTGTCTGTACTGTGAAAAACTTCCGCAGAGGAGTTTGGGCAGACTAAGACACACTAAGACTGAAACTGGGTGTGAAGATACAAGTCTAGGAATTAGTTAAGGTAATGTTCTGAAGCAGTATGAACCGAGTTTAGCCCAAGAACTGTTTTAAGAGAAAACATGGTCCTGAGGTGTAATAGGAAGCTACGTAGTAATACCAATAGGATGAACTGCTAAAGGAAAGACATATCTGTACTTTTAAAAATTTAATGGCAAGCTGCTTATAAACTGAAAAGTACTTCACAGTGCTGAATCTAGGAGGGAGGAGGGGAGGGACAAAACCCACGTGATTAGGAAAGCGAGGATTTAAGATCTGAAATAAGTTTGAATTGAGTAGAGTTACAGCTGATCTTTTATTAATAGCTATAGTCAGCACTGTACAGCATACTTTGTTAGTAAAATTAAATAATTTGGCAAAGTTTAATTACCACTATTAATTAAGAGAGAAAAATAAAGTTTTTAACTAAAAGGAATAGAACTGAGAAATTTATATCAGAAGATAGCCTAAATTGAGAGGATTATTAACATACAGTGGTCTCGGTAAAAAGTTTAAGCATCAGTAAGATAATTAAGATTTTGAAGATAGATTGTCGTTGATTGTTGTTGAAGTGCAACAAACTGCACCAAGCTGATTACGCAATAGACTATTGGACTATAGAAGATTAAGCTTATAGAAATACTTTTCAATGTTGAATTAAATTAAAATAGATAGAATGTGATATCAGGAAAAACTAGTAGTAATTGCAAGTTAAACCATATAGTATATTGGGATATATTAATTTTCCAAAGATTTTGCTGATTTCATAGGAGTTGAAAAGTAGATAAAAGTCCCTGCATACATCTTGAATATGCCCAGTGTTGCTAGTTATCAAAAACTTCGTGTCACTATGTAGCCTACTCTTCCACTAGATTTCAGATTGTTCGCGGAGTGGACTTTTCCACGTGCTAGTTGTTACGGCACATTGTAACACGCCGTAACCAAATTCCCACTAAGGTTAGGGGGACTTAGTGATTTTGTCTTTTCGTGTGAATATGCTTAGCCTGACAATCTTTTATGGAAATGTTGTCCGATGTCTTATTCTCAATTCTAGTACCAACAATGTAAGAGTGAACTTTTCAAGACTATAAGTAATATGCGATTCAAGAACTGTGTCAATATAACTTATTTAATTATACCCTTTGTGTATGGGGTTTATAGTACAAAGTCGAGGTGACCTTTTTATTAAATATTAAGGTACCAGAAGGCTGCACAGGTCCTAAACTTATGTTCATTCTATTTTCCCCCCATTTTTGTATACCTATAACACTCTGCTATTATTTGAATTTGCTGATCAATATGAGCAGGGATACTTCAATGTAATGTTCACGGGTGTCCTGAAAACACAAGTCTATCAGCTGGCTCTGCTGTCTCCGTCAGTTGTCAGGTGCCTTACGCTGCTACTGCCTCGACCGGCCTGCGCTGTGTAGCGAGCACTCTGCACTGTATACTTGGAAGTGGAACGGCCCGACCTCAGCCGCCAGTTGGCCAGGTGCCGAGCAGGTTGAGTGTGGACACCGTAGGGGACAGGCACCCCACTCCAAACGTAAGAGGGAGAGCGTTACACGGCATGGGTCAGCAGCGGTCAGCTTACGACTGTCGGAAACCACACTAAATACCGCAGAGTCCGCTGTCAAAACGTTGTGTTTACACAACACTGTCTGACTGGACAGCCGTGAAGGTTACATTGCAGCTATTCAGTCCTCCTGTTTTTCTTTAGATTCAGGTGCAATCAAAATTTCAATTTCAAAAGTTTTAATTTGGTAGTGTCAACTGATGATGATTAATGTTTCTAGGTATATTTTCCCTTCTTTAAACCAAAATATTAGTTCCATTTCAATATATTGTGGTATAACAGATTACATAAAAAAGAGTAGAAATAAGAATTACTCTGAGAAAGAAATTGGTAACTATGGTAACGTTTAAAAAAGAAAAAGGGATAGCAATAAGATCGGACGAGCGCGAAAATAAGTTCATGTGTTTGCTTTGAGCTTTAAAAGTTGCTGCTAGCAAAGGACCTGTATATCTTCGGATCTTTAAGTGTTAGATAATGTGTTAATAAAAGAGAATGAACCCATAGAAGTTTTACTATTTATTTCAAATATGAAAGACGAAACTAATAAGCTAAAAGTTCATTCATTCACGAGTTCAAAACGATTTTGTATCCCAGCTCCGACACTAAAAGAAGAACATATAAAAATACAACATTAAAAAGGAGTATAATCATATACAATACGATAATATGTTATAAGCAGATAAACTAATAATCATCTGTTTATGATATGTAAAATTATAATAATATTTCACTGTCTGTTATCTTGTTATTAAAGTGGATGTTTAACATGTGACGTCCTAGAAGAAATTGTTTCCATTTATATAGAAAATCTGCTGAAAGCCATTGATGATAAGATTTGAATATGCTCTGTTTGATTACTTCAAAGTAAAGTGTCATGATATTCTAATAGAAACAACATTTTTGCTTCATTTAGTTATAAAAAAAAAAATGTGAAATGTGAGTGTGAATGAAACACCACAAACATGTCTGAAAATAGAAATTCAAAGAGTAATCACAAAGGTAGTTAAAACAAATATATATATACACCAAGTTCAAGCATCAAATAGTATCAGAGCACCCGACTCAGTGGGAAAATAAACAACAATGGTCAGGAAAAATTAGTTACCTTCAACAGAGTCAAGGGCGTCATCTACACCATTCGACAATCCTGCGATGTGTGCAGTTATGAGGTACAAGTGTCGGAAGCCCGTCTCTTCGCTGGCCCAGATGAAACGTATGCCACCGTCGTCATCAGTGGGAAAGAAATACAGCAGATCATTTACCTAAAAAAAAAGAAGAAGATAGGTACAGTCTCTGACCATTAAGGAAATGCATCAAAATAATAATAATAATAAAAAATACCAAAATGCACAGAATATGTGGTGGTTTGAACACCACTGTCTTCAATACATTGAAAGAAAATGTTGAATTTGAACAATAAGTAATGCTGATCCTGTTAGAAGCATTATTGATAACGTAAAAACAAGTTATATATGAGTGTTATTTCTTGAACAACTCGCAGCAAGTCACCAAGGATGATCAGAATTTAAGGGAATTGAGAGAAATGTCATCATCTGCTTGAAAACCACATGCACAAGCTTATAAAATACATGTCTGTCTCTTCATGAAGGGCATGTTTTTGGAGTAGAGATTGGACACAGAAAATACTTCATCATAAGGTTAGAATCACAACAACAAAATTCAATGTAGGAAACTTATTGATCTTATAATCTAATCATAATTCAGCCTGAACTAAGCTCTAATCAACCACAATGTTTCTTGTCACATTTTTACTGTTTGACTGAACACAATAGTTATGGCCAATGATTTTCTTCAAACTCATTAAGAGGTCGCTGCCCCCTCCCCTCCATCCCCCCGGAATATTGCAAAATTCACTTGAGTAAGCAATTTATCACATAACCTAAATTTTGTTAATAAATTGCCAAAATTAGTAGAAAGGTTTCTGAGCTAACTTTAATCCAACTGTAAAATGTGTTCAAAAACATTTTCTTACAGTTGTCAAGTGATAAGTAGAACTAATCAGTCAGATTTGATCAGTACAATTGATAAACACTGGCCATATAAAGAGATTCACCTCTTTTTTTTTGTTTTTTTTTTTTCAAATAGAAAACGCTACATTCACGTTCAGAGGTGTAATAAGTCATAAGGATTAAAACAAGGTATGGCACTTTATGGATATAAAATAGTAATGAGAAGGTATTCGATTTTGAAGTTGAAAATCAAGCATGGTCATAAATGCCGAGATAAATAGTTAAATAATTTTCAGGCTCCGAATTTTCAAGCTTACTTAAAAGATTTATAGCTTAAAAGATGCACTGAATTTCAAAGTACATTATAGAAGTTTTAGGTAAAAGTTTAGTAATGTTTTGGTAAAATTTTATACAAAAATGATGATATGGAGAAAAATTTTAGTTTTCACATGGCACAAATAGGCTGAATACAGAAGGGGGAGTATATTTGATACAAAGGAGAGTTTTTTTCTTCTTGACTTTAGGCCTCATTAGCGTCAAGGTCATTAGAGGCAGTATGGGACTGGGGTCAAGGACCTGAAAGGAATTCGGCCATGGCCTTTCGAAGGAAGCATCCTGGCATTTGCCTGGAGCGATGGAAAACCCAAATCTGGATGCCCAGACAGGGAATCGAACCGGCATCCTCCCGAATGCGAGGCCAGAGCATTAACCGCTCACCCACCACACTTGATGAATTTTTTCTGAGAATAGTGAGCAAGTTTTTGTAAAAAAATTCAAGCAGTACTTTGGCCAGAATAGGAAAATGAAATAAGTGTATTTTATGGAAATTATGGCAGATGGAAATGGTGAGATCTGGAAACAGATTTAGAAGGAATTTTGAAACTATATGAAGGGGACTAGTTCGTGGCTACACATCTTCATATTCTGTAGCAAATTGTATGTAGAAACGTTTAAAACATATTTTAGCCCTGTAGCATCAATACTTTTGGATTACACTAGGATAAAAAAATTGTAAACATCCGGTTTATGCACCAAAAAGTCGGGGAGAATTAGAAGATCATTTTAAACTAAGAATCAGCATCATAGCTCGCACACTGAACAAATGAGAGAAAATTTACGATTTACCACTTCATTTACTTTTTACAGTCAAACCGCTAAAGCTAGAGAAATTTTTATATGGTTCGATTTTAACGTTTAGACCAGGGGTGGCCAATCTGCGGCACGCCTTGAACATTTTTCAGGGCCGCGAGATTCATCACATTATTATTTTTAGTGTTATATATTTCTTTACAATGTGAATTTAGCATCATTATTATAATATTATCTATGTTTACATGTGCGGATAATAGTAAACACAATAACAACTCATGTTTCAATTTTTCACACCAAAAAAATGTCTCTAGTGGGGATATATAATTTTATATGTGGCCTGTGGAGTTATGATGCACTTCCAAAGTGGCCCGCAAGATCATTTGGGATGGCCACCCCCCTGGTTTAGGGAATGGACTACCTGCCACAAAAATTTCAAGTCAATCTGAGAAAAAATAGGTTCAGATATTTCACAATTTCCCAGATACTTGCACAATGTATGCAACTGGAACCAATCTGCTATAAATAGAGCCCTGGAAACCATGAAGGAGGGGGGGGGGGCAGTTGTTTGGAAGCACTTATGCGGTGAGTTTGTGGCAGGAGCAGTGCCAGTCTGAAGCGATGCCGGGTGGGGAGACAGCGAGCTAGGCCGGAAGTGACAGATCAGAGTGGCCGTCTTACGTTATTTTCACCTAATAGTGCAGTAGTTGTCACACTCATGAAGTAACTGAACCTTATACAGTTAGGGGTTCTCGGGAGTTGTTTGCGGCTTTACTCGAGGTATATTGTTAATTTTCGGAGAAGAATTCTCATGCTGTAGATTGGTAACTGAGTCATCATCATCACGTAGGACAGCTTCCAGCCGCTGGCCGGGTCTGCTGGGAACAAAAGCCTCGCCAGCGCTTCCTATCCAACCACCATCTCTCTTCTTCCACTGTCGCCCAATTTCCTCCTCTTTCCTCCACCCATTTCTTAACACCTTTAATCCATCTGTCCCTCGGTCTTCCTCTAGGCCTCTTCCCTTTCAGCTCCATGTCCAGCATCTTCCTTGGTAGCCTCTCCTCTCCCATCCCCTTTACATGCCCGTACCACTGTAGCCTAGATTTTTCAATTCTTTGTTGTAGCGGTTCATCCTTTATCAACTCCCTGATTCTCTCATTCCTTATTCTGTCTCTTCTTGTTACTCCTAGTCGACTCCTCTAAAATTTCATTTCCACCGATTGTACTCTCCCTTTGTCTCTCTCCTTCATCACCCATATATCCGACCCATATGTTAAAATCGGCACAAAGTATGTTTCATAGATTGCCTCTTTGTTCTTTTGCGGGACATCCCTACTCCATACGAGACTGCTAATACTTAAAAAATCCATCTGCACATCTTCCTCTTCATTTACCTCCATCCTGTCTCCTACATTTTCTTCAATACAGCTTCCCAAGTATTTGAAACATTCCACTCTATTTAGTTGCTCTCCTCCAAGTGATATGCCTATATCCGTCCTGTTGTTCTTTCTTGTTGTTATCACCACTTCGCTTTTTTTCACAGGAACTTCACACCACAAGCTGCCACTACTCTCCCCCACACATCCATAGCTACAATAAATAACAGGGGTGATAGGGCACTTCCTTGTTTTAGTCCATTTTTCAAATGGAACCATCCAGTTTTATACCTTCCCACTTTTACACAGCTCTTACTACCTTCATACATATCCTTCATTCTTTCCACTATCTCCATTTTTACCGAATTTTTTCTCAGTCCTTCCCACACTTTGTTTCGGCTGAGGCTGTCATACGCCTTTTCAATGTCCTGAAAGGCCATCACCAGATCTTTCCTATACTCGTAGTGCCGCTCTTGTAGCTGTCTTATTGCAAATATAAGATCGATAGTTGATCTTCCTGTTCTAAATCCATATTGTTCTTTCCTTAGCTGCCTTTCAACTGCTCTTCTTATTTGGCTTTCCAAAACTTTTTCATATATTTTGGCACAGTGGCACATCAGGGTAATACCACGGTAGTTCTAGCAGACAGTCCTGTCCCCTTTCTTAAATATGGGTATTATTGCCCCTTTCCTCCGGTCATCTAGGATTCTTCCCGCCTTCCACACAGCCCGCATCACCCTATAGAGCCAATGTGTGCCCATTACTCCAGCAGCTCATATCATCTCCACGCTCACTTCATCCACTCCGGGGGCTTTACCTCCCTTCATTTTCTTTATCGTATCCTCCAATTCCTTCCATGTAATATCTTCCTTTTCCTCTTGATACTGGTCCTGTTCTTACTCTGTACTCTCATTTTCATCACTGGGGAAAGCATTCAACAGATCCTCAAAATACTCCCTCCAGGCTTCCTTTATGTCGTCCTTCCTGTCCACTAAGTTGCCATTCTTATTCTTTATACTACCTGCTCCCATTCTGTTCCTCCTCTTACTTTTTATCATTGCATACAACGCCTTCTTACTGCCCTCACTATCCTCTGTCCATTTTTCCATCCATTTCCTCTTTTCTTCCTGTATCACTGTTTCTGCTTCTTTCTTTTGCTTTCTTCTGTTCTCCTTTGGAACCATTCCCTGAAGGCTTTATTCTTCTGTAGCACAGAATCCTTCGTCCTGTCATTCCACCACGGAGTTTCTTTTTCTCTTCTCCTACCAGCTATCCTACCACATACTGCTTCGGCTGTTTTTACCAAGGTAATTTTAAAATATTCTCATTCGTCCTCCGCCGACTGTAGGTCATCCTCAGGTACTTTCTGTGCAAGCTGCTCTTGGTAATCTCTCCTGCACTCGTCATCTTTCAGTTTCCACACTCTTATTCTTCTCTCCTGGTTGTCTGACGTTCTTGCTCCCTTTTCCTCTTTCAAACTGGCTATTAGAAGTCGATGGTCAATATCTAAGGCTTCTGATGGGATGACCTTTATATCCACAATACTCTGTCTCATCTCTGCTTCGATTAGGAAGTAGTCCACAATCGACTTCCGAGACAAGTCTGTACTATACCGTGTTATTTTGTGACTTTCCCTCTTCTTGAACCATGAATTCCCCACAATCAGACCATTATGTTTGCAGAACTCCAACAACTTTCTTCCTTCTGCATTTCTGCTGCCCCATCCTTGTGTTCCAAGGACCTCTTCAAATCATTTTCTTGTAGTATCAACATGAGCATTAACGTCTCCCATTATAATTTGGTTGCTCCTGCCAAGCTGCTGCTGCAGATCCTCTTCGAAACTTTCCTTTTCCTGCTCAGTACAGTCTACCTGAGGGGCATAAACTTGGATTAATTCCATGTTCTTGATCTTAACTTTCACTTCAACCTTTATAATTCTGTCGTTTATTCCTACTACTCCTTCCCTTAATCCTTCCTTTACCACAAGTGCTACTCCATTTCTTTTTCCGTCACTATTCCCAGTCCAGTAAAGCTTGTATCCATTCCGTAATTCCTTCATGCCCTCCCCTCTCCATCTTGTCTCCACTAGTCCCGGTATATCTAGTTTCCGTCTATCCATCAAATCTACAATTTCCTCAGTCTTTCCTGTCAATGTTCTTATGTTTAGAGTTTCCAATCGTAATCCTTCTCGCTTTCCTGAGTGATTTATGTATTTTGAAGAATACATTGTTTGAAATTTACTTGAAGGCCTACGGTGAACACTGAGGTTATCAGCTGGTTGGTGACCGACAGACAGAATATCCTTAGGCCATACTAATGGTCAGAGTTCAGTGTAATTATTCTAATTATTCTCTATTTGAATGTCACTGTATCTAAAACAAGGTTTTACATAACAGAAGTGAGCAGATTATTTCAAAGGAAATAACAATGAGCAGCTTTCAGGTGAGTAGCAAAACTTTCTAACTATAAAGTCTGAGAACTTTTGAAACAGACAGCTCTGAAGTTACCTTACACCAGGAATCCACAATGACAGATAAACTCAAGCAATGAATAACACAAAATAAATGAATAAATTTCGCTTCTGAAGTAGGTCACAGGTATGAATAATTAATTGAAAAATGATTAACCTTTGCTAATATAATGGTAAGACTACGTAAAACTACTCTAAACTTAGTGTTTTATACTGGTTTATAAAAATTTAAGGTGATTTCATCAAAGTACGTATCTGAATTCCATTAACATTAAATGACCTTATTTCTATTTACTATACTATGTCAAAACGTTCAGAAAAACGTACATGAACAAGATATAAGACTTCTTAGAAAACTAATAAACAAATGTCATCGCGTCACCATTCTGAGCAGTGTTGTCCACTTGCGATTTGGAGCTTAAATAGGCATTGTAGACTTTTCAAAATAACATGAAAAGATAGCCATACACTTCTGGAGTGTTTACAATTGCTCCAACAATACAAATAGTACAAAACAATCAAAAACAAAGATAAATTATATTGAGCACTCACGAAAGTTGAAGGGGAAAGCACAGCAATATAATACAATATTTGAGACAAAACCCTTTTTTAAGAAAACAGAAACACGTGACTGATCTCCCGCTACTGTGCGTGGTCAACTCGGGCAGATGTGGCTGTGCTGTTTGTGAGCACATGCACCACCAACAGTTTCCAACCGACTCCACAATTTCTTAAAGTTTGCACATCTTTCATAAACATAGTGGAAATCGCTTCACACTTCAACAGAGCTGTCTGAAGCAGAAGTGCCGTTTGTATTCCTACAATCTGGTGAAACTGAATAACATGCAGTGTGTAACCTCCAAACATCTAAATTTCCAACTGAAGTCGAGCAAATCCCATTAATTAATTGCTCGAAACTCTGTAGATGTTACGACGACGTGGCCCTAAATAAGTCGTCTTTTGATCCACGTACACAGAGTAGAGGTCACCTTTTTTAAAAAATATTTAAAGATAGTCAATGGTAATAAAATAGCTCATCAAATTGTCGCTAATTCTACAGAAGTTACAACTCCAAGTCGTTAGCGTATATTCTCAGCTGTTTTTTTTTTAAATAAAAATCAATCCAAAGCTCGCAGACAAAACAAAACACAATTATAGTACATAACTTCTCGAACTACTAATATATTCATATAATTCTACTGCGACACTCAGTCTAAAACCTACAGCTTTTTACACACACTTTCCTTCTTCTTTTTCTTTTTTAGAATCTCTCACATCAGACCAAAGATTTTCTATCTCATTCTTTTCAAAGATATACTACCCACTGACATTGTTTGTTAACCTGTGGATTCCTCGAGCTTACAATCAATATTTAAATGATAATTAATTACACTTAACAAAATAATATTTAAATGATAAATAATTACATAATTGGTTTGGTAGCATATGTTATAAGTGATAGGTTTCTCTACTCTCTTTTGTTTTCTAGAATTAAAAATGGGTATCTGTATTCAAAGATGTCCAACCACCATTTATAGATAATCCACATGAAGAATATCAAACCAATCACCTCTGGCTCTCCCCCCCCCCCCCCCCCAGCTTTCCCTTACCAGTTAGAATCTTATAATTCAAGTGACTGCAACAACAGAGGAGTATAATAATATAATAAAATGCCCTCTGACCTTCAGCTACATTTAAAAATTAAACCTGTGGAATATTTCAAAACCAAAAGTCACATTCACTGGTTGAAAACTTTGAGAGACAGTTGGAAGTCCTAATAGTCAATTCTATGTTCAGAGTATATTGGTGATGTTGGAACACTGGCCAGATAGATTTATTGGTTTCACCATCATCAAGAGTTTTTCTCCTATTCAGCAGGTCCATGCACAGTGACAGCTTTCCAATTCTCCCTCTCTTCCGCCATTCTCTTAGTCCCTATAAATTTCCCTTTCACCATGATGTAATCAATCAGTTTATTCCTTCGCCGACCTCTTCTCTGCCATTTACAATCCTCTCCAGAGCAGTTTTAAGCGGGCACTCATTCCTCAACACATGACCAATCCAGTTCCTTTTTCTGTTCCTTATTGTTTTTATAAGCGGCCTTTACTCTCCTACTTGTTCCAGCACTTCATCATTCCTTACTTTGTGTTTCCAACTTATTTTCTCCATCTCCTCCATACCCACATTTCGAAAGCTTCCAACCTCTTTACATCTTCTCTTTTCGTATCGTCCATGTTTCCTGCTCCATATAGTCCTACAATCCATACAAAACACTTAGCTAGTTTTTTCCTCAGGTTTTTATCCAGCCTTCCAATGATAAATTTTTTTTTTCTATTGGAAGCTTCCTCTGCCATTGCGATTCTAGTTTTCACCTACCTTCTTGCAACACATATCACACTCACATACTCTCGAGATATTTAAAGGGCTCCACTTGTTCAATTATTTCTCCTTGTAGCATTAACATCATTTCTTTCTTACTCCTTTTCACTATCATATATTTAGTTTTATTCCTGTTGATTCTCACTCTGAATTCCTTACACCCTTTGTCTAAAGTCTCTAACATTCTTCTGAGTATCTTGACACTTTCCGCCAGCAAACCATGTCATCAGCAAACCTTATGCAGGTAATCCTACGTCCACCTAAGCATACACCTCCTTTAACTCAAACTTCTTTTTATAATTTCCTCCAAATATATGTTAAACAATATGGATGATAAACAACATCCCTTGTCGTTACACCACTCCCAATCTTTTCTCTTTCTGTAAGATCATTCCCCACTCTCACTCCTTGTTCAATGTATAATCTACTTATTAGCCTTATTTCCTTCCAAACAATGGTTAGAACGTCCATAACTTCACCCATTGCACTCTATCAAAAGCCTTTTCAAGGTCTATGAATACCATGTAACAATCTTTTTTTCTTTCAATGTATCTTTAACCAATAGTGTCTCTTGCACTATATTCTATATTGCGTTTGAAAATGGGAATTAGTTCTTGAAACGTGTAACGCACAATGTAAAATAAACATCATTAAAGGTAACTGTGTTGCAGTGGTTTATTTGCTTATATAATTGAAACAGTTACACACTTTCATTAGTCCATTTATTATGGATAAAGTGAAGAATGAAGTCTGTTGCACTTCTTTCCTTTTGAAATCCAAACTGTTCTTCAGCAATTGACATGGACAGTCTGTTGGATATTCGTCTATTTAGCACTATTAGTAATATCTTAACAGCGTGGCATAAGAGGCTAATAGTTCTGAAATCTTCACACTTCACTGAATTATTTATTTTTTAATTGGTATCAACACTGTTGTTAAAAAGTCTTTTGGCCATTCTCCTCTTTCACATATCTCATTACACAAATATAGTATTTCTCTTCTTCCCTCATCTTTCAAACTTTTCAGAATTTCTATAGGTAACTCATTGGTTTAAGAGAAGTCATATTGGGGAATTATATTAATTTCGTGCGACCAGGCTGACCGCTAGTGGTTGTGTGAACTTGGCCGTATGCTACTTGTATTTTCGTGAGGAAGGGCAAGGCCCGACATATTATATTTTTTGTGTTTGTCGCTGCAGCCCTCCTTACTTTAAATCAGCAAGTGCTGGCTGTGTTTTATCTTTTTTTTTCATATTAAAATAAGAATAATTTGAAAATTATATCTTTGATGTTTCATTATTACACCAAGAACTCCTCATACTGACCTTGTATCCATACTAAAATGATGTAGCTTGCTACTTTGCCTTCTTCCACATATAACTGTTAAATAGCTAACTACACTGAAACAAATTCTTCTTTTTTAAAAAAAAAAAAAAAAAAAAAACTAAAATTTCAAACCAAAATGAGAAATTTAAAACGGAAGTTTTTTGTATGTGTTAAAAATATTTTACGAACAATTCAAATTAACCCAGCAGCCATCTCAGCAAGAAGAACCTTAAACCAATTCTTCACTTAAAAGTAAAAACAGAAATTATCTTTTTTTCTGTTTACGGCTTTACACCTCATCGACGTCAAGGTCATTAGAGGCGGGAAAGGATGGAGACAAGGAAAGTGAAGGAATTCGGCCATGACCTACTGAAGGAAGCATCTCAGCATTTGACTGGATTGATTTGGGGAAACCACGGAAAACCCAAATCTCGACGACCGGATGGGGATTCGAATTTACGTCCTCCCAAATACGAGGAGAGTGTTACCACTCACCCACCACAGACATTATCATAATCCCATGTTTCATAAAACATCAAAACATTGATCATTATGTCAAGTCATCATGAATTACCAACTATAGATGCTAATACCTAGGTTAGAATAGGGAATAAAGCAAAAGAGATTTGACAAGTCTGCAGTTCAATTCATGAAAACAGGCCTGCCAAGGACATAAGCCCCCTACCTGCCCATCCCCCTTGAGCCAGAGACAATTATTTTCCTACCAGTCAGACAGCACGAAGCTTTTTAACTAGTTTAAAGATTATCTGGTTTATGTTTATGATGAGTGATGCTGTGGAAAATAATCCCTTACGCAGTGCATTACCAGAAAGAAGTAATGCCGACATTGATGCAGGCCGTTCAGATATTAGAGGACAAAGTAACTGTGACAAATGTTTTAAAGTATTTTAGGAATCTTGCCCATAATGAAGCAGCCAGGAGAAACATTAAATCTGCTTACGCACAAGCAATGACAGTGGAGGCTTGTGGTATTTTTAAGAAGTCAGCACAATGTATCAACGGTAACTTAAGTTAGATATAAATTGAAGATATAAACATTGTTTTCGAACCATCAAGAAAGAAGTATAAATAAGACTGCAAATGCATTGAATTGGACGATTTTAATAAAGAAATAGTGTAGAAACTGTACTAGAACACTATGACACAGAATACCCCATGACTATGAAATTCCATTGCAATCCGTGCTGTAAAATCAATTATTCAGATTTAACAATATTCACTATTTTTCTTCTGAAAGGACATTGTTTTAAGTTTAGGAAGCTCAACAATGGATGAAAAATTTTGATGGAACGCAGCGACATTACAGCTTCAAGAGCAAAGTTTTTGTGAACTGTGAACTTAATGCATACTAAGGCCTGTACATTACTTACTTAGAAACCATCAGACCTGTTCAGAACAGATTTCGATCCCCCGAGTATATGTTGAAGGGTATTTACTCCATATGTCTGTGTTACAATTATTTCTTCAAACTGAGCCCTGGGTATCGAGAAATTAATGCACAATCATATGTGAATACCTTTTAAATATTATAATTTTAGTATGTTTTTTAAAAGCTTCAGCGTGGTGTATGTGGTAAAGCGCTTACTTCCCATTTTGCGAACCCAAGTTCAAATCCCCATACTACCAAATATTTTTATTTCTTTTTTTATATGCAATAATCATTGATTTTAGTTCATTTAAAATTCATTTACGAATTTTTATTATGTGAAATAGCTTTTAAAACAAAATATTACAGAATATACATTCCCAACTTTTTTTAGAAAATCATTATTTCATTGATTATTGTTGATAAGTTTATTGTTTATGTGGTTTTTTTATGAAACAGGTATATTTCATGTTCATCATTTCTATACTTGTATCTCTACAATTAATATCATAAAGTAAATATATTACAGCCCCCACACAGTTATACTTATTTCCGTGCAGTGGTGGTAGCATGTAAATGTTTGAAAATAACATAATGTCTGTTATTTCGCATAATAAAAATTCGTAAATGAATTTTAAATGAAATAAAATCAATGCTCAACGATTACTGCATTTAAAAAAAGAAATAAAAATATTTGGCAAGATGGGGATTTGAACCCGGGTACGCAAAATGGGAAGTAAGCGCCTTACCGCATACACCATGCTGAATATTTTAAACAACGTACTAAAATTATAATATTTAAAAGATATTCACATATGTTTGAGCATTAATTTCTCAATACCTAGGGCTCATTTTGAAGAAATAATTGTACCATAGACACATGGAGTAAATACCTTCAACATATACTCGGGGGATCGAAATCAATTCTGAAAAGATCTGATGATTCCCAAGTTAGACAAAACACACATTACTCAAAATGATATGAACCAATATATTTCCACGATCGAGGAGGTTATGGAAGTCTGTCTAAAAGTACCTATTCATTGAGGAAGCCAACTTTTCATAGTACATGGGTTCTGCATACCAGGGGTCAAAATCTCTCTTCACACTGGAAAAAGTTCATCTGTATTAGACTGCCAATCAGAAATGAATGGTGAGGTTTTTAATAGGTGGTTTTGTGAGGTTGTCCTCACTGGAAGAAAGGTGCATTATCATGGTGGACAGTGCTAGTAGATATCATTCAATCCAAACAAACAAGCCACCCACGTTCAAACTGGCATCAAGGTGATATTACTGAATGGCTGTATAGGAATTATATTCAATTTTTCCACATGAAACTAGAGATGAGCTTTTATGCAAAGAAGAGATCCAGAATGTGAGCTGCTGGCAAATGAAATGGGACACCAAAGAGTTCACCTGCCACAGAATCACAGTGTAATCATACGAGCAAAAATTAAATATGAAGCCGGTAAGAACAAAACGACCTTCAAACTTTCTGATGTCCAGTGACTTGTTAATGAAGCTTTAGACAGTGTTACCTAAGAAGAGAGAAAAGTGAGACACAATCGGAAACATTACAAGAAACTGGTTATGTCAGCGCGCGAGAAACACAGAGAAATGGATCCTGGGTGAAAGCAGCAACAGTGATCTTCAGTGCAATGAGTATGAAGACGGGCAAGTTTTGGAGACAATAATTGTGCACAACTCTGTAACTGGACCAGTTTGTAAGTTTCTCAAGAACTCATCTCTTTATGGTAAATGTACTGAAAGTGAGCGGTATTTTTATAAACGTGGCAAAATTTCAAAGGAAATCATTTTTATACGTGTATTTCGTCATGTGATACATTGTTATAATAGTAATCGTGAAAATTTTGTGCAGATGCCGGAACAGTCTTCCCCGTTATAAGGGAAGGAGGCTGTTATCATACCTCTGGCCAGGAGTGCAGTGTTCCAACATTAGCGCAAATAAATTATAAAACAAAACAGAACGACTCAGCCGAAGATGCTGTTGTGTTGCTCAAAGTTAGTTTCAGTTCTTTCTCACAAACTTTCTCTTTTTATGTGAACAAATGAAATTGGAGTTGGCTAATGACAACACCTTATATTACACAGCTGGAACTAGTGAGCGATTTGTGTAACTGTTTCCATAACATGTTTCTCTATATACTAAATAGAATATGTTTTGTATTAATCTATTAAACTTCAGGAAGTAACATCATTTTTTTATTTTTTTTTTAACTTTTTCTGGTAATCAAAGTGAAGAAAGTAATGTAATTAATAAATTTCATGGAAACTAGTTTTTATTTATTTACTTTTTTAAAATGGTAACATTAATTTTGAATTAAAAAGCACATTACCTCATTCGACAAGTATTTTTTTAGAGTTTTTCTGCAATTATTCATGAAATGTTTATTTTCATTAATGGAGCTGTATAGAATTCAAGCCCATCACTTTTTTTATTTTTTTACTTATTGCTTTACGCCTCGTCGACAGTTAAGGTCATTAGGGGACAAAGAACGGAAAGCAATTCGGCCATGGCCTTTTTTGAAGGAAGCATCCCAGTATTCACCTGGAGTGATTTGGGGAAACCATGGAAAACCCAAATCTGTATGCCCAGACGGGGATTCGAACCCGCGTTCTCCCGAATGCGAGGCCAGAACGTTAACCGTTCACCCACCACGCTCGGTGAGTCCATCACATACTCAAGCCAAATACAAGAAGATCACAACAATAAAAAGAAGATTAATTCATATACACAATATTGCAGTTAACACATTAATAATTTGAGAGAGTAACTGATGTATATGCCAAACAAGTCGGGCACCGCTGGGTGATCTTCAAATAATGGGACTGTCAAAGAATAGTGGCAAAGCGTGAGAATTTGAAAAAGATAGATATAAAAAGTAGCTAGAAGTAACAAAATAGGGATCGTTGGGAAGGGGAGACCAGAGATATAGTATGTGATTGCCCCCGTTTATACTTGTTTCATACACACAGATATTTTAAGGAGAAGTAAGTTGTTAATAAATGTTTTAGCCAACATCTTGTAACAATTAAAGTAAATTACTACAATGATTTTAACCAAACCAAATTCAATTACATTGGATTAATTCTAACAATGAACGAAAGCCTAGATAAAATTACACTTAGCGTTATGAACCTGAACCACCATTACTGCACAGTGGCTACTCACGTTGATCCAGATATCCGAGTGCTGCGAGTAGATGACCCTCACGGCGGGGCTCGGCGTTGCGGGCGCCTTGTCGATGCTGTACATATTGGGAGGGGGCTCCGTGAAGTTCTCTACCGACAGGAGTACCAACTCCAAACGCTGTTGCCGCCTGTCCAGCAGTTGGGTCCACACACTGCGGCAAAAGTTAGACCCAATAAATGACACTCAGCTCTAAACAGTAATTACCAATCAACTTCTGACAGCAGCTATGTCTTATACTCAGTACATTGAATAATAAACTGCGTAGGTCACAACTTCTGTACATTTCAACATAATTTTTGAACCTAAACCAAGTTTAATTAAAAAAATTACCAACCGTTTCTCTTTAATTTAATTTACATGCACTGGAGCAAATTTTCTGGTGGAAATTTCCTTGGGCACTGGGAGGGGGCTGCAAGGGGGTGCACTTGCACACCACTCCCCCGCTATGAAAGAAAATACACAGAAAAAGATTAAGATACAAAAACTTTATCATCAAATTCACTGTTTAAATTTGTCCAAATTTGTTCAACACCTTCTCAATAAATTCCATAGCCTTAATAAGTAATAAGTGTTATATATAATGTAAAAAAAGACAGATGCACCTCCCTTAAAGTAATCCTGCTGGCACCCATGGCAATTTCCCAACACACCCATTTACACATTTCTTCTTCTTATAACTGTTATTTTATATTTAATTATTTGAATGTAATTTCTCCGCCCATCTGGGTTTGCCCTATACATATCTTAAGTTGTTTTAGTGGTTTTGTTAAACTATTCAGCATTTCCCTTAGTAATTCCAGTACCTGACCAATTAACCACAAAAGAATATTTTCAAGCTTACGGTCATCTTTTTCCTTTCATGCACCTCTGATAATTCTTCTGCCAATATCCCTCCAAGCGTCAGTACCAATATATGCCTTAATACTTTACCAGCTCACTCTTCACACTCGTCCTGTCTTCTAATCAACCTCTTCCCCGCTCCTTTATGATATCATACTAACTCTGCACTGTGGTAATTTCCACACAAAAATCTACCGGACCTCCTTTGCATCAATCCAAAATGTGGGTCCCATACTTCTACACAAGGCCGGCACTAGGATCATCGGGCCCCAGGTAAGCGTTCTTAGCCCCCCTCTCAGCAAAATTTTTTACTTTAATCTTTAGTTTTTCTGATAACGTCAGAAAATTTTAATTTAAAAAATCAAATAATGCATTTCTTAAGAAAGATATTTAATGTTAGGTACCCTGGCCGGAGTACTTTTGCCCCACTTTCTCCCCTCCCCCCCCCCCCCCTAATGCCGGTCCTGCTTCTACAACATATTCAAGTAATGGTCTGACTTAGCTTTTGTAATTTAATTCCTTCACCTCTCTCATATATCCGCTTGCCACCTCTCCTATAAATGAAGGATTTTGAAGCCTTTTTCTACCACTGTAGATGACCAAATGCAAATACCACTGTTATTGTGATTCTGCCGTACTTCAATCTATTTTTGGACTTCTCAGCGGCATCACAGGCTTCTGCGTCTTAAATTCTTCAGCTCCATGATCGAGTGAAAGTCACAAAATGTTAATCAAAATGATGATAGGGCAGCGTAATTTGTCTAATGTGTGTTTAACATGTTAATAGTATGTAAAGTAGATGTTGACTACAGAAAGATCAAACAGAATTTTGGAGAAATGAAGAAAAGAGGTATGAACATTAAAGCTGCCGATGGGAAACCTCTTTTAAGCTCAGAAGATAGAGCTAACCGATGGAAAGGATACATTGAGAAACTGTATGTTGGGGATGACTTGAACAATAGTGTAATGGAAAAGGAAGGCGATGTCGACACTGATGACTTAGGAGATCCTGTTTTGAAGACAGAATTTAATAAAGCTCTGAATGACTTGAAAGCAAATAAGGCAGTTGGAATTGATGAGATCCCTAGAAGAGGAAGGAATCTAAAGATTATTCAAGCTGATATCAAAAAGTTATGAAACAGGAGAAATTCCAACTGATTTTCATAAAAATATCATCTTCACACTTCCAAAGAAAGCACAAGCCAAAAAATGTGAGAATTATCGCATCATTAGTCTAACATCACATGCTTAAAAATTACTGACCAGAATAATATACAGAAGGATTGAAAGGGTAGTAGAAGAGATAGTAGGTGAAGATCAGTTTGGGTTTAGGATAAATCGCGGTACAACGGAAGCAATTCTGTCTTTAAGATGAATACTTGAAGGGCGGATCAAGAAAAACAAAGATACTTTTATGGCTTTTGTTGATTTGGAAAAAGCTTTTGATAATGTTAGGTGGGACAAGATGTTCAAAATTTTAAAGAAGTCAGGTTTAAAATATCGAGATAGAAGAATATTCTATGAACTATATAAGAATCAAGTGGCTATAATAAAAGTAGAGAATCACGAGAGACATGCATCAGTTAAAAAGGGTGTGAGACAAGGTTGTAGTCTATCCCCGTTAATATTCAACTTGTATATAAAAGAAGCAATGAAGAAAGTCAAAGAAAAATTTCCATGTGGCATAAGTTTTCAGGGAGAAAAAATCAGTATTTGCTGATGACATTGTCTTGTTAGCAGAGAGGCCTGAGGATATTGAGAAGTTACTGAATGGCATGAACAAAATACTGGAGGATAATTTTGGACTGAATATAAATCAAAGCAAGACAAAAGTGATAAAATGTAGCAGAAATGATACCAATACTAGCAGATTAAATATAAAAATAGGATCGGATGCAATAGGAGAAGTACATGAATTCTGTTACTTGGGAAGTAAAATTACAACCGACGGCCAAAGCAGGAATGATGTTAAAAGCAGAATAGCACTAGCAAAAAGAGCCTTCATGAAAAAGAGAAACCTTTTAGTTTCAAATATTGATCTAGGAATTAGAAAGAACCTTTTAAAACTCTTTGTGTGGAGCACAGCACTTTATGGTAGTGAAACATGGACTTTAGGAATACCGGAAATAAAGAAATTGAAGCATTTGAAATTTGGTGCTACAGAAGAATGCTGAAAATTAAGTGGACAGACAAAGTAAGAAATGAACGAGTTTTGGAAATGATGGGTGAGAAAAGAAGTTTGTGGAAGAAGCTTACAGAAAGAAGAGACAGGCTGGTAGGTCATATTTTGAGACATGCTGGATTGGTTAATTTGTTGGTGGAGGGAACGGTCGAAGGTAAAAACTGTAGAGGAAGACAGAGATTAGAATATATGAAGCAGATAATTGAGGATGTGGGCTGTAAGGGGTATGTAGAAATGAAGAGGTTAGCACAGGATAGAAAAGGATGGAGGATTGCATCAAACCAGTCGAAAGACTGATGACAGCAAAAAAAAAAAAAAAAAAAAAAAAAAAAAAAAAAAAAAAACTTTAACAAAACATTAGTATAAACAAGGTACCTTCTACAGCATAACAAACAAAAGACAATCTTCCTAGTGACCCTAAAATCATAGGCAAAAATTATAAAAGATGGAGAGTACAACAAATGTTTGGCTTTTGACAGCTGTTCCTTTAATGATTAGTAGTGAGGAGTTGTGGTTGGAAGTAACCATGAAGGTGGAAATCAATAATGATTTGTGGCAGAAAGCATAAACCTTCAAGGAGGGGTTGAACAGATAGTAGGGGAAGACTAAACAAAAAGTATAAAGAAAATAATAAGGCCTAATGATTATTACCTAAACATAAAAATAAGACAAAAATACACATACTAATTTAAAAAAATAAAATAAGTGATAAGCTTCAGTGTGTGCACTCCTCCCGAACCATATGACTCAGTCCCTAGCACATCAATACGGTGAAAAACCAAAATATTGTATTTGTTTGCATTTGTCTCATGTTTTTGAATCATCACAGCCTTCAACATTGATAAGTGACGAGTAATTTCCCTATCCTTTGTTATTCAGACACACACATAATTACGGTCTGGACCCATGGTGAAAATTGTCTTCATATGACTAATATAAACTGTGGTTTTAATTTCTCTATCACTGTTAAAATTTAAAATGAATATCAAGTTGCATTATCACAGACCAATTATAAAAACTTTCCAAATCAACTTCTGACTAGAATGAGCAAGGAGCTCATTTATGTATTTGGAAATGAATAAGACGAAAACATGTTAGGAAATACTAATAACCTCTAAAACGTTTAACTGCATTAATGCTTAGATCTTCACTGAACAGATGTATATATTTATTTCATATGATATAAGGATACAAAGAGATATGAATTAAGTTCACTGATTGATGTCACAGAGCAAAATGAACAATTGTTTTCAACATTTATCATTTCTTCTAGAAAATTAGTCTTGATGCAAATGGTAATGTTTTTTAGTACATTCTATCTTAGTGTCCAGGATTAATCAACCATTTATTAATGAGTTGTAAAATTATTTACTAATTGGAAAGGACACACAATATCACCACTTTCTGTCACTTGTCAAAGATCTACAACAGCCTCTCAAAGTAATTCCAACTAAAGCCAATTCAAAGGGACTGACCCAGTGATTATTATTCTTTAATACCAAGATATGACATTTTGCTTTATTGATCTTTAACTGATTAGCTGCAGTCTTCACATATGCCTTCAACATTGAATATTTAACCCACAACTTCCTCTCTACTGTTAGCAAAAAATTTGTATATGACAGATACCTCTTTGGAACAGAATTAGACGCTGCATGACTTTCCAAGGATTTGAGTGTTAATCAGTCAGTACTTATCTTAGTCAAGAGTTCTACTTACTATTCTCCATTTGAGGTCCATCCGACGCGAACGAGATATTCCATCCACGGGAACATAACGGAGAGTGGATAATGGAGTTCCAGCACATCCACGTCATATATCTGGTGGGAGTCGTCTACTCTGAACTGTACCATCTTCAGGTTAGATTTAGAATTGGGCGTCCCTGCGCGTGGAAACCTGTAGTTAACAACAGAACGAGTTCTCATTTAAATAATACGGTTAAGCGTAATTGTTATAAATAACGGCTAAAACTACTGAGTGAGAAAAAGAACTGACACACTTACCTATACTGTTCAGAATCCCCCAGATGTGAAGCTGAAGAGGGTAAGTTATATATTTTGACATCACTTTCATCTACCTCTTCATACACTATCCTGTATATTCCATCTAAAACATAGAGAAAAAAAAAATAATCAATTCACGTACCTGAAAGGAAAATTATATAACAGAAATTTGATATGAGAATAACGAAGAATAGGAAATGTAATCCCGTCACTCGGCACAGGACCACGAGAACACACAAATATGAACATCTTTCACAATACTTTGGTACAAACGTTAATCATGATTAGAAGAGGACATATGGTAAGAGGATTGGCATTGTACACACAGAGTCTCACCACACGAATCAACGTGATATCAAGTCTGTTGGTGCTCTTTTAGATACACATTGTCATTTCTACTGATTAATCAAAGCAGAGAAATACTTCTTATGAAAATGTGATCCCTGTTCTGACACTCCCTGTATCTCAACTAATAACATTAAATAAGTTAAAATTTTACAACAGATTTCTCATCAACGGAGCTGTGACATATCTGAATGAGGTCACAAAGTATGAAGGAAAACGTGTAAGGGGGCATTCACTAACAATGAGAGACGAAATGGAGGGCGGGGGGGGGGGGGGGGATTCCAGAAAAATGTCACCAAGGGGGAGGGGGTCAACAGAAATTTCACACGAGTTTTTGAAATTCTTCGAGGATATTAGAGCTAAAAAAAAGGTCCACAAATGTCACAGATGTTGAGTTTAGGGAGGGTATGAGGTCTAAAAACGACACGGATACTGACTTTAGAGGGGGGGTGGGGGTGTAGCTGCCCTGGGAAGCAGGAGTGTTAAAAAAAGTCTCCAAAAAAGTTTGAGGTTGATCAGAATTGGGGGGAGGGTGTTTCCATCAAAATCTCACGTTATCTTAGGGGGGGGATCCAAACAGATCTCACAAGAGGGGTGGGGGGGGTAATACAGAATTACAGCAAAACACTTCACGAAATTAATGAATGCCCCCTAATAGACAGGAATGTAAAGTACCTGAACTAACAGCCCTACATACTTCTAGAATGTGAGAGCAGATGGTCTCTGTGCCTTATTAGGGTTTCATTCCTTCTAAGTGAAAAACAGAACCATTATGCATTCGCTCATTTGTCCATCTTGTCCATCTGTTTGCCGGTAGAATCTTACCAGTAACACTCTAACAGTAACCTCATCACGTATTATAATTATTAATTCACTTGCATATAAATACAAAATTAATATTTATTTTGGGTTCTCCTTTTTAATATTTTTTTTAATTACTTTTGCTATGTTCCTCTAATGTTTCTAAATATTTCACAATTATCGATTCAGTATTGCCTTAGTTCTTCACGTAGGCTATCACTGTCCGAAATGGCTCGCGCACGGTGGACCAGTGTTGTCAAAACAGTTTTTCGCTGAGCTGGGTGATGAAAACTGGTAGCTCCCAAATACAGATCTGTGTGCGTGGGTTTCCTGTAAACGCTATGCGCCAAAGTACCATCCGGTTTACGTTTAATTAGTACGTCCAGAAATGGCAGCATGCCATCTTTCTCAATCTCCATGGTAAAACATATGTTAGGATGGATTGAGTTCAGGTGTTGCAAGAATTCTTCGAGCGCTGCAAAGCCGTGTGGCCAAATTATAAATGTGTCATCCTAGTATCGAAAGAAGCATTTTGGTTTTAATGGAGCAGTGTCCAGAGCCCTTTGCTCAAAATCCTCCATATATAAATCAGCTACCACAGGAGAAATTGGCGAGCCCATAGCCACACCATCAGTTTGCTCATAGTATCGTCCACCGTACATGAAATATGTAGAAGTGAGCACATGTTGGAATAGGTCTACAATTCCTTGGTCAAAATGTCGTCGTATTAGTTTCTAAAGTCTCCCTGACAGGCACTTGTGTGAACAGAGACACGACATCAAAGCTCACCATGAGGTCTCAATCAGACACGGTTAGACCCAGGATCATCTGTATGAACTGGGCAGAATTCGAAACATGATGTATGCAATGACCTACCTGTGGACTCAATAGGCGTGTGAGATATTTGCCAGTTGATATGTGGGAGCACCGATTGCACTGACAATAGGTCGTAAGGGCACGTTCTCCTTGTGGACTTTTGGTAGGCCATATAACCTCGGCGGCCTGGCTGCACGAGGTCGTAGATTCTTGATGGTTCCAGCAGATGCAGCGGAATAAATACGTCACGAAACTTGTCGTGTTTTGAAGAAGGCGAAACCACCTAAACCCAACATCACGAGGCTCGAGCAACAAGCATTACGTGAGTTACGTAGTAATGATGACATTGTAGTTATTCATGCTGACAAGGGAAATGCGACAGTTCTTCTATCAACGGAAGAATATGATTCTAAAATAAAGAGCTTATTACATGACGCTGCTTACAAGTCGATTGAAGCCGATCCTACATCTAAAGTGGTTACCAAAACTAAAGCCCTTCTCAAGAAATCTGGTTTGCCTGAGGATACCATCAAGAATCTACGACCTCGTGCAACCAGGCCGCCGAGGTTATATGGCCTACCAAAAGTCCACAAGGAGAACGTGATTTCTCCTGTGGTAGCTGATTTATATATGGAGGATTTTGAGCAAAGGGCTCTGGACACTGCTCCATTAAAAACCAAAATGCTTCTTTCGATACTAGGATGACACATTTATAATTTGGCCACACGGCTTTGCAGCGCTCGAAGAATTCTTGCAACACCTGAACTCAATCCATCCTAACATATGTTTTACCATGGAGATTGAGAAAGATGGCATGCTGCCATTTCTGGACGTACTAATTAAACGTAAACCGGATGGTACTTTGGCGCATAGCGTTTACAGGAAACCCACGCACACAGATCTGTATTTGGGAGCTACCAGTTTTCATCACCCAGCTCAGTGGAAAACTGTTTTGACAACATTGGTACACCGTGCGCGAGTCATTTCGGACAGTGATAGCCTACGTGAAGAACTAAGGCACCTACGGCAAGTTTTCAGACAGAATGGTTATTCTGAAGAACATATTAAACAGGCCTTTCTCCCCCAGAAACCGAAACTAACACCTGAACAAGAGTCTCCAAAAACCGTCGCTGTGTTGCCTTATGCCGGGAATACTTCTGGAAAAATTGGAAGAATCTTAGCACGATATGGCGTAAGGAGTATCTTCAGTCCACCTATGAAGATACGTGATATATTACGCACGGTGAAAGACGACCTTGGGCTTCGAGTTCCAGGAGTTTATTCGATCCCTTGTGAATGCGGCAAAGTATACATCGGACAAACTATAAGAATTATCGAGGAACGCCGCAATGAGCACCAAAGATATCTGCGATTACTACAACTGGACAAGTCCGCATTAGCAGAGCATGCTATAGAAAATTTTCAAAGCATCAACTTCGACAACACTGAAGTTCTGGCTAAGATATCGTATTTCTGGGACTCAGTGGTCAGAGAAAGCGCTGGAGATTCGATTAAGTTGACAACAGCATTAACAAGAGATGGTGGTCTGTTCCTGAGCGAAGCTTGGAGCCAGTTGTAAAAGACCTAAAACAACAACGTGTTAGACACAACCCTCCGAGCAGACGCCGTCATGACACGTTGACCAATGGGAGATAAGTCGTTCGTGATTGGTAAGTTCCAGAGCCCTCGTGTAATGCCGCCGGTTAAGCAACGATGAGTGTGGAGAGCACTTGGATGGGTGACCGCACATGCCAACTGTTAAGGCAACGTTATGCGTGGTTTTTACTTGGATGGGTGACCACTCAAGATACTGCCATGGATCTGCTAAATGCCATCCAGTTGCTGAGCTACGGGATGCAGCCACGAGATGCAGAGATGCAACCAAACCGGTTTGACCCCGTCTATGGCCGTGTGCACCGCCGACCAATCAAAGAGCAGCGTGAAGCTTCCCTTGACAACAGGCTATAAATAGGAGCCAGGACTGGCTCGCGAGTCAGTCGTGTCTTGTCCTTGTAAGTGAGATTTAACCTGATGAAGGCAACGATGGCAGTTGCCGAAACGTCATTAAAAGATCCAAATAAGTCTATTAACCGGCAGGAAACCCGAGAGTTATTTATTTCATTTTGCAATTTGTTTCATCAAAATCGATTACTTCTATATTTTTAAAATATATATATCAATCTGCACCCATAACTCACAGTAATCAATTCATCCCACAAATGTGTTTTAGTGCAAAATATAACAAACATAGAGATCACAAAACACATGAGATTCCAAATGAATCCTTCCGCAAGCTTGATTAAACAATACTGTCATATTGTGAAAAAAGACTTGACTGCTATAAACAGTTCATAGCTTTTACGAACACTATACTTATTGAGAAAATGTTTACTGAATCTGATCTAACATGCAGACTGACACACAAAGCACAATTAGAAGATATTAAGTTACAGAAGAGAACAGCTGGGTGTAAGCTACCTTACTTTTTGTATTTTCAATAGTTAGTTAAAAACTGACGAGAATTGGGGTTAACATTGATACATGATACTGCAGATTAAAACTGAATCCACAACACATTAAAGCAAGAAACGTAGATAAACAGGTTCCAATAATAATAAAGAAATAGTTTCCAATAAGAAATAACTTGTAAATTACCGAAATAAGCGTAATCCATAACCACTCAAAAATGTAAATAAGCAAGTTTGGTTACGTGAACATATCACTAATATTCCACTGTAAAGCACTTTTGCAATAATAATTATGCCAAGGAGAATAAAAAATCCACTAATAACTCATAGTTTCAGATAGGTTCAAAGCGGTAAATATGACTTTTAAACAAACCATCCATGTGCCAACTTCAATAAAAGATTTCAATCCAGCGAAGTAATTTCAGAGCTTTAAAAGTAGTTTTTATACCTCCAAATAATATTTCAACTAATATTCCATAAGTTTCAAATAGCTGTCAACCGTTTAATAAAAGATATAAATAAGTTTAGAGTCGCAAATTTACGACGCAATAACAGCCACCTTTTAAATAGGTTTTTTGAACCGGCAAACATATTCCAGTAACTAAAAACATTTGGAAATCACTTAAATAAATTAAAGAAAGGTTTTAAAAATAGTATCCGGGCGATACAAGCTGTAAATAAAAAATTAGCAAAATTGAGTAAAGTTGGAAAACCCCCGATTTTAGAAAAATTAATAACTTTTGATCCACTTAACCGATTTTAAAGATTGTAAGCTCATTTTAATCAGCAGGCACGCAAGAACATTTCTGAAATAGTTTGAACTAAAAATTATAAACATCAGCGGGGAGGTTCAAATAGCTGTACTATTCCACCAACAAAAAAAATGTCTTGCACTGATTTGAAAGCATTTAGAGAAATAGCACACAGAACACAAAACACTTTTTGGAACACACTTTACACATTGTGATTTTCTGAAAGCCCTCCGTGAACACCAAAATTTTGAACACCTGTTGATTCCCGCAGTTTTAGGCAATTTCAATAAAGGGAAGTCCGGGACCGGCCATTTTCGTAGTACTCAGAAATCCACGGGGCTAGAAGCACGTATTGCTCGCCAAGCGAATTCGGCGCTTAGCCGCGCAGGGTTCATGGGAACTGTTGCTTGCCGGAAACAGTAATGGCACTGGTCAGGGAGGCCATCTTTGGAAAACTGAACTTTTGCTAGACATGTGATACATCAGTATAAGAACTTTTATCTTCCGATCGGGGTTAGGCGGTTCTGTTCTGCTTCATTACTTGTGATCTTTCGTGTGACGATTAGACTGATGCCTTAGCTAACTGCCATTAACTGTAATTTGTGGAATTTTCAGAATATATGTTTTTCGTGACATGAACTCCAACTATTTTCATTTCTAAATTGGTACCCTCCTTACATAGGGTTTGTTTATGTAAGTGGCGGCCGTTTCTATAGTGCAGTTAGTAATTTCCAAAGGTTATTCACGGTTTCAGAACATTTCTTTGACTTTTCTCAGTATTTGAAGGTAACTCCAGTTTAGGTGGACAAGCCGATACACACCCCGGTATCCGGTTTATTCCCTAACATGGCTTTTAACAGAAATGAATGGTGGGTAGGTTACAATGGTGTAGAAGATAGGATTAGGATAGAAAGGAATAAATCATGATGTATGAGACAATGTGATATTATCGATGATTTGTGAAGTAGTTATAATTATAAAGAATTCAGTTCTTTCGATTCAAACAGTTTTAGTTTATTGTATATTATTTCAATCCACTAGGGATTATATCAAAACTGGGTAATCTCTGAACATGCAGGTTCTTTCGGCAATGATAATCACAAGCCCCGATCTACGCTTCTACGCCGATAGCCAACATCTCTTGAGTATTTATTTCCATAGCAACCTATATTGTCTTGCTTTTCTCTAAGAGTATATATTATTAACATGGAAAAGAAGGGTAAAATACACCCAACACTCACCAAAGTTGAAGGGAGGAGGGCAACAGCAACACAAACAACACACAAACAAAGAAAAAAAACAATATTTCGGGTGAAAATCCCCTTTTTCAAGTAAAATATTTCACCCGAAATATTGTTTTTTTCTTTGTTTGTGTGTTGTTTGTGTTGCTGCTGCCCTCCTCCCTTCAACTTTGGTGAGTGTTGGGTGTATTTTCCCTTTCTTTTCCATGTTAATATTGCCTTGCAGCATTTCTTTCCTTTCATTGTTAAGTATATATTATTAATTTTTGTCTACTTTCCGGGAACAAAAATATAATTTTCATATGAAATGTTTCTGTTCTGTCACAACAATATAATCAAAACAAAGAAAAAAAAAACAAGAAAAGCAAAAATTATACCTCTGGAAGAATGTTTGCATAATCCAAGTTCAATCCTGAATATTGTCATCTCAAGTCATATCGTCTGTTAACAATTTTGTATTGTCCTTCTTGTCATAAAGTTGATGAATAGAATTATGGCTCAAATTGACAGGCAGCTTACGCCAACCATTCTGTGACCCACACCCAATGTATTTCTTTTTTTTTTTCTGTTGATAAAGGGTCTAAACCTGAAAATCCCAAATCTATTTTGTGGCTTCAGTGTCCTATATATATTTCATGCAGTAATCCAGTAATCTCTACAATTAGAACAGAATATGCAATAATAATTGAAGCTCCGTCATTCATGAAGTTTCGTTATATTCCTTGCATCTAGGAATAGAAGAAACTTTCACGAATGACTGAGTCCTCTAAATTTAAAAATGATACTACTGAACATCTATTTCATGTATTTCTTTTAATGTAACTACAGAAAAATTCCAACCCATAACACTGGTCGACAAGGTTTCCTTCACAAGAAATCTGATTAATGAATCTATTTCATTTTTTCCTACTGAATTCAGATATGTAGTCAGAATTTTTCCATCAGGCACAGTTTCCAGATTAAAAACCTGGAAACTACTCGAAAAAGATGTAAGAATATGTAGTTATCGTAGCTGCCATAGTGATTTTAAAGACTGTTTTTCATAAGAAAATGGTATTGTGTTTTGCAATGATATTTGTTCTGTTACGGAAACTCTTTGGCATCAACATCAGCCAGATGAGTGGCGATTGTTCATAGACTCATCTAAAGTTAGTTTGAAGGCTGTCCTGCTACATATTGGCAATGAACTTCCATCAAAACCTTTAGCACATGCCACTGATATGAAAGAGTCATTTGAAAATATGAAACTAGTTTTAGAAAAAATCAAATTTGAATAATATAAATGGTATATTAGTGGCAACTTAAAGGTCATTGCTTTTTTTGGTTTATTTCTTTTGTTTGCAACTTGATATCACCAAAATATTGTTTTTTGTGTGAATGGGAGAGGTAGGAAGTCTCACTACATTATAAAATCATGGCCTAAACATGAATCTCTATCCCTGAACAGAAAAAAATATCACATATGCCTTTAGTAAATCCTGAAAACAACATATTTACCTCCATTGCATATTAAATTAGGACTAATGAAAATTTTTGTAAAGGCTACGGATAAACTTTCTGACATTATTTGTACTTGAAATCGAAATTTCCCAAAGTCAGTGAGCTAATCTGAAGGAAGGAATTTTTATAGGACCAAAAATACGGACATTAATGGCTGATGGACATTTTGAATGACTGTTAAATCCACTAGAAAAAGCAGGCTGGCAGTCTTTCAAAAAGGTATGTTGCAATTTCCTTGGAAACTTTAAAGCTGAACACTATCGTGCCATAGTGGCTCATCTGCATTCTTATGAAGCTATGGGATGCAACATGTCCTTAAAAATTCACTTCTTGGACTCTCACTTAAATTTCTTCCCGGAAAAACTTGGGGCTGTCAGTGATGAGCATGGAGAGTGTTTTCGTCAGCAAATTTCTACAATGGAAAAGAGGAAGAAGGTAAGTGGAGTTCTAATACACTGGCAGACTTCTGTTGGACCAAGACGAGAGATGTTCCAGATGCAAAATATTCCCGAAATCACTGTCTACCAGTTTCTAGGCAAGTCAAAATGAGTGGTATATCAGTTAGGGTTAGATAGTTAGTTACTGATTTTATTACAAATTACAAATCAAATTAATATCACCAAAAAAAAAACCTACCGGATGGGGAAAAACCAAAACGATATTTGAATTCAGCATGAAAAATACTCATGTTTTTGTTCTTGCAAAAGGAAAAAAGTTTATTTTTGTAGACAGGTATAATCGACATAACAACATTCCTGGATCCGGCATAAGAATACAAGCCAATAGTGTAGCTGCAGCTACCACTACTCTGGACCAGGCAGGCACCACACACCCCTGACCGAGCGTACTGGCCATCTGGTGGTGGTTTCAGGCAGTTCCTCACACTCACCCAGGCAAATGGTCAATTTTTACAAAGGTTAATGACATACCAATGCATTTGAATTTTGTTTTATTAATTTGTGTCATACGTGTTTCACTCTATTTCCAGAGCATCATCAGCGATATCTGTTAGATATTTGTACATTTAGTTAGTTACATTCCAACAACGAAGACTTCATTGTAGTTACATTCCATTTAAAAAACAATATAAAGTTCAGTTGATTCTTAGCTGTCCGGCTGGAGTTCTGCCCCAGTAGAAGACCACAGAATGGGGGTCGAAACGTCGGCTACAAGAAATACAACACGGCACCACCCGGCCAGCTAGAATCGACTGACTCTGGCCGCGGAAGCCTACGATTACAATATAAAGTTTAATTGAAATTAATTTTCCTTACAAGTGACTTTTTTATTTTATGCTCTCGTAAGCAGAGTTTGCTTCTTTGTGTAGGTTTTAGCAGAAATCATTGAGTACCTTATGAAGATTCCACAATGAGTTCTGCAAAAACCTACACGCAGAAGCAAACCCTGACTTTGAGAGCATAAAATAAAAAAAGTCACTTGTAAGGAAAATTAATTTCAACTGAACTTTATATTGTTTTTAAATGGAATGTAACTAACTAAATGTAAAAATACCAAACGATGTTGCTGATGATGCTCTGGAAATAGAGTGAAATGCGTGCAACACGAAGAATAAAACAAAATTCAAATGCATCGGTGTGTCATTAACGTTTATAAAAAATGATTAACTTGCAATTGAGGAAATGCCCCACAACATCCAGTTTTTACACACTTATCATTCACCAACAGTAGTTACAAATTTCACAGACATGTAACAATACATTCCCCGTGAAAAAACTACAACAGGCCTGGCAAGCTGGTAGTAAAAAGCAAAGGAAGATTCATGCACGCTCAAGAAGGACGATGTATAGGAGTGATTTAGAAAAACTAGCCGAGACAAGAGGACAGGTCAAGAATGCGATGCGCGAAGCCTTCAATGACTTTCGATGCAACTCACTTTCCAAGAGCCTCATTGAAAATCCAAAGAAATTTTGGTCGTATGTAAAAAAAATAGGTGGTTGTGACAACAATATGCCAGTTCTACTAAAAGACGGTCGGGAAGTTGATGACAGCCGCGACAAGGATACCGTATTTAACGCCAAATTTAAAAATTCCTTCACTGACGAAAACATGGAAAACATTCCTGTTTTTCCACGGCATGTTGAATTTGAAATGGGTCCAGTACAAATTGATAGTGTAGGTATCATAAAGCAATTAAAGCTCCTGAAGTGGGGGAAAGCGCCGGGTCCCGATGGTGTAGCAGTAAGAGTATTTTCGGAATACGCGGAAGAAATAGAACCATTTCTGTCAGATATATTTCGTAAATCATTAGAGGAAAGAAAAGTACCTTCTGACTGGAAAATTGCGCAGGTGATTCCCGTTTTCAAGAAAGGAGATCGGAGAGATCCTAGGAATTATCGTCCGATATCGCTAACATCTGTTTGAAGTAGATTTCTGGAGCATGTCATATGCTCTAACATTATGAAGTTTCTAGATGAAAACGAGCTACTTACAGCATACCAACACGGATTTTGGAAGAACCGATCATGTGAAACGCAACTGGCTCTATTTTCGCATGATGTAATGAAAGTTATTGATGCGGGATCACAAGTTGATGCTATTTTCTTGGATTTTCAGAAAGCTTTTGACTCTGTACCACACAACCGACTCTTAGCGAAGATCCGAGCGTACGGTATATCTGATCAGATTTGCGAATGGATACGCGAATTTCTAACTGGTCGGTCACAGTATGTCGTCGTAGACGGGGAAGCCTCTTATAAACTAGATGTTACTTCGGGCTTTCCTCAAGGAAGTGTAATAGGACCACTTCTTTTCTTAATTTTTATAAACGATCTCGGTGACAACGTTAATTGCAGGATGCGATTTTTTGCTGATGATGCACTTATTTATAGGGAAGTGAGGTGCTCCGACGATTGCTTAGAAATTCAGCGCGATCTGGATGTTATTTCGGAATGGTGCCGTGAATGGCAGCTTACACTTAACTGTAAAAAGTGCAAGGCAATGCACATAAGTAATAAAAAGACCCCGCTTGCTCTGGAGTACAAAGTTAACAATTCAGTTGTTGACACTGTAGATTCCCTGAAGTATCTAGGCGTAACAGTACAAAGCAACATGAAATGGGACTTGCACATAACTTCCGTTGTAGGAAAAGCTAATTCCAAACTACGATTCATAGGACATATTTTGAGAAGTTGTAATACTCATACAAAGGAAATAGCGTACAAAACACTAGTGCGTCCGTATTTGGAATACTGTTGTGGAATTTGGGATCCGTATCGCAAGGGATTGATTGACACATTAGAGAAAGTACAGAGAAGAGCCGCTCGATTCGTGACTGCTAGTTACAGTCCTTACGTAAGTGTCACAGAGCTAATTCGTGGGTTGGGCTGGGATTGTTTGGCGGACAGACGACGTCGTTTTCGTTTGAATTTGCTGGAGAATATGCGAAAATCTTTAAGTTACGAGTGCAACGAAATACTTCTTCCGCCAACCTATTTAGGTCGCAATGACAGGAGGGATAAGATTAGAGAAATAAGATGCCGTACTGATTCATTTATGTATTCCTTCTTTCCTCGGTCTGTTTGGGATTGGAATGGGCGGGTTTAGGATTGGTGCTTAGCACCCTCTGCCACGCACAGTATTTGTGATTTGCAGAGTACAGATGTAGATGTAGATAGCGGAGTGGGATGTTGTTGTTGTTGTTGTTTGGGTTTTAGGGTGCGTCGACGACGAGGTCATTAGCGCCCTAACAAAAACCTGGCGTGACAACGTGACAAAATTGCCGTCTCTGTGGCCGACTGTAAAGGGGTCGGCCACAGAGACAGCACAATAAAATACTAACACACTAACTAAAATACCGTCTGCGTGGCCGACTGTAAAGAGATCGGCCACACAGACGGTAACATAAGATATAAAACTGAGACTAGGAAATAAAATATAAAAATACATACATTAACTGGCTGGCTGTAAAAGGGCCAACCAGTTTAAAAAACAAGTTAGCTGGCTGGCTGTAAAAGGGCCAGCCATATAAGCAGTGTCACAAGTAAAAACAGTACCAATCTAAAACCTAGGCCGATCTGCCCAAAAATTTTGGGACAAGACGACAGACGACGTCGTTTTCGTTTGAATTTGCTGGAGAATATGCGAAAATCTTTAAGTTACGAGTGCAACGAAATACTTCTTCCGCCAACCTATTTAGGTCGCAATGACAGGAGGGATAAGATTAGAGAAATAAGATGCCGTACTGATTCATTTATGTATTCCTTCTTTCCTCGATCTGTTCGGGATTGGAATGCGCAGAATTAAGATTGGTGCTTAGCACCCTCTGCCACCCACAGTATTTGTGATTTGCAGAGTATAGATGTAGATGTAGATGGGATCTCTCTTACAAAATAAGCTCAGCCTCAGAAAAAGGACATGCTGACAACCCACTAAAGTGAAAACCTTAAAAAATTAGAATGATGATGAGCATACGAATATCAACATGGGTTGAAGAGTGAGAGATGTTATTACACACAACAGGCTCGTGTGAGATGACAAGGACGAAAGGAAGGATGATTTTTTTTTTTTAATATGGCTTTACGCCCCACTGACGTCAGTTTTTTTTAATGACTTTACGCCTCATTGACATCGAGATCATTAGAGGCAGGAAGGGTGGGGGACAAGGTACGGGAAGGAAGCCGGCCGTGGCCTTTTGAAGGAAGCATCACTGCTTTCGTACGGAGTGATTTGGGGAAACCGTGGAAAGCCCAAATCTGGATGCCCGGACGGAGAATAGGCCAGGGCGTTCATAACCCACCCACCACGCTCGTTAGGAAAGGGAGGAAACGTGAGATGGGTCACACAACGAAGGACGAGGTAAGAGAACTTGAACTTGTCAGTGGAGGTACGTCCGTACCTGCTACTTTGGGTTGCCACCAGTACCCCTGGTATCGACTGAACTCCTCCTGCATCACGTAAGACGGGATGCCGGCGCTGAGAGGGTCCTCCGCCAGCGTGCGACCCCCTTTGTGGGCAAACGTCAGCCGTACTGTAGCACCTGGAACCGACAAAATCAGTTTATATTAATAAACAGCCACACTGCAATCACATCTGTTACTAGTGATCTCCTATACAATTAGTCAAAATGCATTTTATTATTATTATTAATTTTAATTATGATGGAGCTAACACTCCGATGGCAATTTCCCTAGTCATCCATTTACCTCTTTTTATTATTATTAGGCTTTTATGACCTCATTGGACCACTGTAGTAATTTTCTGGTTGTCTTCTTAAGCATGTGCATGCACGGTTATTCCGAATTTCCCAGTTTGTTTTCATTCGTTGTGATCTTCTTTGTCTTTCCTCATCTGTAAATACCCTCTTCATTGTGTGTCGTTTGTCTATTTTTAGTTCAAATCTTATTTTTCGTCTTTCAATTTTTTTCTGCTTCGTTTCGTAGTTCATCCAGGGTTGATTCTAATTCTTCCATATTTTCTCTAACTTCCTTAATCCAGCCTGCCTGCCTGTTGCTTCAGCTTCCAAAGTTTTTATATTACTATTCTTATTAATCTGGTTTTTGGTGTCCTCATGATATACATATTTTTTAAAAAAATTCTTTTATAATTGGAATGTTAAATTCGTCCCCCATTTACTAGTCTGATTTGCAAATTTTAATTTTAAATTCCTTCAGCATTTTTGGAACATTAATTTCCCCTTCCCTTTTTGTTTTAACTAGCCACCTTACGAGAGTAACCATTTATTTAGTTCTTCAGTTACAAAAGCACATCCGTTTATTACAGAAATGAAAGGGGTTTTTTCCTGCAATAGAGTAGACAAATACATTTTTTTATTAGGTTCTAGATTTTTTAAATGCAAAAGACATTTTATATCTATAATAAGTTACAATGTTTCTGGAATTTTAAGTGCTTGTTTCACATAGATAATTACAAAGTATTTTCATTAATTTCTAGAGATAGCAGCTACCCAACTCAAGCAAAATCCAAATTTGTAGTGTTTAACAAAGTCATGAAATTGATTTGAAATGAAAGTGTAAATACATATCTTTCATTTAAAATGATACAGGTATGGTAATGACAGTTTGTTATAAATAATGAAATTTGCTTTGATGTTAAGTAAACTCAAACAACAAATCTATTAGTATAGTAGGCTTAATGTAGCATGTCACGCTGACGTCATGTCATGGCATTACGTCAATCAATGACGTTGCGCTATGATGTCACGCTTTACAATATTATTTGTGGGAGTGCGCGTTATTTAATATCATTTCCAAGCATCAGTGAATAAATTAACTCACAGAACACTGAAATAAAAGTATGTATTGCGTTAAAATCGATATATCAATCATTAGATGCTTATATTTACGTAATATTCTTTTGATATAATGAAGTATTCCTTAAATTCTTTGTCCATAGATATGTAAGATAAAAGTTTTGTATTTCGAGCATCAGTGCTGCGAAAAGTTTGGTTAGAGTATAACTAGCATGGATCAGAATTACAAGTGGCATTTGACGTTAACGCAGAGGGCATGAATAATTTAGTTTTTTTTTTTTTTTTTAATTTAATCTGTGTCCTATTACTGAAATTATTTGCTTTTAAATTGGCATATTAATTATCCGTTTTTTTTTTTTACTGAAACATTACAAGGTTCAAATGAAAGAAGTTGCAAATGTTCATGATATATACGGCCTAAACCAGAATGAAATATTACATGGCATAGCTTAAGTTGTTAAGGTTTATTTATAGCATCCTTCGTTCTTGCTGGAGTCATTATTTCAGCCGCTGTAAGCTTTCTTAGCCGTTAAAATATCGATCTTCATCATAGGTATTAAGAAAGAAATGTGTCAGAACCTGTGAAGATTTGGCATCAAGTTTATATCACGATGCATGGAATGTATTAATTTGCACGTGATTGAAGCTTTGCTTTTCTATCAGAAATTTTAGCGGATATTATGGTTAAGCTGAAATGCAACCTGGACCAAGTTGACAACTGAAGCTTCTTGCTACAGCACAATGAACGATTAATTACAATGAGCTTTATTTTGTAACAATTCTGATTAGTTACGCAACTGCAGAGAAATACCCACGTTATTTAATAATATTTCTAGGCATCCACGAATAAATTAACTGACAGTACATACTTATTAGTTGCTTAGATTTATTTAATATTAGTTTATGCAGAAGTATTCGTTGAAATCACATATATGTAAGTTAATTTTTGCAATGTTAGTGGCAGTTTTGATAGATTGTTATTAGAATTGGCACTTGAAGTTACAGCAGAGGGCATGCGTTATCATTTTTTTTTTTAGTAATTTAATTTTTTTTTCTGTTACTTAAATCATTACTTCGTTTCAACGAAAGTGTTGCTAACATTTTTCGGTTGTGGAGCATCTTACATTTCCGAATTTTTAATTTAATTCATGGCGACTTTTCCGATAAAAGGAGGGTGAAAATGTGAAGAAGATACAAAATTCAACAGGGCAGTACCAGTTTCCGGCCGGTGGAAAATATCACCTTCCACCCATTAAAACTAATATTACGTTGGAATGACGTAAGTTGTTAAGATTTATTTTTAATTTTCTTTGGTTTTACTGATGCCTTATTTCAGCCGCATGTTACTGTGTCAGCTATTCAAATGTGTTAGTATAATTCTGAATAACGAATATAAAAAATTAAGATTGAAGAACCCTTATAGATTTTTTATTTGGTTTATTTCGCGATGCAATGTGACCATTAAATTGTGATAAGTATATGTATTAATATGCGTGTAACGGAAGTATTGTTTCTCTGGCGGCATGTTTAGCGCATGGAGGAAGGAAGTATTACCTCCATGGTTTAGCGTAGTACTGTATGTGGTTAGGGGATTCTACGATAACCGTGAAGCCACAATTTGTTGATGGATTCTTATGTAACTCAACGAAAAAAACTGAAAGTAGAGAATAAAATGTTTTGATATCTCACTTAATTCTCGAGATATTGTATCTCAAAATTGACGTGGTTAGGTTGAAATGCGGCCTGGAACAAAAGAAAACTTTCGACATTGCCAAATTTGATGATGATATCGTATGTAACTCGAAGAGACAAATCGAAAACAAAGAATACATTTTCTTTCCATATCTCGCTTAGTTCTCGCGATATTGTATCTCAAAATTTAGGTGGTTTGGGTGAATTCTGGCCTGGACCAGAAAAAACAAATTACCAAAACCGCTATATGTACACGGTGGAAATGCACTATATAAGTTTTATTTTCTTCCTGGTGGTTGTTGTTAGGTTTAAATACGTCCTGGACCAGAGGAAACTTCACCAAAATCAAAGTTATAATTGATTTTCAACATACTATATTTCTAAAACCAAGAAAGATATCAAAAAATTTTATTCTTTATTTTCGATTTGTTTCGTCGAGTTCTACAAGAATTCATCATCTGATTGTGGCGCCACGGTAATGATTGAACTGCCTTCTGTTAGATTGAAATGCAACCTAGACTAGGATAGCAACAGAAACATTTTGTTATTGCGCAAGGCAATAGGAATTATATTATGATTTATTTCTGTGTTTATTTAAGCGATTGCTAAGAAATGATTTGCCAGAACACTGAAGTTGTTATGATTTAATTTAGCATCCTTCGTTTTCACTGTGGTCATTTCAACTGTATGTAACCTATATCATCCGTTTTACACATCGATCTTCATCGCATTATTAGCGAAGATTGTGGTTAGACTGAAATGCGACCTGCATCAAGTAGACAACTGAAACGTTTTACTACATCACAAGGGATGAGAAATTAGAGCACATTGAGCTTTATTTCAAAACAATTCTGATTAGGTAAGCAACTAAACAGAAATTAATTGCCAGAATACTCCAAACCCGTCATTTTTGACAGGCTTTGTGGCTAGTTTTGTAATAAGAACCATAAGTAACATAGATTATTGGCTCAAAGGGACAATGAAAGGCACTTCAAAAAATAAAATAAGTAGTAAAGGCACAACGACACTGAGTTATGTGTGCTATGACCAGTATCAATGTGATGTACAAGCATTAAGGATTTGCTGATCAAGCAATTTCTAATTTATTTATCAGTATTCATAACATCCTAGTAAATAAAATACATTGCTGTGCATCCATTAAACCTCCTCCCAAAATGACTTTTCTGGTATGTCCACTCACTGATTTTGAAGGTATACAGGGTGATAACAATGACCTTGCGAGTTAATCGATTTATTCTGCTTAAGTTCAATGGTACTAGAGATATGTTGAAGATGAAAGAAGGTGACAATGCACCATATCCAGAAATATTGTTTAGGTTTAATCTGAAAACTTGTACTATAGTCAGAGGACAGGAAATGTGTCACACCACACTCATAAAAAAAGAAAAAAAAGGGGGATACAATAAACTCTCTGTGATGCAGATACCAGTGTTAAAATTAACCACACAACAGAAAAAGATGTTTTACATGTTTCTAATAAAGTCTCAAAATAATGCAACAGGGGCTGGGACTCAATTGTTAAAGATATTTAAATGACTGCAACCAGTTACAATCAGGAATGTGGTTCAGTAAACCAACAGTATAGGTGTAACAAAAAAAACAGTGATAAACGAACCAGAGGCAGCGTGCACTGAAGTGGGCCTTAAAATAAATGTGTCGAAAAGCAAAATCAATGAAAACAAATGGGCAGAAAAAGACAAGGCAGACACGAAAGATGTTGGTATTGAGTCCGTAGAACAGTACATCTACCTTGGCCAAATGATCAATATGAATGGCGACTCAAAGCCTGAGATCTACAGAGGCATAAAGCTGGGCTGGAGAGCATACGGAAGAAATTCCATAGTTTTTAAATCTAACATACCAGTACATATTAAAAAACAGGTATTTGAACAATGTGTATTACCAGTACTCACATACACCTGCCAGACTTGGACCCTAAATAGTCACACGAAGCAAAAACTGAGAACTGCCCAGCGAAGTATGGAAAGAGCAATGCTAGGGTTTACAAGAAGAGACAGGAAAAGGGCCGTGCACATACATTCAGTAACCAAAGTGACAGACATCTTAAAAAGAGTCATGACCCAAAAATGGTAATGGGCTGGTCATATTGCTCGCAAAAGAGACAACAGATGGACTATGGCAGTACTGGATTGGATACCAAGAAACCTGAAAAGAGCAAGAGGAAGACCCCCGGATCGCTGGGATAAAGACGTGCGTCGAGTTACAGGCGTGAACTGGAAGAGGGTGGCTAAAGATCGATCAGCCTGGAAAGAACAGCAACAAAACCACTTAGAATTAAATTGTATTATATGACTCATTGGCTTAAAGAGGCTGCATCCTGAAATGAGGATTGATGAAGCTGTAATAATAATAATAATAATAATAATAAAAATAATAAAAGTGTGGGTTTGGCAACTGAAGAGATATTTTAAGAAATGGGAAAAAGCATACGAGTACAGTGGAGATGAAGAAACCATATTTCAGAGAGATGTAGATGATATTCCTAAAAACACAGCATTGTCAAATGTGAGTTACCCTTGTGCACTGAGCACTCCATAAACAGATCGAGTATTAAACCGAACTAAATTAGTAAAACATTTTTTTAAAATCAAAGTTATACTTCAGGAAGGACAGGGAAAGAAACCTGTAACTCGCCACAGATGAAAGCAAGAGGGTCACGATTAACATTTGATCACCAAACCCACACGTTCCATCAGATCAGACTTTCACAATCTTTTTCAACAGTAGATCCCTTAGATTTTCTTCTTTTATTTCTTACTTCTTTACGCCTCATCAACAGCTAAGGTCATTAGAGGCGGGATGGGACTGGAGACAAGGAACGGGAAGGAATTTGGCCAAAGCCTTTTTTGAAGGAAGCATCCCAGCATTTGCCTGGAGTGATTTGAGGAAACCATGGAAAATCCAAATCTAGATGCCCAGACGGGGATTCGAACCCGCGTCCTCCCGAATGTGAGGCCGGAGCGTTAACCACTCACCCACCACGCGAGGTGACCCCTTATAGATTAGCCACGGACCCCTTAATAACAGTAGTAATAACAATGATTGGAAATTGGATATTCTAGAAATGTCATTAGACAGTTCGACTCGCATCTCACACGTTATGGCCAGAGTTAGCGTGTTCTCACACCTACAATTATGTTTTCATAATGATTAACTTTTGTTCCCAGACCCCTTAGGATAGGTCCGCACAGCCCTGCGGGTCTGCGCACCACAGGTTGGGAAACCCTGCATTAGATAAAAATCATTCCAAAATAATTAGCAATTTGGATGTAAATTTACTGCGTCTGATTTCCATATCTGTGACTATAGCATTCTGACAATGTCAAAATTTGAATATAATCAGATTTATCCTCATAATATTTTACTACATGTTCTATGTAATTACTTTATTTTGAACCCGTGTTATGTTTTTGGAATATCCACCGATCAACACGAATCAATGAATCACCAATTACACTGCCAATTTTTCTAATCTCTCACTTTCATCAAAACTCTCAGTGTATCTATGTTCCAGAAGAGTCACACAAGTAATATTTTTAATACATTTTACAAAGCAATATGACCGCACTTCCATCACTTCAGCCTCGGTCTGTTTCCTCGGTACCAATCCCATCAAATGTTATTTAAGATTCAAAAATAATAGTTCATCAGAAAAGTTGTTGTTCTTAGGCTATTCTAACAGCCAATTTCTGAGTATAAAACATAATGAATATTTTAGATCATTCCAAGTGCAAGAGGTTCCATTTAAAAAATAATTCCCAATACTTCCGAAAAAAGTACATTTGTAACCTGGAATTGAAATTTCAAAACTATTCACTCAATAATCCAGAAATTGTAAGATGTGGGATGACTGATTTATTATATAGTCATCTAGGTAACAATGAAAGGAAAGAACTACCGCGAGCCAATAGTTATATGGAAAGGACAGGTAAAATACACCCAACACTCACCAAAGTTGAAGGGAGGAGGGCAGCAGAAAAACAAAACAACACACAAACAAAGAAAATACAATATTTTGGGTTAAAACCATCATAGCTTCTATTACCCTCATATGAATTAACGACGGGCATTGCCTATGGTGGTAGTAGGAATTTATTCTGGAAAATCTTGTAATGAAAAACGAATAACAATCGGGTCTACTGGAGATCGCGACTCCGCCAAAATAACATTCAGTAATGACATCGTAATACTGCTGCAGTCAATCGCAAGACATTATTTTCAAGCAGAAATTCCATTGTTAAACAGCCTGGACCATTATATTCAAGCAGAAATTAGGTTGTAATACAGCTGGACCAGCATAACATAGTTAAATGTACTTCGGAAAGTATTTCTAGAGGAGTCTTGTGTTTAACCACGGCAGTGTTATGACGCCTATTCCCAGCGGAATCGCGATCTCCGGTAATCCCGATTTATTTATATAAATGCATTTTACTTTAAATGACGGAAAGTATAATATCAATAACGGATAACTGTCATTTACTTGAGTGATATATTTTTGCAGCTAGTTAATTGTACAGAATTTTTATTACATATTGCTCATAACCTTAATTTTATGATGTTCTATGTATTTTGTAAGCAGTTCACATAGCAATACACTAATAACTTCAACTGAATTACTGGCGACGGAAGTATAGAAACAAATTAAAAATAAATTCGGAATCCCAAAAATGTTTGCTTTACCATGTAATATCAGTTTTATTCCTGGTACAGGCACATTTCAACACAATAAATATAGAACTACTTCCATCTGCATGAATTAATACCTTCAGTAACATAGATAGCACTTATGAAAGCAGTTAAAAACCGACTTCAGAGTGAATTAAGCTGTAAAAAAAAAAATGTGTCAGTTGCGATTCTGGTCAACTTAACCACAACCTCCACTAATCTCGGCATTCTAAAATCGTAGTTTCTATTATCCTCATATGAATAATGACGGGTATCATCTATGGTGGTAGAAGAAATTTATTCTGGAAAAGCTTGTAAGGAAAAATGAATAACGATAATTTTTAATTATATTTTTCATGATATGAGTATCATACTGTGGTTAGATTATCAGAGTATTTGGCTACGATTTATTCAAATAAATGCATTTAACTTTAAATACCAGAAAGTATAATATCAAAAACTGATAATTGTCATTTATTTAACTGATACATTTTGCGATCACGTACCTTTCATGTAAACTTTCTCTGAAATTTTAATAAACTTCATTGTTTCTTATCTTCTGCCAAAAAAATTCTTAGGTTATGTTTTAACCTAATTCTTATAACTGATTCAGGTAATATAACCAACATCAAAAACCATTCTCCTTACATGTGTTTCTGCATCTATTTGTCGTAAATGAACAAAAAGCAACTGAGGTAACAATGTAATACGGTGGCTGTTGATTGGCGAGTGACAGCTGGCACGTGACATTATCTAGCCAAGAGTTATAGACGACGTGCGCAGACTCCAGATTAGCATTTTATATAAGAGGACAGAGAAGGAGCAAACACTTTCCACAATGGAGGTGAGCAAAAACAGAACTAAATAAACCCAAACAAATATGTAATCTGTATGTGTGTTTGTTAGTTTTATTCTATACCACCACTCTCTCTGATATCTTTACTTTTTTATTTTTATTCATTAATCTTCTTCCATTGATCGCTGCTGCTGGGAAAGCACATCTGGGATGTGTAACAAGTCCTGGTTAATACAAACACACACACAATTGAATAATAAACATAGTGAAAAATATTATGTGTTACAAAGACAAAACAAATAAAAGAAAATTAAATAAAAATAAACATTGATTTTTACATCTGAATTTTGCTGAAGTCATATTAGATACAATTAATTCTTTTCTATAAATTTTTGAATAGAGTAGAAGAAATTGCCAATGATATAATCTCTCAGTTTTTCTTTAAATATATCTTTATTATCTGCAAACTGTTTTATACAATTACAAAGTTTGTTAAACAGATGTGTCCCACAATAAGTAACTACTCTTTGTACTAACGCAATGATTTTTGTGTTTTGTACAAGTTATTTTTGTTTCTTGTATTGAAATTGTGTACCTGCAAATTAGAATTAAACAAGTTAAAATGTTCTATGACAAAGCACATGAGAGAAAATATACACCGAGAAGTATTGTAAGAATCTTGAGATTATTGAAGATTTTTCTGCAAGAAGTTCTTGGTTTTACCTTACACAGCATCCTAATAGATCTTTTCTGTACTATGAAAACTTTTTTACTTGATGAAGAGTTTCCCCAAAAAATTATGCTATATGACATGAATGAATGAAAAGAACAGGAGTACAATTGTTTCATTAATGTTAAAGAAAATGTTCCATGAAAAAAATCATTCGTAATTGGTTTGAGGAAAGTGCTGGACAGTTCCAGCAAATGATTTGGCCACTTAGATCACCAGAAATGAATCCAGTCCAACATACCCGGGACACGATCGAAAGGGCAGTTCGTGCGTAATGCCCTACACTGATAACACGTTCACAATTATGGACAATCATAGATGCAATACGACTGAATATTTCGTCAGGGGACTTCTCATTACCTGTTGAGTAATACCGTGTCGAGTGGTTGTACTTCGCTGGGCGTAAGGGTATCTTACGCAATATTAAGAGGTATACCATAATTTTTGGCACTTCAGTATATTTATTTTGCCTGAAATAATAAAGAAAACTATGCTATTTTTTTAATATGGCTCTTTTACTTGCCGTTGTCAAGGTCGTTAGAGACAGTGAAGGACTGGGAGTAAAAAATGGGAAGGACCTTTTAAAGGAACCATCCTCGCATTTGCTTGGAGTGATTTGGGAAAACTCCGGAAAACCCAAAAGTGGGGGGATTTGAACCCGCGTCCTTCCAAATGCGAGGCCAGAGCGTTACTGTTCACCCATCACGCTTGGTATAACTATGCAGGTATTAACAGAAAATTGTCTCCCTTATACAGCAAACCAACCTTCAGCCATACTTAAAAAAAAAAAAAAGAGAGAATAAAAAATACGGATAGGAAAAAGCTTTCCACAATAAAGAACATGATTAAAATGATAAATAGAACTATTTGCATAGATTGTTAAACTCAAGAGTCCTTTAAAGCAGTAGCGAGACATCTTTTTTTTCCTCATGGATTTAGACCTCGTCATGACATGTCATTAGTGACGAGGCCCGAGGAATGGGAGAAAGTTCACACGTGGCCTTTTGGAGCAACCATCTCAGAATTTACCTTCATCGATGCCAGGAAACCACTGAAATCTGAAAGGTCGGAGAGGGATTCGAACCTGCGTCCTCCCACACTCAAGAACAGAGTGTTACCACGTATCTACTGTGCTCTGTAGTGAGATAGAAGTGACCCACCTGTGACAGTGTGCGACACCCAGAGATCATTGTGGCAGACGTAAGCGACGAGATCGGCATTGGAGGGACAGATCTGGGGATTCAGCTTTGCACCGCACGGATTCATTCGCAATTCACACGGAAAAAGAGGCCCGTTCTGAAAAAGAAAAGAAAAAAAAATAAATGTAGAGAACAATCAAGGGTAGGATAAGTACATAACAGATGACTTATCAATGTAATTCATAAATGGAAATTAGGAAAGAGCGCTGAACTATGGTGCGAAACACAAGACATCAGGATTGAACGATTTCTACTTATGTTGTGACATCAAGAAAATGATTAACCATGATAATGGTACCTTAATCTTAAAGTGGAATCCACAAGAAAGGGGAATTCCAGATATACAACACACACCATAAGCAAACTTTAGTGGGTTCAGAACCTATGAAAATACTGTCAACAGCGAATATTTCAATCCATAAATAACTAAAAAAAAGTATAAACAGGAGATTCTTGCAGCCCTCAACTCTCAGAATAAAAGTATAAAAATAGCATCAAGCATCTTTATATTAGGGTTAGCAGAGTCTCCTCGTTTCCCGGGGACAGTCTGCGTATTCAGCTCTCCATCCCCAAGCAGATTTCATCCCCACAATGTCCCCAAATTTTTATCGTTCTCTCCTAACATTCCTTTTTTTTTAATTACACGAGAATTTTTTATAAACCCTGATTGGCTAATGTATTCCTCCAAAGAAAGAAATATGAAGCAAACTATTTTCCATGTACACACCTACGAATAAAAAATTCGCTGAAACTTGGACACATCTTTGGGTAATCATGTCTCCTTGCTGTGTACAGCTATTCTCTTTGGTATTAGTAGAAAGTTTAGTACTGACAACATCCAGAATGAGTACACAAACAGTTCTAGCTATATTGATGATGTTAAAGTTTTCGATGACATACCAAGAATTTTCAGCCAAGTTTGTATCAAGACAACGTCTTCTGAAGAAGGTTTATTCCTCAGAGAAATACAACTGGCAACAAGTGGGATGTAAAATCAGGTACCATATCATTGAAAATATAAAATATATAACAATGTTAAACATGTTTTTTTAAAGTTAACCAAACTTGTAATCATATAACTTACAACAATGCAACGCAAGAACAAATGTCGAATGTGTCTCTGGATTCGGTGACAAAATTCTGATAACTACTTTATATCCTATCTAAACAAGACCTTGAGAAATTAACTCATGAAACAATCACAGATTAAAACAGTGAAATATAAACTTCAAAAGAAAATAAATTTTTTCCATCAGTAACAAGATTATTAATATCTTGATATTTCCAGGATGTCAAATTATGTATTTGCCTACCTAAGCTTTTGTTTGAAATGCTGCATCCTTCATCAGAGATACTATGTTTCCACAGCAAAGAGTGCCAAGCGTCACAGAGAATTAAGCTGCTATCTTCATTGATGTTGTTCATATTCTTCAAAATTGCTCCTTCACTCGTCGAAGCCACCTCTGATGTTCTCTCAACAGCAGCTTCGTGTCTTCAAATTTTATAGTGTGCGCGGTGTTGATCACGTGGTGTTGTCAACAAGTCTCCTACTTCTCCTTTTCGTGTCAACGACAGCATCAAATATGAGATAGTTTTTCCGCCAATCCAATGGCTTTCTCAATAGCTGATTGGAGGTCAAATTGGGATACATTCATTCTGATTTTTGGAAATGACAACAGATGTATCATAGTTTCTCTCTCCCCAAACGAACATTTAGTATTTGGCTGTTTCCCAGCTATCCCCATGATGCAATGTGTAAGAATACACAGCATCTTAGTTTTTAAATAATTAATAATTAATGTTTAATTTAATTTAATTTAATTTAATTGCAATGGAGCACAGGCTCCGGTGGCAATTTCCCTACACAGCTATCTTCCCCCTATCCTGCACCCACCTACATTTGCCCTCTACAAATTTTTTCTTTAAATTCCTTCAAAGTTTTCGGTAAATTATTCATCGTTTCTCTTGGTAACTCATTCCAATCCCTGACACCCTTACCTAAAAAAGAGAATCTTCCTACACCCTTGTGCCTGAAATCGAGTGCCAGCTTGTGGTCATGGTCATCTTTTCCCTTCCATGCACTACTTTTCATACCTACTGCAATATCTTTCCATGCCTCATCACCAGTATATGCCCTGTACACTCCCATGACCCTCCTCATCCTCCTCCTGTCTTGCAATGAATCCCATTCCAGCTCCTTTATCATATCCGTCACTGATTTTTTATATTATTTCAATGGGAAGCGTTATTGATAGTGGTATTTTCGATTCATTATTTTGTATTTGATTAATGTTAGGCTGATTATGTGTGCATGGTGTTAAAAGTGTTTTATATATTGTTATTTTTATCGCGTTATTAATATTGTGTCAAAGAAATCCATGCGCCGTTACCGAATGAACAATGTACATGAAAATCTCTGGAATAAACAGTGCAGGGAGGAAGATCTTTGACGGGAGAAAAAGATGAGAAGCATAGATCATGTGTAGTACGGCGAAGTTTGGATGAAACTGAGAATTGTATTTGTTAATGTGAAGCCGCAATAAAGGAAATGAAGGATGATATAAAATAATATAATTTTACACGTGGTGACCGTGACAGGACACAGAGCTAATTATTTAGCTCGTAATAAAAGAAGCCTGTAATCTTCGGAAAGGTAGGAGAAGAAAAAACCAGTTTTAGATATTGTGAATGGAAGACAAAGTTCTTAATTTTAAAATCTGCATTAATTGATATTTCTCGTTTTTCGAAATCTACACCGGATTTTTTTTTCTCTCTCTGTGTATGATTTTTGGGAAGTGACGAAAATTTTGAAATAACAATGGATGGAAAAGATTCGGAAGTAGTTGGGGAGCGGGCAGTTACCGAATTGGACGGTAATGCTGGTACCTTTCCTGATGATTCAATAACTGGCATCGCGGGGAAAAACCCGTGGAATGACGACAGTAATTCCATAAAGGAAATGATAGCAATGATTATGAGAGAACAGATAGAAACAAAACGCGAAATGCAGAAAATGAATAATAATCAACAACAAACGATAATAGAGTGGAGAAAGGAAAGAGCTAATATTTCTCATGAAATAAACTCTCAGATAGACCAAGTACATGAGCATATTTCTCAACGTGAAGATTTAATGTTTAAGAAGGTACAAAAGTTAATACAAATAGAACAGCAGAACCGCGAGGAGTCGGTGAAGATAGCACTGGACGAGCAGAGAGGGATAAACAGTGAATTTGTGAGTGACATTCAAGAAGCCAAACATGAAATTTCACTGGTACAAACTAATATTAAAGAATTGGAATCTGGAATGGTTAACTTGCATGGAGAAGTAGGAAACTGGATAAAACAAGTTAGGAAAACCTGTAAAGAAAAGCTAGAAATGGAGACTGAAGGAGACGGAACAGAAAATGACAGCGAAGGTTTGACAAGAAATTGAACACAATGTCTGATAACAACGGACCATTGAAATGGTGGGAGTGTTTAGAACAGATACAAGAGATCAACGAGTTTAATAATGTTGAGAAGAGGAAAGCAGAGCAAAATGAGATAATTGGCCTTGCAAAAATGAAAGAATGGGAAAACAGTGACCAGAAAATAAACCAAGAAACCAGGAGGAAGAGTGAAATGCTTTCTACTTTCACGGATAAGGATGAGGGAAATTATGAGTTGGAAGTGGAAGAAATCATTGAAGATGGGGAAGATTATGAAGATGCAGAAGAAAGTGAAAAAGAGACTAGCGAGGAAGAAGAGAATGGAGACTACGTACTTTCGAGGGACAGAGTGGCGACTAACGAAGAAAGTGAAGAAGAAAATGAGATATAAAGTTGGCTAATAAAGAACAATACAGTGGGAGAAGATGAGAAGGAGGAATCAACCAGAGACGGGGTGAAGAGGAAGGAAGGGCTCGATATGTACCACGAGGGCCACAACATTGTGAGGTGCGAGTGGAAGAAAGGTGGCGGAGAGTGCAAGGAAGATGCAACGATAGGGAAAGTGAAGATGAAGAGGGAGTGACACATGAGAATATTGAATCAGAGGAATTGTTGGGATTAGGACAAAATATATGTGATCTGAACTTATACCGGGGGTGTGAATGAATGTAACTATGGCTGAAAATGTATGTATGGGTGAGTGGTGTGATGATAAATCACACAAAATTTGACAAAATTCAAATTTTGGTGACAAATTGGCCGAGGGGATGTGTAAGAATACACAGCATCTTAATTTTTAAATAATTAATGTTTTTTTATATTATTTCAATGGGAAGCATATTGATAGTGGTATTTTCGATTCATTATTTTGTATTTGATTAATGTTAGGCTGATTATGTGTGTATGGTGTTAAAAGTGTTTTATATATTGTTATTTTTATCGCGTTATTAATATTGTGTCAAAGAAATCCATGCGCCGTTACCGAATGAACAATGTACATGAAAATCTCTGGAATAAACAGTGCAGGGAGGAAGATCTTTGACGGGAGAAAAAAAGATGAGAAGCAGAGATCATGTGTAGTACGGCGAAGTTTGGATGAAACTGAGAATTATATTTGTTAATGTGAAGCCGCAATAAAGTAAATGAAGGATGATATAAATAATAATAATTTTACAAATGGTATCTTTGGAATGGCCAACTCCAACTCGAAGCCTATTTAGGGTCTTCCATACAGGCCATGGTTGTTCAGACCCAGGTGGTACACCCTCTTTTGGCTTGATTCACTCAAAGAGTGAAGGAGGCAGAAGAAATTTTGAAGAATATGAACAACGTCCAATGAAGACAGTGGCTTCATACTCCGTGATGCTTGTCATTGTTCACTGTGTAAACTCAGGAGCTCTGACGAAGGCTGCAGCATATCAGCCAAATGTTTAGATGGGCAAATTAATAATGCGGTACTCCTAGTTTCAGATTTGTTGCAAGCTAATAAATTTAACATGTTTGTTGCTGAATTACATAGAAGTAGAAAGGCATTAGGATTAACAAAAAAAAAATTCTCAAGTAACTCTACGGAATCAGTGACTTAGTTTGAACACCTGTAGTTTAAAGAGCTTTCCCTTCACAACATGTCTCATTTAACCCATCCAAAACCTGTTTACAATCACAGAAAAGTCAAACAGGTATCAAACACAAACTGACAAACAGAATAGAATAAAATAAACACTCTGCTCTAAAACAAGGTAATGGACTTTCTGTACTTTATAAAACTTCTGCATATAAAAACAGTAAATAGCAACTGGTAGAACAGTAAATAAGAAAAAGATAAAAATAAAGAAATGCTAACTACATACTGAGCCAGCTTTGCGCAGTTGTTAAAGTCTGGATGGAATGTATCGTTTAGTTGGTGAATTTGAGTTCGAGGACAACTTTAAGTTAGCAATAACAGTCCCCATGACTTCAGCTAGTTCTACTCCCAGCAATACTTGTAGCTGCTTCTCAGCGTCTGCTCCAGTCAACAGTACTTAAGCCCTAAAATTACAGAAATAAACTGCTGATTCTTTTTTTTAACACCCCAAAAATCTACTTCAAGCAACTCGTGGCTATTATCTACAAATATCTGTAAAGTATAGTGGTCTTTGCCAGCCAATACAAATCCTCCTCCACCAATCGCTCCTCTATCTCTGCAGTACACTCTTAAAGTATAGTAATCCTTTAAAGTATAGTAATCCTTGTTTTAACCACGACTCTACCCCTACTTGTGGTTTGTGTATCTCTATTAATTTATTTTTTTAACTGCAAATTTTTTTTTAAAAAAAAATAGGTTTTTTGAAACCTTACAACATTACTACATTACAACATTAAAGTTTCAAAATATACTCTACGTTACAGAAAATCATATGAGTACTCTGGCTAAATGAATAGGCTGAATATATATGTTATCAAAATTGGTCACAGAGAAGAAGTCCGTCAAGATATGCTCCGAAGTGGTGTTTTGTACCTCGTTAAATTTTTTTAAATTCCGTAGTGTTATTTTAAGTATGGATGAATAATCTTATAGATCCTTAGATTTTTTTATTCGATAAATTGAGAAGTTTTCAGGATAAGTGGACAATTAGCTATTTTTTGTAGAATTTAAAACAAAACCCATATGTTTAATATGCAAAGATTCTGTTTGTGTATTGAAAAAATATAACATGAAACGGCATTATGAAACTAAACATCTAAATAAGTTTGATGAGTACCAATGACAATAGACCAGGTAAAGATGAGTGGTAGGGAAATTGCCACCGGAGCGTGCGCTCCATTGCAATTTAATTAAATATTATTATTGTTATTAAAAAGAAAACTTTCTGCACAGCAACAGATATTCACTAGCACTGCTGTAGAGTCAACATGCCACGTAAAAGCGAGCTATGCAGTAGCTTCAATATTAGCCAAGAAATCAAAGCCGTATTCAGATGGTGAAATGGTGAAGGAATGTTTGGAGAGCATCGTTGAAATTATGTGTCCAGAAAAGAAAAAGGAATTTTCAAAAATAAGCCTCTCTCGTTAAATTATTACCAGACGTGTGGAAGACATTGGGAAACGTATTGAAGGTAATTTGAAAAGCAGAGCACCTGATTTCGTATATTATTCTCTTGCATTGGATGAAAGTACAGATCTAAAAGATACTGCCAAGTAGTGATTTTCGTAAGAGGTGTTGATATCCAGTTAAACAAAACAGAAGAATTAGCGGCTCTATATCCACTTAAGAACACTACAACTGCATGCGATTTGTTAGACAGTTACAGCAACATTAAATCGTTTTTCGTAAAAACTTCACAACTTATCTGGCGTGACGACGGATGGAGCTCCAGCAATGGTTGGAAAACATGAAGGTTTAGTAAAACTGATTGAAAATGAAGCCTGCAAACTTGATAATACCGCATTATTAAATTTTCATTGCATTATTCATCAAGAGAATTAATGTGCCAAGTCTTTAAAAATGGATCATGTCATGAGCATGGTTATCAAAACTTCATTAGATCGAAGGGCTTGAACCACCGTCAATTCCATGAATTCCTCAAGCATTTGGATTCTGACTTTAATGACCTTACATTTTATACTGAAGTAAGATGGTTGTTCTGTGCAAAAATGGTAAAAAAAAATTGTTTGGTTTGAAGGAAGAGATGCAATGCCAGAAATTAAAAATATCCAAGGGTTTGAAGACGTGACTTGGATTTGTGACTTCGCATTTCTAGTCGACATCTGAACATTCGTCTGCAATGCAAAGATGAATTGGCTGATAACATGTTTGATGTTGTTGCCACGTTTCAAATGAAACTTGGGCTTTAGGAACAACAGTTGAAACATAAAAATTTCACTAATTTTTCCAAGCTATCATTGGAAGCAGACGTGATACAGGCATTGGCGATTAAGTACAGTTCATTAATATCAAACTTGAACCTTTAGATTGAAAACCAATATCAAGATTTCAAAAAAACATCATATTCTTTTATCCACATTTTCAACGCCATTCTCCGTCGATATAAATTCACTGCCAGGAAATTTGCAAATGGAATATGGTGAATTGTAGTGTGATGCACAGCTTAAGGAGAAATTCCACCAGTTTGGTTTGGAAGAATATCAGGACAAGGAGAAATATCGTGCATTTTACAAACATGCTTTGCGGATGATTTCGCTATTTGGAAACACTTATGTGTGTGAACAGCTTTTCTACCGGATGAACAGTGTCAAGTCACAACACAGAACACGAATCATTGATGTTCATTTGGAGAACTTTATGCGTGTAGCCACAAGTTTTTCCGATATCAATATCGATGCCCTTAGTTCTGCCAAACAATGTCAAAAGTCGCATTAAGATAATTGTATATTTAATACTTCATTAAATATCCATATTTCATTTTAAGTGTTTTTTTTTTCCTTCATAAAAATATTAAAGTACTTTTTCCAAGAAAGTAACGCATGCTGCCCGGCAGAGAGTTTTAGTTCCAAAATTTGGCCCGGCTGCTGACAAGGTTGGCCACCCATGTATTAGACCATACGTTTCACCAATTGGTGTCTACAAATTTTGATTCAACAATATTTTTGCGGCTTTCAGATGTCAAAGTTTTGAATAGATCTTTAGTTGTTACAGATAGTTTATACTTTTGGGCTGTTGTAATGTAACTTAATTCTTGAAAATAGAATCTTAGATATTCGAAGGTGTTGAGAATAAGAGCTAAATTTACTGGCGGATCTAAATTGGACTGTTTGAAGTAATTGATAATTTGTGACGTTATGGCATTTTTTATTTCTCTGGATGTTATTCATAGCTCATAAGAACATAGCCTTTGCTTTGCAGTTAGCATCCATTAGACCCAAAACACCTCATTTTGTTGGTAATGTAAGTGTTTGAAAATTGACTTTAAATAATTCGCCCCGACACAAGAAGCAAGATATGGCACGTTGAACATTCTGAATTATTCCTCTGGGTTTGCTCCAGTGGTAGTCTCCCCACACACCCGTCCTCCCCCCTTCCTGCACCCACCTACAATACCACACCATTACTATGTTCATTATACTCCTATAGTTGACAAGTAAAAGTCTAGTAACATGCTTTGCAGCATTTTCAGTATCATCTTTACCCTGTCTCTAATTGTTTCACAGACTTCAACTATTTCTTTAGCATTTATGATTTTTACCATCACACATCTACATCTGAATTCCATTCAGTTTTCCTTTAATCATCTATTTTTATCCCCTCACCAGCAGCCTCTAACCTAAAAAACGAACAGTCCTTACCCGTATCATAACTGCAAGTGGGCTCCCTCACAGCTTTAGCTAAAAAAAAAACCTTCTATACGGGTATAGGAAATGGCTAGTGAAACCCCATCAACCAATTGTGCCCACAGGCACAACTAGTGTTGTAAAAAAACGGTTTTCTTTTCTGACTTGCAAAAAAAAAAACATGAAAAAAACTGTGAAAAAAAAAGTTTTTTTTCTGGGACATGTTTTTTTCATATTTTTAAGGCATTTATCATTTAATATGACTGTTTTAGAGTGTATACTAAGTACTTATCTTAATTTTTAAATCTACTATATTTTGTTGGTTCAGTAGAAAAAAAATTACAAAAATATTGGCAACATTGACTGAAGTATTCTTTTACGAATGGGGATTTCCCGAATAGGCTAGGTTGCATGAGAAGGAATCCCCGTTGTTTGGATTGATACTATTTGAACTAGTGCTACCAGCCCTACGAATTCATCTGTAGACCTATGGATCTTTTCAAAAAAATTAGGAATTTTAAATTTATCAACGGTCTTTTGCCTCTTTTTATTACTTATTGTGCTTTCCATATATTTGTATACTTGTTAAACTCACAGCATATAGTGATACTGAGTCAATAAATTGTCAGTTATTATGAATCATTTCCTTGCAACTGTTGGCATAAACCAACGATTGAAAAGAAACAAAGCTCCTATTTTGCATGGTAATAGATTTAAATTCAAACTTTAAAGACTGCAATATGGAACTATCGGCGCAGTCTTTATGCACAGTGCGTACTTTGCTCACAATTTAAAATTCCAATCCCAAAATCTTTTGTGTACAATACAACCAGTAAAAGAAAATGTAACTACTTCTGAAGTTATGGATCTAGAGGAGACAGAAGAAGAAACAGAAAATTCCGACTCTGACCGCACTAGTGTTGGTAGTATTGATACTAGTGAATGTGGTACTGACAGGGGATGAATAAAATTATGTTACCTATATAGATACATTTATGAATCATTATGTAAGACATTATATGATTTAGTAAGATTTAAAACACACATGTAAAATGTAAGTTCCGTAAATAAAACTATAATTTATCAAATATATTGTTTTCTGAAAAAAAGCATTTTTTTTTTTCAATTTGCAACACTAAGCACAACCCACAAGACAGACTAATGCCTCCCCGCAGTGGCACCTCCGATTCTACGCTTACCCGCCTCACAGCATTTTTCAACTGTGGCTGATCATGATTACTTAGGATCTGCACAAGCTCAACCCTTGTATGCCTCCTTCACCATTTTCCTTACTTCACTCTCTATACTACAATTCATGTTTATATCAATTATATTCCCTGCACTTCCCTCCATCACTACTCTTTATCCTCTATTACTGACCCCATGTTGCACTAGGTATGAAGAAAACATGGGACCTGGTAACTGATCATGCCTACACCTCTCTCATGACTACTGCCTAGCAGTGGAATCCTTTTCTTTCCTTGCACGCCCCTATTACTAAAAGCCTACTGCACCTTAGCCAGTCCTGCATTTACATGAGACTCCTCCCCTCCTAACTCTAGTAACGGGTTAAATCTATTTTTCCTCACAATTTCTGAAGTGTCTGGCTCATTCATCCTATTAGCCATATGACCTGTTATCACCTCCCCCCATCTTTCCCACCCTCCCCACTAAACCCACCATTTCTTCTTCCTGTCTCTATAGGCTAATGCTTTCACACAACTTCCTGATTGTTTCACCCACCTGCCTGATATTTTTGTTCTGCTCTAAACTTTACTATCCCCAATTCAAAGCAGACAGAGCCTTGGAAGAGCATCATTTAATTCCCATGTTCCTTCTTTAATACATACCTAATCAAACTGCTGCTTATATTCACTGAAAACCACATTAATTGCCACAAAGTTGCGATAGGCACCACAATTTCCAGGCAAGATTTTCCCGAACACTTCTAGTGCCTCATAAATGAACCATAAGAATTATAAACAATACTCTGCAATCTGAAATTTATTTGATAGAGTACCTTAATAAAATTTATACTATGCTCTTAACTTTTTTTTTAAAGTTGATAGTTGATTATAGCTTTACTTCTCAATAACCTTACTGTAGTAAATTAGTAGATAATTTTTTTATTATTATTATGACTTGTCTTACTAACAAGTTGTTGTTTTATTACTTTTTAAAAAAGTAAATAAGAAAGTGTTATATTTAGGACAGAAATATGATTTCAAAGTCAAATCTACAATCAAATTTTAAGGATCAACACTAATGATTAGGGCTTTTATTAGGCATTCTTATTGATGACAGATCCTATCAATTATTAAACTAATTCATCACTATGAAAGGCAATTATTAACATTAATAATTTTGAGTGTGCGACATGTTACAGGCACTGCCATTAGACACCAATATTAAACTACATTTTTATTTTAAAAAAATTGTCAGTCACGATTTATTTGAAAAGACAATGCAACTAACTGCAAATATAATTTCAGAATTTTGACAAAGCACAATATGAATTGTAATGTTAAATCTGTGTCCAGTGGTCGCTCACCATATCATCAACACAAACAGTTGAATACAGCAAGTTCCCAAGCTCTGCTACAACTCACCGAAAAGCCAGTGTCGAGGCACTGGAATAGGCTGCCGCCAGCAGGAAAGACAATCTTCCCGGACGAGGCGTGGAGTTCGTAAGAAGCGACTCCCCACGACGTGAGACGTCTCCTTTCCCACAGTAGCTGCTCCTCCCGCGAACGGCCGACGCCGGCTCCCGCCCCTCTGGGGAAGCCGCCCTCGACGGCGGGTTGCCAGGGCAGCGCAGGTGGTCCCGGGGGAGGGCCCGGTCCTGGCCCCGCGTCGGCGTACAGTAGCGCCGTCTCCCACCCCCTGCGAGGCGTACCCAGGAAGTAGATGCGCGTGCGGCCGTCGGGCAGGGGGCGGAACGACACCTGGGACGGCACGGGGGCCGACAGCGCGGACAGCTGTCGCCTCAACTCATTGACCACAGCGCGGAGACGGGCCCACGAGCGGGGGGCGCCGGCGTGGCGGGCCGCCGAGAGCTCCACGTCTCCACAGTCCGACTCCAGCACTCCGGCTATACTGGTCGACGACATTTCAACTCAGTGCCGCCAACTGCATCTGCTGGGTCAGACAAAATAATATTTGAACTTTTGCTGTAATCGAGCAAGAAACTTAAGTTCATCAACAGCAAAAACTCACAAACAGAAATGTCATTTTGACAGTTACTAAGAGTTCCGGGAAAAATAGAAAATGAACATCATTTAGTTGACATTCTGAACTTTGTTTGTTTCCCTGAAATTACAAGCAGTAATATTTCATATACTTAAATACAGGGACAATAATTTTGCAGAATAAATGACTGAGGTTTCAAGTGGCTGCACAATTCATATCTGTTATTTACTTTGCTGAATTTAGCTCTTTTATTTTGTGGTACAGGTGACCTGCAGTTTAACATGGAATCCAAACAAACATAGCATCACAGTATACTTAACATACACAAAGGTAGCTATGCTAGTGGAGAAAGACAGCTCAGGGACCCACCATAGTGCTAGGATTGACCTAGATCTTGACTGGAATACCCAGTCAGGTAGTTCGCCACAAAACTACCAAATTACTTTAATGTAATGGACATAAAAAAAATGTTTAATTCCTTAGAGACTGAAGAAAAGATATAATTAACAATAAGAAATAGAATTTGGTCGCATTACATAAGTAATCATTAGTTTGCGGAATTTTTAATAGATTAACACTTGGTACACATTAATTTACTTTATTATAATAAACAAATGAGGATGTTTTAAAAAGCAGAAACCAATATCAACTGGCCTCCAACATGCAGCCATCTCACCACTACTCAAGAAGGGCCATAGGCTTGAAAATTTTACTCTATGTGTGTACATATTTTTTCGTGTCTCAACGCCACAGGAATCCTCCTCTGGTAAGTGGTGGTTTTTCTCCAAATGTTTAATATACCCGCTTTCAGCACATTTTTATCCTTATATATATATTATTCCTTTAGTGTGATTATAGGGGGTGAGGTATAAAGACACTATTTTTACCAACTTCAAAACCAGAGTTTCTCAGTTTATGCATATATTTATTTATAGTTTTTAAGCACATTCAAACATTATTTTGTAATGGCTGCAGAAAAACTGTTCCTCCTTCGTCCCCTACTGGTCATTTGTAAAATCTGTCAGGATCTGACCATGGAGTGGAGATTGAAATTAAGCCACACAACATCTCGTAAATAAACAACACTGCTGTCATGACTGATTTAGTGTAATGTAGACTTGCAGTCAATTCTGTTAGATTAGGATTAGGTTAGTTATAAGGATCTTACTGTAGAGTTCCAAGGCTGCATAGCTATTAAAAAAAAACACACACACAGACCAAGAAGGCATCATTTGTAATCTAGCACCTACACTAGTGACTTGTTTACTTAGTACTTTCATTAAGCTTCAGATCACACAAAGCTAATCCTTCTAAGCTCTCAATTACATTCATTTGTCCTTCCACAAAACATTTGTTGCCAATTTGTTTTATTTGCTTTGAGTTTTGTTTTTCAGTCAGAAATTAGGTTGTTGCAGATGACATATTGTTGTGCCATTATACTTGTTTGCTGAATCAAATGTAAATATATTGACATATCACTTGTTAATATACTCAGCTGGACAGGATATATTGGGGGAAGTGTTAGAAAGAGGTCCTAATGACTTAGATGCAAAACTTACTGGGAAGCAAAACCGAGGGCAATCCCCTGTTCGAGTATGATGGGACAGCATGGCACACACAGAATGAGAATCAAAAACAGTAGTTGGATGGGGTGCAAAGAATGATACTTTTTTTTTCAGATATAATCATAGTTTTAACAACTGATTTGATTTACGAGCTGGTTTTATGAATCATAGAACATAAGAGGCATACATTCAGATCTTCAACACTGTTCTTAAAGATGCAAATTGTAAACACACTGTGCTGTTGCTTGGGAGAGCATCAGATGTAAGTTTTATAGTATCTTAAGGTCGCTATACACGATCGCTCCATCCATCCCAATGGAGCGATGTCACTCCATTATCGCGTCATGTGTGGGGAAACTGATGTGGATGATAGGATTATTTGGATATCCGGTCAGTCCAATATCCATCAGTTTCGTCCATCACGCCAACTGACGGTGTGTGGGGAAAACCACGTGGAGCGACACCAAGCCATCACTCCAGTCGGCTCGTGTATGGCGAAACCAAACACTTCTCATTCTGTCACCAACCACCGAGCAGACAACTTCAGTGCCTTGAGTGAACTATGCACCATTGTACCATTTCTTTCTTGTTTTGAATCTGCTATAGAAATATTTGTTTTGTCACAAGTTAAATATTATTTTGAATGTAGAATTGAAAATAATAGTGTTAAATATTATTAAGTAACAATTAGAACGATTTTATTTTTTAATTTTTTTTAAAATAATAATAATGTCGTCTCAATAAGACTTTGTGCTGGAGATTATTGAGATGGGTAAGGACTTACCATGCTTGTAGGATCTATAATCCTGACTACCATGACAAAATATAAATAAATGTGGTAATAGATCAATTGCTAATATTATTTTAAAATAAAGACATAAATGCCAACAGAGAAACAGTGTTGGAAAAAGAAAAAAAGATAATTCTTTGCAATCTTCTTTTTAAAAAGATCATAATATTATAAGATTAATTTTATATGAGCCTACTTGTTTAAATATGTTGTTTTACTACATTTGACGTACCTGTCACTATTTTCAGCCTGCTAAACTATTTCAATTTAATAAATCTGTTTTATAATCATTTTGTAGTATTTTTAAAAGTTGTCGTAATAGCACAGGGCTTATTTTTCATAATTTCGCACTTTTTTTTACATTTATTTAATTCTCAGGATTTTTATTCAGTATTCGATAGTTTTAATATCCTTTAAAATTAATTCGGGATCATTTTATTTAGTACTTGGCATAATTAGATTGTTGTATAGCAAATTGACAACATATTGTTGCTTGCTTTGCCTCTTATTTCATTGCCGTGGCTGACTGGAGTGATGGAATGATCGTGTATGTCCTACGGTTTTTGATGTCATCCATACAGATGACATCCAAATGGAGCGATTGGGTATGGCCACCTTTAAACCATCACACAGAATGATTTGTGAAGAATCATGATTGATATCTAAATATTTCACTAGTAGCAATAACAGCAGCCATTAGGCGTTTCTGATGAGAGCATTCACTTTTCTGATGATAAAGTTGACAGGTGGCCACATTCATCTTCAACAGAAAACTATGCATTAAAAAAATTATGGGTAGTAATTTACTCAACTTTCATGGTGAAGTCAATACAACCAACTCCTCAATTGAAGATGTAGTAATTACTGTACACAAACATTACCACACTAAAGAAAAAAGTAATTTAATTTAATTGTGATGGATCACTTGCTCCAATGGCAATTTCCCTATATACCAGTTTTCCCCTTGCATTTCCCAGCTACTTTTTCCCTTTTCTAATCTCAACTTTAAATTCTTTTAGCCTTTTTGTAAATTATTCACCATTGCTCTTGGTAATTTATTCAAATCCGTGACCCCCTTACCCACGAAAGAAAATCTACCCACACTCTTATGCCCGAAATCGAGTGCCAGCTTGTGATCATGGTAATCATTTTCCTTCCACCAATATCTTTCCACACTTCATCATTAATATACACCTTGTGCACTCCCATGACCCTTTTCAACTTCCTCCTGTCTTCCAATGAATCCCATTTCAGCTCCTTTATCACACCACTTACTGATTGTGTTATGCAGTAATTTCCAGAAACAAATCTAGCAGCCCTTCGTTGCACACCCTCCAATATTAAGCTGCTTGCAAAATGGGGAATATTGAGTAATTTATTTTAACCTCAATCAAAAATCTGGTGGGTTGGTAGTAACATGTCTGATAGGAAATTTTGAGCCCCTTGACACATCTTTCAACTATGGAAAAGCTTGCTTTGTGTATGTAATTTACACTGGAGCACTTTCATGGTTCACATACCACGTAGAACAATTGCCCTCTTTAGCAGACAGGTTAGGTGGATGATGCAGTCATTTGAACTTCTATTATTTAGTGGTCTCTTGGCCACTAATACTACACATATCAATTCAATTGAAGAAGCTAATCAAAAAACTCTTATAATAGTTACAGAGTATTTGATTTCCTTAGCAGAGAAAATAAATATAATCTGCAAAATAATTGTTGGCTTAGGTTTACAGTACCTGTTAATTAAATTTGATAAACATTTTACTTCCTAGCAATCCTAGCAAAATTGTTAGTAATTGTTTATGGCTTTACACCTTGTCGATGTCGAGGTTATTATTATTATTTTTTTTTTTAACTGCTAACGTCTCTTAACAGTGAGGTCTTTAGAGACGGGAAATGATGGGGGGCAAGGAATGGGAAGGAATTGGGCAATGGCCTTTTGAAGGAAGCATCCCGGCATTTGCCTGGAGTGATTTGGGAAACCATGGAAAACCCAAAAGTGGATGCCCGGACGGGGATTCAAACCGCCGTCCTCCCGAATGCGAGGCCCGAACGCTAACCGTTACACCAACACGCTCAGTCTGAGGTTATTGGTGGTGGGAAAGGACTGGGGGCAAGGAACAGGAACGAATTTGGCAATGACCTTTTGAAGGAAGCATCCTGTCATTTGCCTGGAGTGATTTGCAGAAACCATGGAAAACACAAATCTGGATGCCCAGACGGAGATCCGAATAGGCATCCTCCCGAATGCAAGGCCAGAATGTTACCACTCATCCATCACACTCAGTGTTAATAATTACTAATATACAGATTACAGGCAATTATAGAAAATATTTAATAATTACTTTCAGAATATAATTTAAGAACCAAAAGGAAAAGAATCACTTAACCTCCCCTGCCCCCCTCCCCCCACCACACATACTGATTTCTAAACCATCAATACAATACATTCAGTTTACATTGATCCCAATATAAGAGACTGGCTTTATGGGATGTGGAAAGTTGTCAATTTACAGAAAAACAATTGCATAACAAAATAACACATACACCAGAAGATGTACATGCCTTGTTGTTGGAGCTTTAGTGTGTGTAGATTGAATGAATGTTACAGTGCTAGTGACAAATCACCTACTTTCCTGGAGCCTCAACAACAACACAAAAAAAGAAAGAACAAGCAAAAATAAAAATTTGAAACAAGGTTCTTCTTCATCAAGGACGATGTTTACATGGAAGGGAAAGATACAGTAGACACCATCACTTTCCAAACTTGACAGAAAGAATGTTGGGATGACACAAAATGATACACTACAAAAACACAAAGGAAAACAATATATTTCAGACTTTGTCCTTCCTTAGGAAACTAGAAGTTGAAGCATATGATTAAGTTTGAATAAGCACCCAGCGTACTCCCCATTTTCTCAGATAGTTTACGTTGAAACATAAGTTCATGGATGTAGACCAAAAATTATTTTCATAAGCTTCTATTCTGCCACAACTAAGTGATGGCTTCAGTCTGAACCAGAGCCGTTTCCTTGCCTCTCTATGCATGTACCGTGCAGTTGGCCAAATTATTTTGTAAATATAACTAACACTTCCACTAGCAAATTATTTTACCAACAGAAATGCACCCAATTGTGTCAGAAATTGATAACTCATTATGTCAAATATTATTTCTTCAAATCTCATTTTGGTAATCTTTTGGCTTGCTCTTTGCCCTCTAATGCCTATTACACCAGTTCCTTTTATCGTATCTAATAGCACAGTTATTCTATATTAATTTCCAAAAAGAAATCCGGTGGTACTCCCATTCATACCTTCACATGAATATAGTTGCTACCCACAACATGGGCCCTTTCACAGCACACTCCCGTTGCCTCCCACTGGAGGTAGAGGCCGGGAGGTTGTCCGGTGTCAAGGTAAACTAGGTCACAGCTGCAGAGGTCAGAAACGACAATCTGGGTACAATCGCGATAATTCTAACAGTGAGGGAATCGTTAGAGTTGAGGGTGCTAGCAAGAGCACACGCTAGATGCTCCGGATCAGTAGTCTGCAGACTGGTGCCAGTGTTTAGATATTTCCTGACAGCCCACAAAACATTTTAGTGCAGATCACTAAAAAAAAAAAAAGAATATCCAGCTGTGAGTTATAAGTCTATCAAATTGTTAAGTTCTTTCTTTACTTCCCATATCTGTGAAAAGACTATCAGAAATTTCAGTCATAAAAACAAAACACTGAAGGTACTTCAATGGAATACTATCTTTTCAGAAACAATGCTGCAGCTATTAATATCACAATGCAAGAAAGAAGCAGCAGTGGTCACACAACACTAAAAACTAGAACTTTATAAAATTACATTTAAAAAGTAAAATACTAGGCTACAGGCACAGCTTTTATTTCTATCTTAACTATCAGTCAGTCCCTAAAATATTCTCTCTTATTTTTGTTGATACCCATAAGCAAAAATTTTGAAAAACACTGGCTAGGTTATTGGTAGAATTGGTTTGTCTACTATTATCCATCCTGATGAAGAGGCTGTCTGCAGAAAAAGTCCCCCTCAAGCTGCTTGTGTGGTTCAAATGCATAAATGTAAGATTTAAGACCTGAACCCACAGTGTATACCAACTTCTTAACTACTTCAATCTCTCAACTTTACTAGGGCCTACTCCAGTTCGTGCATAATGTTCCTGGATGTTGACATTTCTCTTTGGAAAGAAACACTGTCTATATAACAGATAACATTAGAACTTAAAATCGTAATACATGCTGCTCAGATCTTTAATTTAGTAAACCAACCAAAAGCATATGCCCTTTTCTTTTCCTCGTTCAAACGCAACATCGTTAGAGCTACAAAACTTAAATGTTTTTTTAGTTCACTGAAGAATGTGGCAACGCTAATGGGTAACATTCTGAATATTTCGGTGAAGATATACATTGGTCTAGTAGAAGATAACCTAAATTTAACACAATTTAACAAGCCGGATACCGAAACTTATGATAAACATGAACATACTTTTCTGAGTTTCTAATTAGAACAAGTAAAAAATTTAAGTGGAACAAACTTACATAAAACACTTCAGTTGCAGCTGAATCACAAAGCTGCAACGAAAACACATCTCTTCTGCCATAACATTATTATATTTATGTCTCGTAAGGGTAGCTAAGGGATTACCATCCGAATTGTGAAGCTAAATAAGATTAAACTGCCGGGTACAATTATCGTAGATTCACATTCTAGGTCAACTCTCACCCACAGGGAAGAAATGTCAATTATAAAATGAAACCCCTAAGGACAAGATTTTGTCTTTATCTGATCTAATATTTTGTAGTTAAGTAACAAATATTTTCGTAATTAGGACATAATACTCATTTGACATAAGTAACAGGACCCCCATAACCTGAAAAAAGGGATAAAAGGCTGAAAGTGGGTGGTGGTATTATTGTTCTCACCTCACGTACTAGTTGTTTCTGCTGTATTCATTTTCGTGCAAAAATGTATAATTTTAATTGATTTCTTAACCCATTTTTCCCTTTTACAGTTTATAAGTCAAATTTTTAATTTTGGTTCAATTTGATGCAACACAGACGCCCTCTCCTAGCTCACGTTTCAACTACGCCAGAAATTTTTGAAGATCGCGGAAGAAGTTGTAACAAAATAATCTATGTGAACACCATAGATAAATAGTTCATACGTTTCTCAGAAAAATGACGGATATTTAATTTAATTTAATTGCAATGGAGCACAAGCTCCGGTGGCAATTTACGTTTATGGCGGAACTGTTATAGTGCAGCAATAGTATTAAATTTAATAATAAAAAATGCAAACGATTTTACTTCGGATTTAAAATATAACATTAAAATATGAATCATCTGCCATTCTCACTTGGGAGTGCAGTGGTGACTTAGGTGTGGTTATATTTAATATATTTCATTAAAACTGCAATGGAGTGCATGCTCCGGTGGCAATTTCCCTACACACCCATATTCCAACTTTCCTGCACCGACCAACATTTGCCCTCTACAAATTTTAAAATTCTTTCAAGATTTATTAACCATACGCTTAAGTAACAGACACCTGTTTAACACAGTTAGAGTTCAGAGGAAAAAATAAAATCATAATGGCTGAGGATCTAAATATACTAGGTGTTAATTGAAAGAGGGGAAGGAATTAACAAAAAAAAAAAAAGAAAGCAGAGATTAGCAAAACTTCAGCGAAGGAAGCAGCGTTCACATAATTGATAGAAGAAAACACAATGGGACACAATATGCTGAGTATTTTGTAATAAAACCTGATGAAAACTATGTGGGGTCACACGCGACGGAGGGAATGTCATGAGACAATTATGATGAGCATAACAGGGTTCAAGGAATCGAAAACCAAGAAAGCCAGATATAGTTATAACCGAAAGAAGATTACAGAACTGAAGATAAATTTTAGTAAGAGACTAATACAGTGGAAAGTAAATGGAAACAGTACAAAAAAATAGTAAGAACAGCGAAAGAAATGTTTCTTCTAAAACAAGCAATATGGAGGAGTGAAGAACGATTCTCAGCAGTCACAGTTTCTGCCATCATTTTCAAGAGACTTGACAACAGCGGCTAAGGGCTATGATGAACGAAACGTCGGGGTTTTTTTTTTTTTTTTTTTTTTTTTTTTTTTTTTTTTTTTTTTTTTTTTTTTTTTTAGAATCAACGGAATAATTCACTTGACAGTGACGGCAGAGACTTAAAACCCCATAATATCGTGTTTCACCAACGGACTCACTCAGCTAGTTACCCGAGAGAATTTTATGTATATACAACACCGAGGAAACCGTACGTATCAAATAAGAGAAAGTACGTTACACAGACAGTTCTGGACGTGGAAAGAGAAATACAGAGAATGTGAAGATAGATTAAATACTGAGCAGATGGTATGGTGACACCATTATGGACTGAAACATAAGGAAGTGAAGAATAGTTAACTGAAGAAAAGCATTCCCACCTTAGTGAATAGTAGCATACTGATAAATTACAAATAGAGTCACATAGTATTATGAAAGAGCTACACGGCTAAAAAAGGAAAGCCGTGATATATATATAATATTACAACTTATGTGTTAAAGGTAGGAAAGTGGCAGTGATGTTGGACCATACCCAGATGAATTATTTAGCATACATTTGGATACTATTGCAGAGGACTGGAATATGCCACAGTAGTATCAGTTTGCAAAGCAGGAGAGACAAATAGGGTTGAGTCAATAGACCCATTACTTTGATATCTGTGGATAACAAGCTTAACTGGGCTGGACACATTGAACAGGTGGTAGGAAAAGGTTTCAAAGTTCTGCACTTGTTGGAGAGAGTGATGAGGGGATGTACGGGAGAAGTAAAGGAATTGGGTTACAGAACTTTGGTCAGACCATTGCTCGAATATGGTAGTGTAGTATGGGACCCTTATTTTACATATCAAATACAGGAGTTGGAGAGGGTGCAAAGAAGGGCTGCTTGATTTGTTTCTGGAAATTATCGCAGAATGCAATCAGTGACGGATATGATAAAGGAGCTGAAATGGGATTCAGTGCAAGACAGGAGGAGGATGAGGAGGGTCATGGGAGTGTACAGGGCATATACTGGCGATGAGGCATGGAAAGACATTGCAATAGGTATGATAAGTAGTGCATGGAAGGGAAAAGATGACCATCACCACAAGCTGGCACTCGATTTCAGGCACAAGGGTGTGGGAAGATTCTCTTTTTCAGGTAAGGGTGTCAGGGATTGGAATGAGTTATCAAGAGAAATGATGAATAATTTACCGAAAACTTTGAAAGAATTTAAAAATAAAATTTGTAGAGTGCAAATGTAGGTGGGTGCAGGATAGGGGGAAGATGGGTGTGTAAGGAAATTGCCGCCGGAGCCTGTGCTCCATTGCAATTAAATTAAATTTAAAAAAAATAACACAAGTTGATTGAGCTAAAGTTGGAAAAGTCTGTGACGAAAAGAAGTGGTTTTTAAGTCAGCAACATGCAATTAGAAGAGGCTATTACTGTAAATCTCTATGTTATATGTAACATATTATAGATGAAATTGACAAATGAGTATTGTCTTATAGTTTGTTTCACATGGCGGGTGTCATATTAGCAGGAAATTTAGTTGATATCAGGTAAGTAGTATCTCATATCACATTGTAATATTGTGCGATTTTGGGTGGTGGTCGAAATATCGATGGGATTTGTGGAATAATCTGATCCTGATCCCTAATCTCTGTCTAGGTTTTGTCTTTTCTTTCCGTAATGACTCGAATGATTTCTCCTGTAACATAACCGTCAAAGCCACGCTTAGTCAGAGCATATCGTCAACCAAAGTGGATACGTGCAAGGAAACAGCCAGTATTTCTCGTTGGCGTCAAATGGCGTAATATCATCATGTGAGTGAGTTCAAACAAGGCAGGATAATTGGTCTCCAGGAAACTGGTTAGTCATACAGTGACACTGCGGCACCTACAGGCCACAATTCTACGACGTTGATGTGTGTATGAAACCAGTGGGTAGAAGAGGATTCTACACAACAAGAAGTTCGTACTGGTCCACACAATGTAACCACAGCGAGGGATAACCGCATTTTTTTTCCAAAGGACAGCAACTGACGTAACTCTTCCTAGACAATGTTGGCTCTGTGTTGGAACACTACAGCGGGATTGGTCATGACTGCTCAGTGCCGCTGGTGGAACACATGCATTTGACCACTGAAGAAAACAATTTTGAACGGCATACCAGACAAAGGCTAAGTGTGATGGTTGGGGTCACCATTTGCTGCAACATGCAATGTCACCTCCTATATATTGAGGGCAACGTGAACATCAACGGCTACACCATTTCAGCAGGACAATGCCAGACCACATGTGGCGAAGAATGTGCAAACCTACTTCGAAGAACGAGGAGAACCATTTCTCACCCGACCTGCACGTTCACCTGACATTTCACCCATCGAACATGTCTGCTACATGGTCGGTCAGCAACTTGTTCATTCTGGTAATCCCGCAACCACTGCTTTGTGAACACGCCTACAACCCACGTGGCAGTGTGTTCCCCAGCAGCATATCAAGGCTCTCTTTGACGTCATATCATGACGCCTAGAAGCTCTAATTACAACAGTGGCGGCTTCACACCATATTAAATTCTCGCGGTCAAAGTGCAGATACAATTCTGTAATTATAATAATTTTCGTATTGTCATGTTCCTAATATGTTGAATAAATATTTCTTCTTCTTGGTGTTGCAATTTTCACTACAGTACTGTAAGTGAAGTCATTGCTGAAATTTCCAAAAACATCTAGGAAACTGTTAATCAATTGATGCCTTTGTACAATTTATTCTTCACAACCCACTCAAGAACTAGAAAACCAAGCTCAAAAAGTATTGTAATAGACGGCATTATTGATAATATTGACCACTGTGCTATCATCTTTTTCTTTTATTTTTAATTACGATGGAGCTAAAACTCTTGTGGCAATTCCCCGAGTTATCTAATTACATTTTCTTAAATTATCTTATATAAGTGGTGTGTTATATTCCTTCCCATTTACTTTTCTGATTTACAAATTTTAACTTTAAATTCCTTAAGCGTTTTTAGTAAATTATTCACCTCTCCACTCAGTAATTGGGTCCAATCCCTAACACCCTTACCAATAAAAGAACATTTTCCAACTCCTTTATGCATGACATCGAGCGCCAGTTTGTGGTCATGGTCGTCTTTACCCTTCCACGCACTATTTGTAATTCTTTGACCAATATACCTTCAAGCCCCATCGCCAACATATGTCTTGTACATCCCTAGCACTCTCTTCACACTTCAAAGATACACAATCCAGCATCTTTATCATATCAGATACTGACTGGGTCCTACGATGATTTGCACAAAAAAATCTAGCTGCTTTTCTTTGCACGTCCTCCAACTCCTGTATTTGATACCCAAATAGTGAGTCCCGTACTACACCAACATATTTAATTTGTAACCTTTTCCTACCACCTTCCCAATTTTTTTTTTAATTTAATTTAATTGCAATGGAGCACAGGCTCCGGCGGCAATTTCCCTACACACCCATCTTCCCCCTAACCTGTACCCACCTACATTTGCCCTCGACAAATTTTATCTTTAAATTCCTTCAAAGTTTTCGGTAAATTATTCATCATTTCTCTTGGTAACTCATTCCAATCCCTGACACCCTTCCCTAAAAAAGAAATCTTCCCACACCCTTGTGCCTGAAATCGAGTGCCAGCTTGTGGTCATGGTCATCTTTTCCCTTCCATGCACTACTTTTCATACCTATTGCAATATCTTACCATGTCTCATCACCAGTATATGCCCTGTACACTCCCATGACCCTCCTCATCCTCCTCCTACCCTGCAATGAATCCCATTCCAGCTCCTTTATCATATCCGTCACTGATTGCATTCTGCGATAATTTCCAGAAACAAATCTAGCAGCCCTTCTTTGCACCCTCTCCAACTCCTGTATTTGATACATAAAATGAGGGTCCCATACTACACTACCATATTCGAGCAATGGTCTGACTCCAGTTTTGTAACCCAATTCCTTTACTTCTCTCGTACATCCCCTCATCACTCTCTCCAACAAGTGCAGAACTTTGAAACCTTTTCCTACCACCTGTCCTATGTGTCCTGCCCAGTTAAGTTTGTTATCAAAAGTAATTCCAAGATATTTGCATTTCACGTCTTCAGCAAGCAATTCTTTCCCCACCTTATTTTCATAATTAACCTTTTGTTTTTTATTTGTGTATCTAATAAGCTGACTCTTCTTTGCATTTTTCTTCATTCCATGTTTACCAACCCTATTAGATATCCTGTCCAGATCACCCTGCAACTATTTACAATCCTCTATCGTTTTGATTCTTGTATACAGCATTATGTCATCTGCAAACAATCTAATTTCAGATAGTAAACAATCAACACAATTATTCATTAGAATAATGAATAGCAATGGTCCCAATACGCTACCCTGTGGCACACCCATTTTTACTTCCACTTCTTTTGATACTACATTTCCTATCCTAACTTTCTGTTTTCTACCTTTTAAAAATTCTTCTACCCAGCAAATCACTTTCTTATCCACTCCAATGGTTTTTACCTTATTTACTACAATTTTATGACTTACTCTGTCGAACGCCTTAGACAGATCTAGTGCTACACTATCAATTTGGCCTCCCTTGTCCATTTCATCTGAAATATCTTGCATATATCCCACCAACTGAGATTCATATGAATATCCTTGCCTGAAACCATGTTGACTGCATGAAAACCACTTACGTTCCTGACATATATTTCTGCTGTGGTTGCATATCAATCTTTCCATTAATTTACCTACCACTGATGTCAAACTGATTGGCCTGTAATTCTCAACTCTATTTCTCACTCCTCCCTTATGTACCGGAACTACTATTGCACTTTTCCAGTCCTGTGGTAAGCAGCAAGAATCTAGACTCAATTTAAATAATATTTCAAGATAAGGAGCAATGTCACATCCGGCTATCTTTAAGATATCAGTAGTAATATTATATTCGCCAGCCCCTTATTTTTTTTTTTTTTCAGCTTTCTTATTTCCTTCATGATTTCCTCAGGATGGATATCAAATTTTTTACTATCGTCATTTCTAATTGTGTTGTTAAGCTCGTTCTCCGAATTAGACCCTCCTGTTTCTGATTCATTGTCCCTAATGCTTTCACTGAACCAGTTACTTAAAATCTCTGCCTTTTTCAAATCGTGAGTAACTTCTTCTCCATCCTTATCTATAAGTGTCTCTACATCCTCCCTTCCCCTCAGTTTCCTGATATAGCTATAGAAATTTCTAGATGCATCAGTCAATGGTCCTCCTGCACTGACAATACTCTTCATAAACCCATCTTTAGCCATTTTCTTTGCTGTTATTAAGTCCTTGTTTAGTTATTTTAAATATTCCCTACTACCCTGCTGTCTCTTAACTCTGTTATGTTCTTTTCTTACCAACCTCTTTAACCTCCTCACTTCCTTATTATAGTACATAGGTTCTCTACTTCTCTTTATTCTCTTTATTTTCTGCTTTGGAATAAATTTTTCTTCCCCCTTTCTTATTATCTCCTTGAACTTTTCCCACCTTGACTCTACTGTACCTGAGCCTTCCTTCCATTTGCAGAATTGTTCTCTGAAATATCTCTTCAAATTCGAAACCTGTGCCTTTTTATAATTGTACCTATTTCCCCCTTCAATTTTGGCTGCTGGTTTACGGAATCCTCTAATATCCATCAGAACTGCTTCATGATCACTTATTCCTTCAGTTACTTGATACCTCAAAAGGTTTTCATCGGGCTTAATTAGAAATATATCCAAAATATTTTGTCCCCTAGTGTTTTGCTCAACCACTTCTGTAAATCCTCCTTCCCTTATTAAGATATTTGCAAATCTTTGTTCCCTTGTGTTATTTGTCTTATTCCCTTCCCTGTTTACAACTGGTAAATTTAAATCCCCGCCGATGATGATGATTCTATTCTCACCTCTGAAATCTGAGTATGAATTTCATTTCTCCCCAAGAGCCTCATCCTCTTCTGTCATTCTTCCATTGCGGTAAACAGCCAACACTCTGATTTTTTCTTTTTTATTACCCCAGAATTCTACCCCAAGTAACTCATGGTCTTGATCTATGAACGCCAGTGAACTGTGGTAGTTTTTGCTCACTAGTATGAAGACTCCTCCACCAATTGCTCCTCTATCTCTGCGGTACACTCTGTAACCATCAGGAAAAACCTCACTGTCTAGTACTTCTTCTTTTAACCAACTCTCTACCCCAATTATTACTTGTGGTTCGTGCATCTCTATTAAGTTTGCAAATTCGATTACTTTGTTCATTATACTTCTACAGTTTACCATTAACACCCTTACTACTGGCTTTACATTTTCAGAATTTATCTCCTCTTTCCCACTTTTACCGCAGACAGTTATTGTTTCAGCCATTTCATCTATTTCTTTAATATCTGTGACTTTCCCCTTCGCGAATCAGCAATAAGTATCACTTTGATCATCTATTTCTGTCCCTTCACCAGCAGCCCCTAACCTAAAAAAGGCACAGTCCTGACCCCATCATCACTGGAAACGGGCTCCCTCACTGCTTTAGCTAACAACTCAGAAAGTACTCCCTTCCCCCTTCTATTTAGGTGTAGGCCATGCCTAGTGAAACCCCACCTACCAATGGTGTTCACAGGCACAACCCCCAACACAGAACTAATGCCTTTCCCAAGTAGCACTTCCGTTTCCACATTAACCCGCCTCACAGCATAGTTCAATTGTGGCCGGTCATGGCGACTTAGGACCTGCATGAGTTCCACCCTGGTATGCTGTGCCTCCTTCACCACCTTCCTCAGGTCACTCTCTATACTATAACTCGCGTTTCTATCAATACTATTTCCCGCACCTCCCACTATCACTACTCTATCGTCCTTAGTGTGCTCTGCCCAATTGAGTTTGTTACCAAACGTTACGCTAAGATATTTACACTTCAAGCTTTCAACAAGCAATTCTGACCCCACCCGATAGTCATAATTAACCTTTACTTTTCTATCTGTGTAACAAACAAGCTGGCTCTTCTTGATATTTAGCTACATTTCATGCTAAGCTATCCACTTAGATATTCTATCAGATCACCCTGCGGCTGTTCACAGTTTTCTCGTGTTTTAATCCTACTATATATCATTATGTTATCTGCAAACAACATATTAACGTTCTTCGCAAAAGTATGATTTTTGAAGCAGATGTGTGGTTTTTATTCTTTTAGTGATCTTTTTTTACAACCGATCCAACCGAAAATTGGCTGCATTTTAAATCAATATTGATACGGAATTACTGAGTGGAAGAGTGGATGACATTACAATAATAATTTTACTAAATCACTATCTTCTCAGCAATTTATACAATCTCTTCTTCTTTTTCTAAAAATATAACATGTTATCTGTAATGAATAAAGGTGTCACTAATAATCACTTTCATAACGTATTTGAAATCTTTTACCATTTAATTTATTAATGGTACATTATTCATTAAATAAGCAATATAATACTACAAGTTTTTAGTGTTCCATACGTTCGGAGCGAGAAACTGAAATCTTGTTGATTCTCTCATTTATCTACCCGTCCGTCTGGCACAGACTAATAATTTCTAAATCCTATATTTAGAAAATTCACATTATGCTCTGCTGTATTTCTTAGCAACTTTAGCACGAAAAATCATGAGCGTTGAAAATAATTACAGGGCGCTCAGTGAAGGGCTGAAACAAATATTGCCGTTGGATAAAATGCATAGGTTTCAAATAAAAGCTGGCAACCCGTTGAATATCAATATTTTTTTTCGTTTTATTTTAGAAATTTTCGACGTTTTCATCAAACAACCCTTTAAAAAATCAATTCCCCCTTTATTTACGGAAATTATTTAAAAATTTACGCTGATATGTAGCCTCATGATGTTTACAAAAAAACTATAGTGATCTTTCTGGAGTTTAGAATATTCAGAAATTAAGTAAATGAGCGATTTTGAAATTTTTTTATTTTATTAAAATCATATGTGTATTCGGCAGAAAATTTAAACCTAGGATAATAAATATGTGGTGGAAATGCTTTTCTAATTTTCAAAATTTTTCAAAGGACTACGATAAATTATTTTTTGTGTCTGATTTACACACTGAAGTGCCAGAAGACACGATATACATCCCAATATCGTGTAAAATCTCTTTTGTCCCCGGTGATGCGCAGAAAACCTGTATATTACATCTCGTCGGAAGTCCATCCTCGTCCTGAAAAATTCCATGGTTTATTAGGGACATGAAGCTCATAAATGGCTGGCAATGGTCTACAGGTAGGTAGACATAACGATTTGCAGTTAATTGTCGGTATAGTTTGGCCAGAGGTTCCAGTTCTCGCCAAGTAAACACATCCCATACCAGGATGGAGCCATCGCAGATTTCTTGTTTTTGTGGCTTTAGGGCGCGTTGACAGCGAGATCATTAGAACCCTAGCCGATTTGTACAGTGACTTCCTGATGATCTGAATCAGTGGCCTCGAGATTTCTGCGATGCATTGAAACCCTACTGTGGCTGACCCTATATGTATATATATAGGATCGTGCTATGCCTATTGAATGGGTGTGCCATGATGACTGACACGTGGGTTCTAAATGGTTAACCTACGATGCCCTATGACTTGCACCGACTTTCTTCGTATCTTCTACTCTTGACTTCTTCTCTCTTGAGCCTATCCTCTTCTTCTCTTGCGCTAGCAAATAAACATGAGCATCGGGGGTAACTTGTAATTAGGGGAGGGAGCGGGCAGCTACGAGCTACTTGAAATAAAACAATGTCTCTGGAAACCCCATTTAATTGCACTGGACCATAAATCAACTACAGTCGATGTTGTACAAATTCAGAGGTATCCCGTAACCCGCAATACTGACCCTAGGGATGAAACTGATCCCTACAGTTCACAAATAACAGAGAATGGTGTGATTGGTGCAGCGAATATCTATCTCCTAGGCCTAGATGTTATCTTGTAGATCGTCAGTCAAGAAGTTAGAGTGATCAATGTATTCTAGCTTGCTGGAAAAGTATTGGCTTGCATGCTCAGCACTGCACGTGTAGCTTGTAATCCGAGCTGTCGATCGGCAGAAAGTCGAACAACAGGACGTGCTTACTCGACGTCTGGCTCCAGTGAAACTTAGAAAACTTACATGATTTCGGTATCAAAATATTATAATAAATGACGTCCCGTCACACTACCATCGGCTTTTACTAACTATGATCGTGACTCATCAGACAACGCAACCATTTTCTAGTCGTCTATGACACAACCGACACCTTCACGGGCCGAGAAGAAGCGCTGCAGCCGATGGTGTTATGTTGGCATATTCCATCAACGCCATATTTCACTGCACTATCCGCACGGACACGTCTGTCGTATGTTTCGCACTGAGTCCTGCTGTTCTTTGACGCAGTGTTGTATTTCCTGAAGCGCGGTAAGAGGTCCCAAAAAACCATTACGAGTACATTCTTAGAGAGAGAATATGTAAAGGTCTTAATTCATCTTGCTGTGCAACCTCAACCTGCAAGTTACCTAGGACTTTTATGTTCAGCGACGCGACTTTTCCTATTTGCTCGTTATTACTGTCGCTGCTATCCCAATATCGGTGAAATTGAGATGTACATCTTCTGAGTGGGTGTCTTTGTATAGGCCAGCAACGGGGTGGGTTCGTAGAATACGGCTGCAAGGGTGTTGGCTTTATTCTCAGCGGTGAACACTAAACCCGCGCATAAGGTGCAGTGCGAGTTGTTTCTCGGTAAGTCTCTTGGTTTGCTACACACTATTCCGTCTGCCACCTGTAATTGAGTCACCGTTGGTTTCGGTGTGTCTCGAGGTTGGCCTGACCTAGCACTGGTTCCTACTCAGCGACATCTTGAACACCCTGTCTCGTGTTTGCAGCCAGCTCTTCCTTGCCCGGATTTTCTCCCCTAATAGATGAATGGAGAGTTCCATGCTCTGATGTTTCTTCTTAGTAGGACAGCATTTTCTGCACCACTTAACGTGTGTTCTGTCCAACTTTTCAGAGTTTCCTCTACCTCTGCCGCGGGATGCTGCAGCTGCTCATCCATCTGTTGTTGTAGTTTGTCACAGATAGATACCGATTGACTTTCGAATAGTTTATTCCTCCATTCTCCTCCCTCTTGATATCTCATTCCCAGTCTGCCACTTCTGGGCTGTGGGTTGAGGAGAGCTGAGAGAGGTACTGCAGATGTCCATCGTGACAAATATGTGAAGGATATCAGTTCTGTATCTGAAAGAATGTAGCCTTTCTCGGTGAGTCAGTTGAGTATAATCCTCTCGAGCTTTCCACCGGAATAGCCCGTCAGTTAAAGTACAAGGCGAAGATGGAGCCAGAGGCAGGCTGCGAAACGTCGCCTTGTTCTTTTACTGACGCGCTATTCCGGGGGGAAGCTCGAGAGGATTTTATGCAGTTCTGTATCTCTCTGCCGCTGGGAATTAAGTGGGATTCTCGAGGTCCCAAACAGCTGGGCTTCTCTCAATCCTGCTTACGTTTCATGTAATACAGTGTCAATCGTTGTTGTTGGCGGTGAGGTCACCGCCCAAGAAAACTCTCCCTGTTGTTTCTGGTGGGTGGTTGATCATCATGATTACGGCTAGCTACACAAGGAGCAGAGATTTTCAAATACCTTAATGAGAGAAGGAATGTTTACACAAATGGTGCAACAAAACACAAGCGGAAACAATATGCAGGATGTTTTCTTGATAAATCCTGATGAAAACTGTGTGGGGTCTCATGTGAAGGAAGGTCATAAGTGACAATGAGGAATTTATGGACATAAGGGAGTTCGGGAGATCAGTTACCATTGAAGAGGGAGGTTATAGGCAGGGCCAGCGTTAGGGGGGAGTGTGGGGGGGGGGTAAGCTGGTCAAATGTACCCGGGCCCGCCGGCTGATGGGGGCCCCGATCACCTACTGCAGGGGCCCCTAGGCCTCGAAACCAAGAATCCGCCCATTGTCACCCGGCTAGTTTGTAGAGCTAAAAGAAAAAGATCTCCCATTTTATCCCGGGCCCGAAATTGCTAGCGCTGGCCCTGGTTCTAGGTATAATTATAACAAGGCAAAGATTTCAGACCCGAGGAGATACTTTTGGAAAACGTTTATCGTGTGGAAGAAAGACGCTATTGGAGTAGAAATCAAACGGGAACAGTTCAAAAAATGGGAAGAATAGGTGAAGAAATGTTTATTGAAAAACAAAAGTTAAGGATGAGCGCAGAACCTTCGTACTGCTTTTAGGATGTGAGGAGAAGAGGTTGCTGATCAGAGACCACAATAGATTAAAGAAACAGCAAACTAATAGACATTGTATGAAACAACTAAGCAATGAATTAATAAGAGCAAAGACGTAATCTAAAAATAATTTATAAAAAATACTAGACAGAGGACACTGAATTAAGTAAGTAGAAATTTCTATAACTAAAAATAAACATGTATCCTGGCAAAAACTTACATAACTCCTGAAGAACGTGCTGACATACTGATATTTCAAGATCACCATAGGGCAAAAGACAAAAAACTCATTTACAGTAAAAAGGGACTACAATAAGAGCCAGTCTATGACCATTACTTTTCAACTCGAAGACCAGTGACATTCCTGATACTATAGGCAACAAATCCTGACGAATAAGTTATCACTGTCCAAACTGTCACATTAGAGGAAGAGAAAAACATATTATCAGTAGTATACTAACTCTAGAGTTAAGACGTCAATAAGCCTCGTCACGTCAGAGGAGAAAGTTACTCCATCCTGGCCACCCACAGTATCTCCCAATCGACGAGGTCTGTAATAACCTACCACAGATTATATCATTCATTTACATTCTCACTTTAATTTCTTATTTATTAATCAATTTGTAATTGCAATACGAATCACACACTCCTGTGGTAATTTCCCTACACTTTCATTTCTATTCTTTCCTGTATCCCCCTACTTTTGCCCTCTACAAATTTCGACTTAAAATTCTTTCAGAATTTATGGTAAATTATTCATCACTTCTCTTGGTAGTTTCTTCCAATCCCTGACTAGCTTATCGAAGAAAGAGAATTATCTCACACACTTATGCATGAAATTGAGTGTTATCTTGTGGTCAATGTCATCTTTTCCGTTCCCCACCTCTCTTTCAATTCTTGCACCAATATCTTTACACACCTCATCATGAAAAAACGGCTTGTACAAAAATCTAGCTAACTAAAATGCCAAAAGATTTGTGACCAAATTCCCTTATTTCTCCTAATCAGTCTCTCCAATATGTGAAGGGTTTTGAAATATTTTCCTACTGTATGTCAAATGTGTCCTGCGCAGTTAATTTTATTATCAGATGTTATGGCAAATTATTTATGTTTCAAGTCTTCAGCAAGGAATTTATTCGTAATGAACCTTTAGTATTTTATCTGTGTACACAATAAGCTGACTTTCCAATTCATTTATTTTCATTCAATGTTGACCCACCCAGCTCGATATCCAGTCCAGATCACCCTGCAGTTGTTCACAATCTTGTCCCCTTTTGATACTATTATGCAGTGTTATATCATATGCAAATATGCTAGAGAAAGCATTAGGGACAATGAATCAGAAACAGGAGGGTCTAATTCGGAGAACGAGCTTAACAACACAATTAGAAATGACGATAGTAAAAAATTTGATATCCATCCTGAGGAAATCATGAAGGAAATAAGAAAGCTGAAAAAACATAAAGGGGCTGGTGAAGATAATATTACTACAGATATCTTAAAGATAGCCGGATGTGACATTGTACCTTATCTTGAAATATTATTTAAATTGAGTCTAGACACTTGCTGCTTACCACAGGACTGGAAAAGTGCAATAGTAGTACCGGTATATAAGGGAGGGGTGAGAAATAGAGTTGAGAATTACAGGCCAATCAGTTTGACATCAGTGGTAGGTAAATTAATGGAAAGATTGATATGCAACCACATCAGAAATATATGTGAGGAACGTAATTGGTTTTCAAGCAGGAAACATGGTTTCAGGCAAGGATATTCATGCGAATCTCAGTTGGTGGGATATATGCAAGATATTTCAGATGAAATGGACAAGGGAGGCCAAATTGATAGTGTAGCACTAGATCTGTCTAAGGCGTTTGACAGAGTAAGCCATAAAATGGTAGTAAATAAGGTAAAAACCATTGGAGTGGATAAGAAAGTGATTTGCTGGGTAGAAGAATTTTTAAAAGGTAGAAAACAGAAAGTTAGGGTAGGAAATGTAGTATCAAAAGAAGTGGAAATAAAAATGGGTGTGCCACAGGGTAGCGTATTGGGACCATTGCTATTCATTATTCTAATGAATAATTGTGTTGACTGTTTACTATCTGAAATTAGATTGTTTGCAGATGACATAATGCTCAATAAAAGAATCAAAACGATAGAGGATTGTAAACAGTTGCAGGGTGATCTGGACAGGATATCTAATTGGGTTGGTAAACATGGAATGAAGATAAATGCAAAGAAGAGTCAGCTTATTAGATACACAAATAAAAAACAAAAGGTTAATCTCATATATATATAAAAATAGACGTGTTTTTTCCTATATTTCACTTTTCAGCCACCACAACCTAACACAGATCACTGATGTTTGTGGGTGGAAGTAGCATGGAGTTTCCTGTCGTGCACAACGTTGGCCGAATTCCGATAGCTGTGGGGATGTGGGAGATATAATGATTAAAGTTGGTTAGTGCAGGGCGTTTTCATATTTCGACCAAAAATTCGTATCTCCGTATACTTCTCTTTCCTGCCACAACTACATAACATAGACCTTTGGTGTTTGTGTGTGGTAGTAGAATTGTCTTTCCTGTCGTGCACTATGGTTGTTAGATGACGGTAGCTATGGGGGTGTGGGAGATATGGGGGTTGAAAATGGTCGACCTGTGGCAATTTCATACTTCTGCCAAAGACAAAAGTGTCATGGTGTATCACTTTTCAGCGAAAACTATAGATCACAGATAACTGGCGTTTGTGTGTAGTAGTAGCACAGAGTCACCTTTCGATCACAACAGCGGCCGAATTTCAGAAACTGTGGTACTGTGGTAGATATGGTGGTTGTAAGTGGCCGACCAAGGATATTTTCGTATTTCGACTGTCTCCGCATAAGTTACTTTTCTGCCACAACTACATAGCATAGAGCATTGGTGATTGTGTTTGGTAGTAGAATCGTATCTCATGTAGTGCACTATGGTTGTTAGATGTCGGTAGCTATGGGGATGTGGGAGATATGGGGGTTGAAAGTGGTCGACCTGTGGCGATTTCATACTTCTGCCAAAGACAAAAGTGTCATGGTGTATCACTTTTCAGCGAAAACTATGGATCACAGATAACTGGCGTTTGTGTGTAGTAGTAGCACAGAGTCACCTTTCGATCGCAACAGCGGCCGAATTTCAGAAACTGTGGTACTGTGGTAGATATGGTGGTTGTAAGTGGCCGACCAAGGATATTTTCGTATTTCGGCTGTCTCCGCATATGTCACTTTTCTGCCACAACTACATAGCATAGAGCATTGGTGTTTGTGTTTGGTAGTAGAATCGTATCTCATGTAGTGCACTATGGTTGTTAGATGTCGGTAGCTATGGAGGTGTGGGAGATATGGGGGTTGAAAGTGATCGACCTGTGGCAATTTCATACTTCTGCCAAAGACAAAAGTGTCATGGTGTATCACTTTTCAGCGAAAACTATAGATCACAGATAACTGGCGTTTGTGTGTAGTAGTAGCACAGAGTCACCTTTCGATCACAACAGCTGCCGAATTTCAGAAACTGTGGTAATGTGGTATATATGGTGGTTGTAAGTGGCCGACCAAGGATATTTTCGTATTTCGACTGTCTCCGTATATGTCACTTTTCTGCCACAATTACATAGCATAGAGCATTGGTGTTTGTGTTTGGTAGTAGACGCGTATCTCATGTAGTGCACTATGGTTGTTAGATGTCGGTAGCTATGGGAGTGTGGGAGATATGGGTGTTGAAAGTGGTCGACCTATGGCAATTTCATTCTTCTGCCAAAGACAAAAGTATCATGGTGTATCACATGTCAGCGAAAACTATAGATCACAGATAACTGGCGTTTGTGTGTAGTAGTAGCACAGAGTCACCTTTCGATCACAACAGCGGCCGAATTTCAGAAACTGTGGTACTGTGGTAGATATGGTGGTTGTAATTGGCCGTCCAAGGATATTTTCGTATTTCGACTGTCTCCGCATATGTCACTTTTCTGCCACAACTACATAGCAAAGAGCATTGGTGTTTGTGTTTGGTAGTAGAATCGTATCTCATGTAGTGCACTAAGGTTGTTAGATGTCGGTAGCTATGGGGAAGTGGGAGATATGGGGGTTGATAGTGGTTGACCTGTGGCAATTTCATTCTTCTGCCAAAGACAAAAGTGTCATGGTGTATCACTTTTCAGCGAAAACTATAGATCACAGATAACTGGCGTCTGTGTGTAGTAGTAGCACAGAGTCACCTTTCGATCACAACAGCGGCCGAATTTCAGAAACTGTGGTACTGTGGTAGATATGGTGATTGTAAGTGGCAGACCAAGGATATTTTCGTATTTCGGCTGTCTCCGCATATGTCACTTTTCTGCCACAACTACATAGCATAGAGCATTGGTGTTTGTGTTTGGTTGTAGAATCGTATCTCATGTAGTGCACTATGGTTGTTAGATGTCTGTAGCTATGGGGGTGTGGAAGATATGGGGGATGAAATTGGTCCACCTGCTGCAATTTCATATTTCTGCCAAAGACGCATGTGTCACGGTGTGTCACTTTTAAGTGAAAAATATCAATCGCAGATCACTGGCGTTTGTGTGTGGTAGTAACACAGAGTCTCCCATCGATCACAACGTTGGCCGAAATTCGGTAACTGTGGGAGTGTGTGAGATATGGTGTTTGAAATTGGTCGATCATGAATATTTTCGTATTTCATCCAAAGACTTGTGTGTATCTGTAAATTTTACTTTGCTGCCGGAACTACATAGCGCAGAAGACTGGTCTGGTATTTGTGTGTGGTAATAGTATCGAGTCTCCCATCGTGCACTATGGTGGTTAGATGTCTATAGCTTAGCTGTCAATATGAATTCTTTACAATCATGAACGAAGTCGTGAGTACCAGCGAGTTATGAATATAAGGTGGGGAAAGAATTGCTTGCTGAAGACTTGAAATGCAAATATCTTGGAATTACTTTTGATAACAAACTTAACTGGGCAGGACACATAGGACAGGTGGTAGGAAAAGGTTTCAAAGTTCTGCACTTGTTGGAGAGAGTTATGAGGGGATGTACGAGAGAAGTCAAGGAATTGGGTTACAAAACTTTGGTCAGACCATTGCTCGAATATGGTAGTGTAGTATGGGACCCTCATTTTACGTATCAAATACAGGAGTTGGAGAGGGTGCAAAGAAGGGCTGCTAGATTTGTTTCTGGAAATTATCTCAGAATGCAATCAGTGACGGATATGATAAAGGAGCTGGAATGGGATTCATTGCAAGACAGGAGGAGGATGAGGAGGGTCATGGGAGTGTACAGGGCATATACTGGTGATGAGGCATGGAAAGATATTTCAATAGGTATGAAAAGTAGTGCATGGAAGGGAAAAGATGACCATGACCACAAGCTGGCACTCGATTTCAGGCACAACGGTGTGGGAAGATTTTCTTTTTTAGGTAAGGGTGTCAGGGATTGGAATGAGTTACCAAGAGAAACGATGAATAATTTACCGAAAACTTTGAAGGAATTTAAAGATAAAATTTGTAGAGGGCAAATGTAGGTGGGTGCAGGATAGGGGGAAGATAGCTGTGTAGGGAAATTGCCACCGGAGCCTGTGCTCCATTGCAATTAAATTAAATTAAAATTAAACTTTTGACAGTAAAAAATAAGCTCATTCATCCATAACATAACGAATAGCAATGGTTCCAATACGCTCCCCTGTTGCACTCCTATTTTAACTTCTACTTCTTTTGATGTTCCATTTCTTACCCAGCTTTTTGCGTTCTATGTTTTAAGAACTCTTCTAACTAGCAAATCACCTTTTCTTCTAGTCATAACGTTTTCAATTTATTTACCGCCATTTTTAGGCTTACTCTGTCCAACGCGTTAGAAAGATCTAAAGATTCAATTGGTCCTTCCTCGTCACATTCTTCCGAAATATCTTGCATATAGCTCGCTAACTGATATTCGCATGAATATCCTTGCCTAAAGCCACGTTTTTCAAATTGATAACCATTTTCGTTCCTCACAGACATTTCTGAGGTCTTTGCATAACAATCTCTTCATTACTTTACATGCCATTGGTGTAAAACTGACGGGTCTGTAATTTTCGACCCTATTCGCCAACCCTCCTTTATTGATCGATACTACTATCGCACTTTTCCGGTCTTTTGGTAAGCAATAGGTATCCAGACTCAGTCTAAATATAGTTTCAAGGTAAAGTACAATGTCGCAACCTGCTGTCTTTAAAACATCTGATGCAGTATTGTCTACGCTAACCCTATTATGCTTTTTTTAAAGTTCTTAGTTTGCTTATGATATCCTCAGGATAAGTGAAATAATTTTTAGTTTGCTCATTTCTTACTGTGTCGATAAGTTCCATCTCTAATTTAGACCCCCCCCCCCCATTTTAATAATACTCCCTTATGATCGCTTCGAATCAGTTACTTATTATCTGTGCCTTTTTCATGGCATCATTAAGTTCTTCTCTATCCTTTTTATCTATAATTGTCTGAATATCTTCCCTTTCCCTCAATTATCCAACATGGTCGTAGAAGTTTCTAGACGCTTAATTTAGCGATCACCCTGTACCGATAATATTATTGATAAACTTATCTCTAGATTCCTTCTTTACTGTTATTAATTCGTTGTTAGTTTTGAAGTGTTTCCTTTTGTCTTGCTGTCTGTTTTATATTTGTATTTACATTTATTGGTTCCTTAACATCATATTTAGTACAGGAAAAAGAATATTAAGAAAACTGAATGAAAAGAGAAAACAGAAATGGAAAGCACTAAAGTCTCAAATGAGCTTTACTCGCTCCAGTAGAAAAGCATGCACTCTCCTTAGTAAACTCAAAAAAGCCCTAATCATGTGCAAATAGGAATCAGGAATAACAAACCCTGAAATGGCTTTACATATCAAAGCAAGAGCTGATAAAATCCCAATAGACCCCGTCATGAAGGAACAGATTGAGAGAGATGATTGATAGGGATAACAATCTTCGAAATAACTCTACTTTTTGTAATCCATTCAGTCGCTAAGAATGTTACAAATAAAGAATTCTGCAGGTTTATATGGCGTTTTCCCAGAAGCAGATATCTTGGGAAGCTGGAAAAAAAAAACGTTGCTCAAGAACTTCTTCAATGATATTACTGGGCACTGGGATCATCGTTCCGGAATTCAAGATGGTTCACATCTTCGCGATACTCAAATCAGGCAAACCGTTAGTTGATGCTTCACGCTATCAACTATTGCTCTACTAAGTGTTTGCTATAAGCTTCTAGAACGCCTCATCATCAACTTTAATCAGGTAATAATAAATAACATAACACCAACATACCAGGAAGGTTTCAGACAGAAACTGAGCTGCTAAGAACAAGTGTTAGCACTAACATGAGACATTAAGGCAGGAGTTCAGAAGATAAAGACATCGGTAGCTTTTATCGCTCTAACAGTGGCATATGATATGGTTTGGCTAATTGAACTTACCCTGCAGGAATCTAACAGCACTACTGAAAACATGGTGACAGATCAGTGAAAGGCAAAATGATGGAAGATTGATATATAACTATATCATCAATGTCTGTGAGAAAAAAAACTGGTTTGCATATCGACAACATGGCTTGTAGCAAGGATATTCACGTGAATCTCAGATGGTGGGATATGGGCAAGAAATTCCAGATGGATTGGACAAAAGAGGCCAAGTTACAAGCGTCTGTGGGTACACTCGATGACGTGCACAAACCAAGGAGGAAGGAATATATGGAGACGACGCAAGGGACCTTCGCCACATACTGGAGTGAAACCGGGTGGAGACAAGTGGGGAGGGGAGGCCGCCATATTGCTTGACCAGAGAAACACGGAAATATGCACAAAAACCTCAAGGGAATAATAAGACAACCGTGGCACCGCAATTTGATGATGGATTATTGTGTAACTCGACGAGACACATCAAAAATGAAGAATAAAATTTTTGATATCGTGCTTAGTTCTCGAGATATACTGTCTCAAAAGAGTGGAGTTTCTGGTTGAAATTCAGAAGAAACGTGTCCCCAAAGTCAAATTTGGTGATAGATTCTTATGTAACACGACAATACAAATAGAAAATAAAGAATAAAATTTTTCGATATCTCGCTTAGTTCGCGATATATACTGTCTCAAAGGTGAGGTTGTTTAAGGTTATGAGGGGATTCAACGATAACCGTGGCGCCGCAATTTGATGACGAATTCTTATATAACTCGATGAGGGAAACTGAAAGTAAAGAATAAATTTTTTGATATCTCGCTTAGTTCTCGAGATATTGTACCTTAAAATTGACGTCGTTAGGTTGAAATGCGGCCTGGACCAGAAAAAAACTATCGCCATATCCATATTTGATGATGAATTCGGACGCAACGTAATGAGCATGTAATTTTTTTTAACTTGAATAACAAACTGTTTATTTCTACAGTCCTTAAATTTTAGTTGATGTTCAAATAGGTTATATTTTCACATTCTATTTCAGTAATTGACAAGGAAGATTTCAAAATCTAGAAATATACTTGTAGACATATTTACAAACAGAAACAAGTCATATCTGAAATTTAAAAAAAAGCATAAGCCAATGTTTAGAGCTTAAAAAAATTAATACTTCATAAAACCTCATAGTTTCTGAGCTTACTTAGAAGATATTGTACTGGTAGTGGCCTATATAATTTTGCTAGAAAAATCAGTACATTCAAAAATCAGAAGCTAACAGCTAATAATAAATAAATTGTTTGTTCTCTTCTGGTATACACCGCATTTCAACCTGCTAATATTTCCATTAATATTGCCGCTACAAAACCAAACTATGTAGACACATCTAAACACAAGAAATGCATCGCGAACTACATTTCCGTCAACAAAGTTTATTTCATCACGTTTAGTAGTTCGCACAGCACAAATCATCACGATTAATTTCATCCTGCAATTTCAGTGTAAACTTAAACTTGAGTAATGCATGCAGAATACCATATTCACTGTGTCGCGATGTAAACATGACCCGTTTAAATTAAATTTCCAACATTTTTCTACAATAAGGTTAGCTTTTCAGGTGCAAAATAGTAACATAAGCTAATTGTCTACACTACACCAACAAAAATTTGAGAATAATATGATCCTATTGAGAGCAATGAATAAATTTATAGCGAATGGCACTAATGTTGCGGTTGCCTGTCAGATACTTCAAGAACGATAATTACAATGTGACTTACTTATGAAACGCTATTCCAGGTTTTTTCCTATCTCGTCTGTTTGTGCAACCATATGCATCACAACTTGGCATTATAGAAAACTTTAGAATATTAGAAAATGAAATATTCTCAGCAGCTGACACAGTGCAAACAGCCCAATGTTTTGGTACTCCTACGATGTCCACCGCGCAGGCACACTTTTTTCACGAGGTTTCACGGATTTCGCGTTATCTCGTCTCCATATATTCCTTCCTCCATGGCACAAACCTCCCCGGCACGCGGAAGTGACGTCGCAATGACGATAAACAAATTCCCCATTTCCGTGATGGACGCTTGTAAATATGAGAGGCTGAGCTACTGCGAAATGCTGTCGGCACTGCAAAAATAACGTAAAAATTATCGGTACAGGGATCATATCAACCTATTCGATTTATTATAGAGTTCGTGGTTAGGTTGAAATACGGCCTGGACCAAGAGAAATTTTTTTACGAAATTTTCGTTCTGCAGCATCCATCACGGAAATGGCTTATTTGTTTATCATCATTGCGACGTTACTTTTGCGTGCAGTGGTAAGGGGGGGGGGGGTTGTGAACGGCACTGAGTGCACCAACAGACCCTTGTGCCAAGTTGATGGCGTAGCACTTGATCTTTATAAAGCATTTGATAGAGTGAATAATCAAACATTTTTTTAAATAAACTCCAAACTGTTTGAATGAAAAAGTTATTTGCTTCGTAAAGGAATTCTTAAAAGCGCGAAAGCAAAGTATTAGAGTAAGAAATATACTATCCACAGGGATGGAAGTAAATAAGGGATTGGGAGTGCTACAGGGTAGCGTATTAGGACCATCGCTGTTCATAATTTTAATGAATGCCTTTGTTGATGGTTTACAGTCAGAGGTTAGGTTATTTGCAGATGATATAAAGTTATGTAATAGGATCAAAACAGAAGAAAACTGTGGGCCGCTGCAATGTGATCCTGATAGAATATCTAAGTGAGTAGGTAGGGAACATAAACACCAAGAAGAGAGCTTATTAGATATACAGATAAAAAAAAATTAAATTTGTTTACGATTATAAGTTGATGTCAGAATATCTTGTGACATTTGATAATAAATTCAATTGAGCAGAGAACATTGGGCAGCTGGTTGGAAAAAGTTTCAAAATCCTTCATTAACTGAAGAGGGTGAAGAGAGGATGTACCAGAGAAGTCTAGGAATTGGGTTACAGGTGTCTGGTCAGACCATTGGTTGAATATGGTAGTGTGGTATGGGACTCACATTTTAGTAATAAAATACAGGAGTTGTAGAAGAGGACGAAAATTAGTAATAGTACGTGAAAGGGAAAGGCGATCATGATCACAAGCTGGCTCTCACTTTCATGCATAAGGGAGTAGGAAAATATTTTTTTGTAGGTAAGGGTGTCAGGGATTGGAACTAATTACCAAGTGATTAATAATAAGAAATTTTCAATAAAAGTGTTGAAGGAATTTAAAATTAAAATTTGGAAATCTCAAAAGTAGATAAGATAATTAAAAAATAAAATATAAATACGGTTATTGCCACCGGAGCGTGTTCTCCATCATAATTAAAATAATAATAAAAACTAAAATCGATAGTGGAATTTAAAATATCGATATGTATAACTGTAAACAACATGAGGTTATTTATGTATTATTATTTACTATTAGCAAGTAGTTACATTACTGTTTCAGAACTAATTAAATATCAAACTGTTATATTTTAAACCGAATAGTGTCTACAATTTCGGATGATAAGGTAAGTTTAACAATTGATGCTCGAACTACTGATTTGAATTAGATAAGGTTTATAAGAAATTAGAACTGTTAAATTACAACTTTCACCAATGCAACAGTATTCTAGTTAAACTAATTGTCTTGCTTTTAACTACTTGCAAATAAATAAGCCTTGCCTTGCAGTTAAAAATAGAAGCTCTCTTACAATAATTACGTGAGTTAAAAAACTGTTATTTATGGAGGAAATTTTAAATAATTATTCTCGCTAACAATAATCCCAAGAATTTAGCCGATAATTTAAAGGTTTTGAAATAATCTGGTCCAAAGAAACGTAGCAGGTGGTGAAAAATGTGAGCAACATTTGCTGTTATTTTTATGCTTTAGTGCCAATGAAAATTACAAACTCATATTTCGGACGAAAAAAAAGTATTTATATTGTTAAATTAACTTATACCATAAATATTTACTACAATTTTAAGTTAACTACCAAGCTTTTTCAGTTGATTCGAAATGAATAATTCTAGTGAAAAAGAAATAAGGATCAAGAACAACAATAGGCGATTTCCGAAAAACTGTTTTTATTGATCTATAATCGTAACTATTTACTTGATAATTCAAAGTTTTAAACTAATTTAGTCCTCAAAACATAGCTTGAGATAAGTTTATTATTATTAAAATCGAGCTCCTCTTTCATTGAAATAGACTCTGTGACACAGATATTGCTAGTGCTACCAACTGTTAAACTAGCATTCCACCAGATTCAACTCCTAAAACAACCAGTAAAATCACTAACAAAAAACGGTGCTACTCTCTTAACCACCAAATTTTCCACTAAAATATTTGGTTTTTACGAAACAAAATAATGGGGATTTTGTTAAAACAGTTGCCTTTGCTATTACATAATACACATTAAATTTCTGTATAAATGATCAGTATATCAACATTTAATTAGTAATTCAACAAATCATTAACAAATTATTTAATCAGCTGCTATTCTATAATAAGTTGTCTTCTTCAGATAAATCATATTTGTCGGTGCCTTCATCGTCAGTAGATTGATACGATTCTTCGGCACCAATTAGCTTTATGAAGTATACAGGTATTTCAAAGTCATTGCAGCAATTTCCATTTTTTTTAACTGCTTAACGTCTCTTAACAGCGAGGTCTTTAGAGACGGAAAAGGATGGGGGCAAGAAATGGGAAGGAATTCGGCCATGGCCTTTTGAAGGAAGCATCCCGGAATTTTCCAGGAGTGATTTGGGAAACCAAGGAAAACCCAAATCTGGATGCCCGGACAGGGATTCGAACCAGCAGTAATCCCGAATACGAGGCCAGAACGCTAACCGTTACACCACCACCTCGGTAGCACTTTCCTACCAACCTCGAGCCGCAGTGTACTCTTAATATTGCAATTAAAATATTCAGGTTCATTTAATCTAATTTAACTTAATTGCAATGGAGCACAGGCTCCAGTGGCGATTTCCCTACACACCCATCTTCCCCCTATCCTGCACCTACCTATATTTTCCCTCTACAAATTTTTCTTTAAATTCTTTCAAAGTTTTCGGTAAATTATTCATCATTTCTTTTGGTAACTCATTCCAATCCCTGACACCCTTACCTAAAAAAGAGAATCTTCCCACACCCTTGTGCCTGAAATCGAGTGCCAGCTTGTGGTCATGGTCATCTTTTCCCTTCCATGCACTACTTTTCATACCTATTGCAATATCTTTCCATGCCTCATCGCCAGTATATGCCCTGTACACTCCCATGACCCTCCTCATCCTCCTCCTGTCTTGCAATGAATCCCATTCCAGCTCCTTTATCATATCCGTCACTGATTGCACTCTGCGATAATTTCCAGAAACAAATCAAGCAGCCCTTTTTTGCACCCTCTCCAACTCCTGTATTTGATATGTAAAATGAGGGTCCCATACTACACTACCATATTCGAGCAATGGTCTGACTCAAGTTTTGTAACCCAATTCCTTTACTTCTCTCGTACATCCCCTCATCACTCTCTATAACAAGTGCAGAACTTTGAAACCTTTTCCTACCACCTGTCCTATGTGTCCTGCCCAGTTAAATATGTTATCAAAAGTAATTCCAAGATATTTGCATTTCAAGTCTTCAGCAAGCAATTCTTTCCCCACCTTATATTCATAATTAACCTTTTGTTTTTTATTTGTGTATCTAATAAGCTGACTCTTCTTTGCATTTATCTTCATTCCATGTTTACCAACCCAATTAGATATCCTGTCCAGATCACCCTGCAACTGTTTACAATCCTCTATCGTTTTGTTTCTTTTATACAGCATTATGTCATCTGCAAACAATCTAATTTCAGATAGTAAACAATCAACACAATTATTCATTAGAATAATGAATAGCAATGGTCCCAATACGCTACCCTGTGGCACACCCATTTTTATTTCCACTTCTTTTGATACTACATTTCCTACCATAACTTTCTGTTTTCTACCTTTTAAAAAATTCTTCTACCCAGCAAATCACTTTCTTATCCACTCCAATGGTTTTTACCTTATTTACTACCATTTTATGGCTTACTCTGTCGAACGCCTTAGACAGATCTAGTGCTACACTATCAATTTGGCCTCCCTTGTCCATTTCATCTGAAATATCTTGCATATATCCCACCAACTGAGATTCATATGAATATCCTTGCCTGAAACCATGTTGACTGCATGAAAACCACTTACGTTCCTGACATATATTTCTGCTGTGGTTGCATATCAATCTTCCATTAATTTACCTACCACTGATGTCAAACTGATTGGCCTGTAATTCTCAACTCTATTTCTCACTCCTCCCTTATGTACCGGAACTACTATTGCACTTTTCCAGTCCTGTGGTAAGCAGCAAGAATCTAGACTCAATTTAAATAATATTTCAAGATAAGATGCAATGTCACATCCGGCTATCTTTAAGATATCAGTAGTAATATTATATTCGCCAGCCCCTTATTTTTTTTTTTTTTTCAGCTTTCTTATTTCCTTCATGATTTCCTCAGGATGGATATCAAATTTTTTACTATCGTCATTTCTAATTGTGTTGTTAAGCCTCGTTCTCCGAATTAGACCCTCCTGTTTCTGATTCATTGTCCCTAATGCTTTCACTGAACCAGTTACTTAAAATCTCTGCCTTTTTCAAATCGTGAGTAACTTCTTCTCCATCCTTATCTATAAGTGTCTCTACATCCTCCCTTCCCCTCAGTTTCCTGATATAGCTATAGAAATTTCTACATGCATCAGTCAATGGTCCTCCTGCACTGACAATACTCTTCATAAACCCATCTTTAGCCATTTTCTTTGCTGTTATTAAGTCCTTGTTTAGTTGTTTTAAATATTCCCTACTACCCTGCTGTCTCTTAACTCTGTTATGTTCTTTCTTACCAACCTCTTTAACCTCCTCACTCCTTATTATAGTACATAGGTTCTCTACTTCTCTTTATTTTCTGCTTTGGAATAAATTTTTCTTCCCCCTTTCTTATTATCTCCTTGAACTTTTCCCACCTTGAATCTACTGTACCTGAGCCTCCCTTCCATTTGCTGAATTGTTCTCTGAAATATCTCTTCAATTCGAAACCTGTGCCTTTTTATAATTGTACCTATTTCCCCCTTCAATTTTGGCTGCTGGTTTACGGAATCCTCTAATATCCATCAGAACTGCTTCATGATCACTTATTCCTTCAGTTACTTGATACCTCAAAAGGTTTTCATCGGGCTTAATTGGAAATATATCCAAAATATTTTGTCCCCTAGTGTTTTGCTCAACCACTTTTGTAAATCCTCCTTCCCTTATTAAGATATTTGCAAATCTTTGTTCCCTTGTGTTATTTATCTTATTCCCTTCCCTGTTTACAACTGGTAAATTTAAATCCCCGCCGATGATGATGATTCTATTCTCACCTCTGAAATCTGAGTATGAATTTCATTTCTCCCCAAGAGCATCATCCTCTTCTTTCATTCTTCCATTGCGGTAAACAGCCAACACTCTGATTTTTCTTTTTTATTACCCCAGAATTTCTACCCAAGTAACTCATGGTCTTGATCTATGAATGCCAGTGAACTGTGGTAGTTTTTGCTCACTAGTATGAAGACTCCTCCACCAATTGCTCCTCTATCTCTGCGGTACACTCTGTAACCCATCAGGAAAACCTCACTGTCTAGTACTTCTTCTTTTAACCAACTCTCTACCCCAATTATTACTTGTGGTTCGTGCATCTCTATTAAGTTTGCAAATTCGATTACTTTGTTCATTATACTTCTACAGTTTACCATTAACACCCTTACTACTGGCTTTACATTTTCAGAATTTATCTCCTCTTTCCCACTTTTACCGCAGACAGTTATTGTTTCAGCCATTTTATATCTATTTCTTTAATATCTGTGACTTTCCCCTTCGCGAATCTGCAATAAGTATCACTTTGATCATCTATTTCTGTCCCTTCACCAGCAGCCCCTAACCTAAAAAAAGTCACAGTCCTGAACCCATCATCACTGGAAACGGGCTCCCTATTCTATTCCTCTGCTTGTTTTTATTACATTCATACTGCCAAATAGTCTTTCAACAACGCAGTGTTAAAAGCGTAATTTCAAAAGTCGCTAAACGCAGGAATGCTTACAATTTGCTGAATCTATTTCGCTATCTTGTACATCGCGTTGATCTATTAAGTGATAATTGAAAATATTTATATATTCCAACTTTTCTGTTAATAATTTTCATCAATTAATTTTATTGATTGAAAATAATAAATATTTTCTTCACACACACCATGTTTAATGAAACTTGAATGGTTTAATCATTTGTAAAGTTGAAATTTCACAAATTCATTGTTCATAATTGACTTAAAACAATAAGTCAATAATCACGACATGACGGAATAGCTATAATTTTTTTAAAAAATGAACATTATTAATTAAAATAAATGAAGAAATCGATTAAATATTCTAAGAAATCCTAATCGACAATAATCGATTCACTTGGCTGTCATTGTACCCTTTAACGTGAAATGAAATATAAACTCAGATAACTTCAACCTTTCCTAAGCAGTAAAAGTAAATACTCCAGAAATAAGGCAGAAATATATTTCGAAAAGTGCAAGTGGTTTAGTGGTTGAGTTATCATCTTTTCACTAACTGAATCTGAATTATACTGAACCACTATAAAAAACCACTAGCCACTAAAAGCAATATTTCTACACTAAAAGGAGGGTCGAAACCACCAGTTTTAGTGGAAAATCCACTAAGTTGGCAACACTAGATATGGCTCTCTAATCTTTGGAGAACACCAAACATTTTAGCTATCCTTTATTTATTTATTTATGTTTATTGGCATTTGGTATTTAACCACGTTTCTACTTGGTTAACTATCGATCTAACCCTGGTGTAGCCCTATTTCGCAATAAAATTCAATTTATTTGTTCGCTGTATTACTAATAATTCAATAGCATTAGTCTTATAACTGACTTTCGGTTATTCTCATCGTTACTCTATAACATGTTTTTCCTACTACCCTTCTCATCATCTCATCTAGGGGGTGGGGGTGGGGGCTCAATCTCTCTTAAGTGTGGCATGACTATAAAGCCTACTCCTGCCCAACTCAAGCCCCCTCCCCAAACGAAATCCGCTCAAGGCCCCCCCCTCCCCCGAATAAAATCTGCTCAAGCCTTCCCGAAACCAAAATCCATTCAAGGCCCCCCCCCCCAACTTAAATCCTGGATACACCACTGATCTCATCTATTTCTTGCAATTCTTTGGTAATTATGAAGTATTCCACTATACGTGTGATACCGGCATCTTTCTGTCGCCTGCTTTTATATCCTCGCTTAGAACCTCTGTCTCAAAAAAAGAGGGCTTTGTCCCAATCCGATCATAACATATTTTTCTCCTTTAAATTAAAATTTTATTTGAAATGAATATCATTTATATGGAGCGCATGGTCCATTGGAACTTTCCTAGTAATTCTCTTGCTATTTCGTTTTATTGTTTTTTATATGATTTAAATGTTAAATTTTTCCATCCATCTACTTTTGCCATTTTTTATTTTAAATTCCTTCAGTCTGTTTGGTAAATTATTAAACACTATCCTTGCTAATTTATCCCAATCTCTGACATCCTTATCCACACAAGAAAATTTTCCCACTCCCTCATGCATTAAACCGATTGCCAGCTTGTGCCCATGGTCATAGTTTTTTATGATGCACACCTCCTAATTCTTCGACTGATATCCGTCTAAGCCGCAAACCTTCAAACGTCGTGTATACTATCTTCGCCTTCCTCCTGTCTTCCAATTAATCCCAACGTAGCCCCTTTATCATATTAATTACTAATTGGGTGATGCGGTAATTTCCACAAACAAATCTAGCTGCTCTCCTTCGCATGCCCTCCAACTCCTGTATTTGATACCCAACTAAACCAACGTATTAAGGCAATCGTCTGCCAGATATTTCCGATGCATTGGACAACGGAGGCCAAGTTAAGAGTGTGGTGTGACAACAGATATTTCTAAGGTATTTGACAGAGCGATCCATAAAATGGTTTTAAAAAAACTGCGATCTGTTGTACTGGATGTAAAAGTTACTTGCTGGATACAGGAATTCTTAAAAGCAGAAAGCCAGAAAGACGTGTTATAGCAGAAAATATCTTATCAAAAGATGTGGAAGTAAATATGGGAGTGCCATAGGGTAGTGTATTGGAACCATTGCTGTTCCATATTCTGATGATCCTGTACAGAATATCTAAATGGGTAGATCAGTATGGAATGAAGATAAATGCCAAGAAGAGTCACCTTGTTAGGTACACAGATAAAAAACCTAAAGATTAATTATGGTTATAGGATAGGGTTAGAATTGCTGGTTGAAGACTTGAAGTGTATATATCTTGGCATAACGTTTGATGACAAACTCAACTGGACAGAACACATTGGGCAGGTGGTAGGAACAGGTTACAAAATCCTTCGTTTACTGAGTGGAAATTAATCAGATGTGAAGTACCTCGGGGTTCTATGTTTGGGCCACTATTGTTTTAATATATATAAATGATCTACCCTGTGTTTCATATAAAAAATTCAAAATTTGTGCAATTTGCAGATGACACAAACATAGGAATTAAAAATACTCCAGATTTATCTACAGAATATATTTCAAATTGTGTCTTTGAACTGATTAATAAATGGTTTACAACTAATGGCTTGTCTTTAAACTTTGATAAAACTCAGTATATGCAATTCAGTACATCACAAAGATTAACACCAGATAAAGACATAAAATTTGCAGGCCAGTCTATTCAAGAGGTAGAGAGTGTGAAATTTCTAGGTTTGTATATTGATCACAATTTAAATTGGAAAGTACATGTTTCTGACTTATTAAAGCAATTGGGTGCAGCCACATTTGCAATTCGTACAATTTCAGCTATAGATGATCTCCGTATGAGGCAGCTAGTTTATTTTCACTCCTTATTGTCATATGGAATAATATTCTGGGGCAATTCTACCCATAGAGACAAAGTGTTCAGAGCCCAAAAGCGTGTAATAAAAATTATGTGTGAGGTTAGCAATAGAACTTCATGTAGAGAGCTATTCAAGAAGTTAGGGATTTTAACATTAGCTTCTGAGTATATATACACATTAATGTCCTTTGTAGTCACAAATTATACTTTGTTTGAAACAAATAGTAAAATACACAATTATGGCACTAGAAGTAAAATGATCTTCACAAGGATTACAAGTCATTGTCATTTGTTCAAAAAGGGGTCCGATATTCAGGGATACATATCTTCAATAAGCTCCCAACACATATTAAATGTCTAGCAGATGATAAGAATAAATTCAGGAAAAAAAAAAATTGAAAGAATTTTTAATTGACAACCGAAGAATTTATTTCTAAGGTATCTAAAAAATAACTGCGAGTAGCTTGTGTAAATGTAGTTTACATAATTAATTTACCATGTATGCTATGACATCTCCGTGTGTATGTATTTATATTGTTACGCAATTGTTTACGGTACCATGTATGCTATGACAGTACATCTTGTGGTGTATGTATTATTTTGTTATGGATTTTTTTTTTAATGTACCATGTTTGCTATGATTGTACATCTTCTGGTGTATGTATTATTTTGTTATGGAATTGTTTAATGTACCATGTAAGCTATGACTGTACATCTACTGGTGTAGTTATTATTTTGTTATGCAACTGTTTATCTATAAATTGACGCTAATGACCTCGCTGTCGACGCGCCCTAAAGCCACATCTATAAATTGACAACTTTCCACATCCCACAGAGCCAGTCTCTTATATTGGGATCAATGGAAAATGAATGTATTGTATTGTACTGGAGAGGGTGATGAGAGGATCTACCAGAGAAGTCTGGGAATTGGGTTACAAAACTTTTGTCAGACAATTGGTTGAAATGGTGGTGTCATTTGGGACCCACAGTTGGTTATCAAATACAGGGGTTGGAGAGAAGAGCAGCTAGATTTGTTTGTGCAAATTTTCGCAGGACCTAGTCAGTGATACATCGTGCTGTGCGAATGATATACGCGTTGGAAGCTTCATTGTTGGGTAATATCTAACGGTATATCTGTAACTATAATTATTAGTTTGTCACGCTTTGAAAGCATAGATTATATTTGTATCTAATAAATAAAAATGAATGTTTTTTGCCAAAGTTCTTCATACTAACCCACAGTTTTTATCCGATTTTGGTAGTACTTAGCACACCTATACTTCAAAGCAGTGATTAAGTGATTAAGTCACTTACCTCCTTAAGTTTATCTCTCCGGTCGCGGATTCAAATCCCGGGGTGAGCAGGACTTGTGTTTGATTATGTGAGCTACGCCGGGGTGTTCCGTGGTTCTGTTTTCCATGGTTTCCCGATTTCACCGGAGCCCGAGATGGTTCATACAAAAACGTAGCTGAATTACTTCCCATTACTCAATTCTCAGCCTGTTCTGATTACCTTGAATTCAAAAAGCTCTAAGGGGAAAGAACCTAAGCAGCATTTCTTTCCAGATCTAGCTACCTCACAGTGAGTTTCAGGTTTTATCTGGCATTGAAACCCATAATGATATTCAACAGTTGCATTATGGTATGTTCTGCTATGAGTTTTGTCTGGAAGTGCTATTACCAAAAATTGACACCTGATTTAAGTAATAAGGGAATGGCAATATTTCTATGTGAGGGCAGGGAGCGAGGTGCTGGAATGAACTATCGAAGAAGCTTACGATCGTTGTACCTCAACTAGTAAGAGATTTTAAAGTAAAAAATCTGTAGAACACACAAGTAGGTGTATGCGGAATTCGACACCACAGTAGGTACATATATTTTGCCCCAGTTAAAGATAAACGCAGTGAAGCTTCCAAACCCTTCGCAATATCAAGCGTATTTCTTCATTTTGACACTACAGAAACGGTTCTACTTGGCACCATGTCAACAGACATTGGCTTGAAGACATGGCAGAATCAAAAAGTAGGATGTTCTAGCTTGCACTGAGGTTTTATACTTAATTGATTCACTTCATCTATATGATGATAATATAATAATAGACCTCCAGTATTGAGTCTCAGTATTACTTTTTGGTTGAAAATCAAGCCATTTTGATTCTTTACGTTTATTTTGAGTACGTTTACTTCTTTCTTTGCTGCTAGCATTCAGCCATGTTTTGTAGCGTCCACTAAATAATAGGGATTTTTGCTGAAATATGTTTTACTAATTGTTTAGCTTCAGGTCTCTCAATCTTAAACTTGAAAAGCTGTCTCGGTGACTTAAAGCTTTCTTAGCCTTTATTACGATACAAATTACAATTCTATCAGGTTGGATGATCTCTAGTGAACAATAGGATGCAGTAGTAGTATGCTTCCGTTTTGTGCTGAGAAAGAAGAAGCTGTCATATCGAACAACCAACCAGGTTTCCCCAGTTTCCAATACCTTGAGAGATACGCCGATAAAGTTGCAGAGATACACTTCAAGAAATGGATGACTTCAGTTCGTCAATACGTGATCGTGGTGTTGTAGTTTCTTGATAATTCTTGTAGTTTCTGAAAGTGTTAGAGACATTTAATTGTTATGAATACCGTCTACGTAATGAGTAAATGTACTTTTACTACAAAACATGATATTTTTGAGTACATATTGGCAATTTAACTCCATTGCTTCTTGCTCTTCTTGTTGATTGAGAAGGCTGTGACAATAATGGTTAATACTTACCGATGAGAGTTTTGTGACTGAATTTTAGCAGAACAGTATTTTTTTTCCATTTCGTATGCCGTCTACTGTTAATTATGATTGTGTTGTGAAGATAAAAAAGTTACGAAATGCAACCTAACAGGACTATACCTAATGATATGAATGAGATATGTCGGCTGTGTTTGTCAAGCGAAGGAAGAATTTTGCCAATATTTGGGGATGAAGACGTCGACGACTCGCAGATACCCCTGAGCTTCAGAATATTGGCGTGTGTTTCTGTTGAGGTCAGTAAATACATCGTTTTTAACCATTTAAACCCAAACTACTAGAAGTGACGCTTCGAACAAGTGGTAATTCATCAGTTGAGGCTGGAAGATAGACGAATTCGGAATGTTATACTTAAAATTGAATTTTGATGCAAATGTTTTAGTGAACGTTATTATGTTGAAGCATTCTTTGATTACTTGAACATCATTGCGATAATCCAAACACTACATGAATTCTAACATTTCCTGCTATGTAGCTTATACCTTAGCTTTTTCTTTCTTTTCGCGGCGGTAGAAATAAAAGGAATTTGTGAATTAAAGACGCCCGATTAAGACGAGAAATGTAATTGCCGACTATATTTAATATGTATGTAATATTTTTTCGTATACAACATTTCAATGATCGTTACCAGGAACTTAGTTCCTTTTTTAATTATTTATTTTTTTTGCAAAGAGGGGGGGGGGGAGAGTGATTAAAGCAGTATGCTGTCAGATAGACCCATTAAAGGGATTTTTCCCCTTTTTTATTTTTGTTTTTTTTAAATGCGATGGATGTTACATATTCCTTGTGTTAGATGTTTGTATACATTGCAAACTGAATGTTGTAAGCTTACTGCTCCTTGAAAGCTATAAGGTTGCTGTTATTTGATTTGTTATACTGATTTTGGCAGAATCTTGTTACCAATAGCTGATTGAATTCTTGGGCTTACTTTCGATGTTACAATTAGGGGTTGGCCTTATTGACTAACAATATTAATGACTATGATTTGTTGTTGTACTCAACTGTAAACTTTCTTTTTGTTTTTGTAGATTTGTGAGGTTTTATGTTAGTTGATCAGAAGATTACCAGTGTTTTTGTTAAGGCTTATATTTGTATCAATTTGCAAATGCATGGTGAGTTTATTTAGTTACAACAATTTACAAAAACTCACGTGCACTGTAAAATTTTTAAATTTCAAAAGTACATAGAGGATTTTTAACAATCAAAGTATATAATATACCAATAAACAAAATACTTAGGAATGTATAATTTGTTGAGTAAATAAATTGCCACTGGAGCTCGCGCTCCAACGCAGATAATCTTTAAGTCAATCAATTAAACTGAGAATTTTGTAAACATTTTTGTCATAAAGGAGAAAGTGTATTACTATTAAGCAGTTGAATGTGTCTTTTTGGAAGTAGCCGTAATTTGTTTCCAAATAATATAATTTCAACTGCAATTTTCACTTTTATCCTGGTGTCTTCAGAAAAATAAGGTAATATTGAACTGCATCATTTTGGCAGAATTACTCTCTTCTGTGCCACTTGTTTTAGACAAAAAGAATAATTTAATTTCTGTTAGTGGATATAGATACTCGGTGAAGAAAAAGATTGATATTGTCAGTAACTTTGTATGGATTAATGTTGGTTCAGGTTCATTTCATATAGCACTCTATTTATTTAACAATTATCTGTGTAGTTTAATATTTTCCATGATTTGAAGAATTAATCCAAGATAAATCATATCAGATTCTAATCTGCTGATACCTATGGTATGATTCGGGAAAAATTATTGTTCTGTAGCTCCTCTCTTTGACTAGTGGCTAGCATGAAATCCTTGATGCTGCCTGGTGTACTTCATTTAAACATTTTATTTTTTAATTTAAATAAGTAACTTGAGTCGGCAGCAATTGGATGTGAATATCCTATGTGCTGCATAGCTATTTAATTTAATTGCAATAGACTGCATGCTCTGGTAGAAATTTCCCTACAAACCTTTTCTCCCTTTCCTGCACTCGCCTACATTTTCCCTCTACAAATTTCAACTTTAAATTCTCTCGGCGTTTTTGTTAAATTATTCATCATTTCTTTTGGTTACCTTACTTTTCCAATCCTTGACACCTTTACCTAAGAAAGCAAATCTTCCTACACCCTTGTGCCTGAAATCGAGTGCCATCTTTTGGTCATGGCCACATTTTCTCTTCCATGCATTACTTTCAATTCTTACACCAATATCTTTCCATGCCATTGCCAGTATACTCCTTGTACACTCCCATGATCCTCTTCAACAAGCAATTCTTTCCCCACCTTATAATCATAATCAACCTTTAGTTTTTTATTTGTGTATCTAATAAGCTGACTCTTCTTTGCATTTATCTTCATTCCATGTTTACCAACCCAATTAGATATCCTGTCCAGATCACCCTGCAACTGTTTACAGTCCTCTGCCGTTTTATTCCTAGGCCTATACTACTTTTTGTATCTATCCATACAGTTGCATTCCCAAATATCTGAAATTGGTAATTAATTTATAATGTTTACAGATCACTTTTGCCTACTTGTGCCATAAGCACTAATGGGACTAGTATTTCCCAGGAGGAGTGCAAAATTAAAAGCAAGGTCTAAGCAACAGTTATTCTCTGCAGCATTTGATGCTATTACTTTTAAAAAGTTGCAAGAATTTGACAATTTATTAACAAAAAGAGACTTAAGTGGGAAGCTAATAAATAACGTGTGCATACCTTTGCGTTCATAATGCTTCAATTCTCTCTCACGATGGCTCTTGAGAAGAGTTTTAAATATTCAAAAAAAATATAATTTTCTATTATTCAGTTTATTTATCTTTATAGTAAACTTACATGGAGAAAAGGTATTCAATTGAAAATTGATTTTCTCATTAGTGTCATGTTGCAATGGTGTCTTGCAGTTTTTTTAATAAATTTTTTTGCAATCACCTTATTACATTGTCTCTGGAGGAAGAAGGTTTGTGGGTGGAAACAGTTATTCGGGTTGAGGTTAGAGCAATTGATTTTACTTTTATTATTTTCATGAAGATGACAGAGCAGATCACATGAAGATTTCTATTGCTATTTATTTTTCTCTTAGATTGTTCAGAGTCTTTAAGCTGCTTATGTAGATGTGCTGGCTGTTTTGTAACATAGCCTAAGTGATTCTTGCCACTTTTCCTACAGGCCTTATTATTTTCTTATATTCTAGAATTTCTTATAATTTTGCAGATGCTTCGGAGTAATTTTCTGTATGTACGTCTAACAGATATTAATAACAGGTTTTTTCCTCCTTTTAAATTCTATTCTTCCATCAGTCTCATTACTGGTGTGATGCAATCCACCATCCTATCCTGAGCTAATGTCTCCATCTCAACCTTTCAAACCACACCCTGAATTGTTTAATTCATAAATTCTAATCTGTGTCCACTGATGAATTAACCAATCCATACGTCTTAAAATGTGACCGACCATCTTGTCTCTTCTTTCCGTAAGACTTAGAGGGCATCTTGAGATCTGGTTGGACCCTGCCACCGCCTTCCCAAGTTGACATGAGGTTTTGATCCCCCCCCCCCCCCCCCCGGTGATGGACCTTGTAGTTTTTTTGTATCTGCATCATTTCTAGACCCTTTTACCCCCCTAAAGTCGACATCCTTATCCTGTGTGGACCTGTTTTTTTGCTCTGCTCCCCTTAAAGTTTTTCAAAAGCTCAGTGAGATTTCTGTTGACCTCCCCCCGTGAAATTTTGCTGGATTCCCCCCCCCCCCCATTTCACCTCGCGTAATTCATGGATGCTCTTTTATCCACACACTTCCTATAATTTCTTTCTATAAAGCCGTGTTTAAAAATACTTCAACTTAATTTTTTGTGCTTCATATGTACAGTTGTTTCTGTTGGTGAAAATTAGAAGACTTATCTTTTTAAAGAAGGCTTTTTTGTTAGCTGTGTAATTCTTGTCAGATCATACATGCTTCATGTTTATTGTTATCATTTCTGCTACATTTGTCTTGCTGTGTTTTAATTTTAGACCAAGTACCAATTCTATTAATTTAATCGGCTGAAATAGATCCGTCACTTACTAAGGTTGAAAGGAGGAGGGCTGTGGAGGAGGAGGGCACTTAATGGATGGTTCATGTGCCCAATTTGACTGCAGCTGCTTAAGTGAACCTAGTCATTTGCTTTGCCTTCTAATTGCATGCATAAGAACAAAGCCCAAAATGTTGTGTTTCTTATGCAGAGCTTTTAGCCACCACAGCACATCTCCCTTCAGCTTTGTAAGTGTTGAGTCTACTTTTATCTTGCCTGTACATATTAATTACACGTGCTTGTATTTTCTTCCCGAACCGAGCGTGTTGGATGCGTGGTTAACGCTCTGGCCTCACATTCAGGACGACATCGATTAGAATCCCGATCCGGGCATCCAGATTTGGGTTTTCCATGGTTTCCCCAAATCACTCCAGACAAATGCCGGGATGCTTCCTTCAAAGGCCATTGCCAAAATCCTTACCATTCCTTGTCCCAATCACACACTGCCTCTAATGACGTCGACAAGGTGAAGGATTGTTTTCTAAGCAAACCATCTGTTATTATTATTACCATCATCATTATTTAGAGTGAAATTTATGCCATAGTGGCGATTTCCCTACATATCTATCTTTTAAATCTCTCTTTTCTTGAGATTTTTTGTCTAACACTTCCCTCACAAACTTGTCCAAGTTTCTGACCCCATTACATACAGATCAAGTGCTAATATGGGAACATAGTCCTTCCTTCCCTGACAGATTTTACCCCCTTCTTCTTCACCTAGTATCTATATTATTATTATTATTAGCTGGTGCCCAAGACTTCATTCATGTTTGTAAAGAACTTTGATAGCTGCCGACATGCAACCACCATAGTGCATGATGGGAAGCAATTGAGGCTAATACCACAAGTGATTGGTGCAAGGTATTTATGCTACAAAATTAAATATAGAGATACACATGCATTTGGTCCAAATATGAAAATGCTCTCGGTCGACTACTTTCAACCTTTATATTTCCCACAGCTACTGACATGCAACTACCATAGAGCTCAATTGGAGATTTGAGGCTACTACCATACACAAACACCAATGGTCTGCACTAGATAGTTGTGGCTGGAAAGTTGGATATAGGGACACATGTCTTTCTTCGAAATATGAAAATGCCCTTCTTTGACCAATCACAACCACTGTATCTTCCACGCCCCCACAGCTACCTACCTGCAACTACCATAGAGTACGATGGTAGACTTGGAGCTACTACTGTACATGAACACCAGTGGTCTGCGCTAGGTACTTTTAACGTGAAGTACAGGGACATACATGTTCTTGCTCATAATACGAAAGGGTTCGGATCTTTAGGAAAAGTCAAATTTTTTCCTGCCTCCATTTTGAGCTTTAATGCTGAATTAAACACTGATTGAACATTTCTGCTCGTATTTTAAGTAGCATATAAATGCATATTCAGGCCATTTTCCCAGTTTTGCTCATATTATGATAATATTTATTGTCATATTTTGAGGAAAAATCTGTTAAGTTTTTTAATAGTACTGGGAATTCACTAAATGTTATAGATAAGAAGAATTTAAGATATTGTTCTCCTATTGTACATTGCACGAAAAAAAAAGAGAATTGTCACTGAATTGGTAAGAATTTACCAGTCACGAATTAAGGTTATACGTTATTGTCACTCTCTAAACGTTAATATTCCGCCCGCCTTTTAATCTCGACAATGCAGCTGCAGCATACCTGTGTCGATCCGCATCAACCAATGTCTCATTGCCACCAATACTTTTGAAAATAATTCCTCAAAGCTGCAGTGGATCAGTGAATACTGCCATGTTGATTTTTTTTTTTTTTTCTGAAAGTGTTATGTTACGGAGAGGTGTATTTTAGTACAGAGGAAACAGTTAATTCCTGTAAATTAAGTGATATTAAAGTGACTTCAACAAAACAATTTAAAATTTAATCTCCCAATGGTACACTGAAGCAAGTTATGCTGTCTACATTTAAGCGACACTGCTAGATAAAATAAATTATGTATAATCTAGCATGTTTTAATGTATAGTAAATTAAGTGTTTGCTCATATTTTGTCATTTTTAGGTCATATTTGCCTGCATATTTCTCTACTGAAGGGTCATAATGATCTGAACCCTATTGCCCTCCATTGACCAATTTCAACCAACATATCTCCCACACACCCATAGCTACCGACAGGCAACCACCATGGTGGACAATGGAAGACTCGAGGCTACTGCCACACACAAACGCCAGTGGGCTGCACTCAGTAGTTCTGGCTGCAAGGTGAAATATAGGGACACACACGTCTTTGGTAGAAATAGGAAAATGCCATATGTTGACCAATTTCAACCACCATATCTCCCACCTCGCCATAGCTACTGACATCTAACCAACATAGTGCATGATGGGAGACCACAAACACCAATGCTCTACGCTATGTTGTTGTAACAGCAAACTGAAATATACGGTCACATGTCTTTGGTCGGAATACATAAATCTCCCTGATCAACCACTTTCAACCAACATTTCCCCCACACCCCTACTTACCGGCATTCGGCTAACGTCGTGCACGATGGGAAACTCCATGCTACTACCATTCAGAAACACCATTGGTCTGCACTAGGTGGTGATAATATATATATTACCAATGAAATCAAGACACTAAGTAGTGAAAAGGAATCAAATTAGAATAGGGAAATGAGCCACCACTTACCTTTAGATGATGGATGTGGGGTGCGAACACACTGAAAAGACACAAACACACATAATAAAGTAATTTTCGGGTATAACCCTTCGTCAACGGGAGAACATTATGAGAGGTGGGTGCAGCTGGGGACTGCCTCAAAGAAAGACCGCCGGTTGGGAAAATGGTGGGGGTAAATTCAAACATTGGAAAAGTAGAGGGACAGTGATTCAGAGCTAATACGCGAGCATAGATAAATATCTAAACTAATCTCTGGTCAGTGGGAAGAGCAAAATATAATTAAATAATAATTTTTATGAAGTAAACATCACCTTAGGTTAGTGGTGGTTCAATATAGGTAGTGGGAAAGAGGTTAAACATATGTAATAATAATAATAATAATAATAATGGCCGGGTATTATCTTAAGTTGAGACCAGGTGGTTGCCTCGTGCCAAGTTTGTACTGGTAGGCAAGTTCCCACCTTCTGAGTTCAGAGGAGCTGCTGCTATTAGGGAGAACTCTGATAGCACGGACCGTGAAACAAGAGTTGAATTTATTCAAGTCATGGGTTATGGCATGGGCAACAACTGGGTGCTTTGGTTTCTGTGTGAACACCATCTGTCGGTGGTCATTCATTCTTATGGAGAGTGGATTTGTGGTCAAACCTATATATGAAGCCTGGCATTGGTTGCAAAACGCAACCACTGTTCTATTAGTGGCTGCGTTGAACACAAGTCTTGCACAAGCCCAGCCACCTATCTCTAACTTGAAAAAGGGTTTTTTCACCCGAAATATTGTTTTTTGTTTGTTTGTGTGTTGTTTTGTGTTGCTGCTGCCCTCCTCCCTTCAACTTTGGTGAGTGTTTGGTGTTTTTTCCTCTTTCTTTTACATATATATAACACTAAGGAAGGATAGGGAAATATGACCCAACACCTACCACAGATGAAGGCGGCTGGGTCGACGAACAAAAAACAAACACAACAGAAGCGCAATATTTTGGCCTACAGCAGCCTTAAACGTGCAGAAGGTGAAGCACCAGGCGGCGTCACATGTGTACACATAGACGGCCGACTGATGAATGGCGTCTCAGGCGCGGATGGTTGTTTAGGTGGAAAAGGGGGGGGGGGAGAGTAAGCTCAAATATTGGATCGATAATCAATACTTATGACGATATGTTATTATTGAAAGAGGTGAATAATAACTGGGTGGGGATTTATATATATATATATAACTATAAGTAAAATAAATGTAAATAGCATGGATAATAGTAAATACAGAAATACAAAAAATGAAAATGGTATAGATAATAAGTGCTGGGTCTGGTGGGCAGAGTTTATTGGAGATATATATATAACCACCACTTACCTTAGATGATGGTTTCGTGGGGTGAACACACAAAAAAACACAAGTACAGGAAAAACAATGAATATTTCGGGACTTGGTCCTTTGTCAACAGGAGAACATCACTGAGGGAGGGTGGTGCAGGATACGGTCTCACAGAGTGACCGTTCGTCATAATCCAGCAGTAGTCAAACACAAGACACCACTTAGCAGTGTTAAGCTGGTCCATAATATATTACAACTGAATTACTGTTCAAAAATAATACTTTTGCGATTGATTACAGAAGTATTATGACATCATTAGTGTATTTTGTAGCCGAACTGTGATCTCCAGTAGTCCAGATAAATTTATCTGTCCTTCTTTGTATCCTCTCTAATTCATACACTGACATATGTCATGTGTCCATACAGTCTCACCATTTTGAACTAAGGACTTAATCAGTTTTTGTATCCATTACTTCCCTTGTGCAAGCTCTCATCACGAGGTTTTGGATCTTTAGGACAAGTCATATTTTTTTCCTGCCTTCTTTTTGAGCTGAAATACTGAATTAAACACTGATTCAACATTTCTGATTGTATTTAAATGTATTTTGTGTAGCATATAAATGCATATTCAGACCATTTTCCTAATTTTGGTCATATTTCGATAATATTTATGGTCATATTTTGAGGAAAAAACTGGTAGTTTTTTGTTATTATTATTATTACCGGGAATTCACTAGATATAGATGAGAAGAAATTAAGATAATTATTCATAGAACTGTACTTCTGCTATACACTGGCAGAGAAAATCAAAACTAATTTTCACTGTGGTTAGAATTCACCAGTTAAGAATTAAAGTTATACATTATTGTCACTCTCTAAGCGTAATGTTCCACCCGCCTTTTAATCTCGACAATGCAGCAGAAACATACCTGTGTCGATCCTTGTCAATCATCTCAGTGAAATATCCTGTCATCATTAAATCTGCAGTGAATCAGTGAGTAGACCCACCGCCATGCCGAAAATAATGTTTTCTGAAAGTGCAAAGTTACGTACGGGAATTTACAGAGGAGAGTTTCAGTACATATGAAAGAGTTCTATTCTGTAAATTATCTGAAATTAAAGTGACTTCAACAAAACGATTTAAAATTTCTCATTGGTGCGGTAAGTGTACGGAATCAAATTATGCTGACTACATGAAAGCGACACTACTAGATGAAATAAATGATGTATAATTGAGAACGTTTTGATTTATAGTAAATTTAAATGTTTGGTCATATTTGGTCAGTTTTAGGTCCTATTTACCTATTTTTAAGGTCATATTTGCCTGCATATTTCTCTATTATTTTAGTGATAATGATCCGAACCGTACTCATCACTCACTCTAATAGGAGCAGGGCTTAGGAACCATTCCGTACCACATCCCCAATGTTTCAAGCCCAGATGAGCCTATTATGAAATAAACCGACATATTTACACTTTATAACTTCAAAAAGTGATTTTGTACAAATCTTAAAATCATGTTTCCATCTCTGTACCTAATAAGCTGAACTAATTTTTGTACATAACTCTATCCCTCTTGATTTGTTCACAATCCACTCTCAGTTTACTGTATTATGTCATATGCAAACAATCTAAGGTTCTGTCATTCAGGAACAGAATGATTTATTAGAATAATAATTGACAGTGTTCCACTGCATTCCTGTTCTTCCCTTCACATTGTATCCTGACTATTTCTTCGTACCTGCTAAGAAATATTTCACTGAGCATGGTTCATACCAAAGGTTTTAACTCTGTTTATCACAAATATTAGTTACCTTCACCTTCAGCTCGCTTATTCATTTTATTTTCAATATGTTGCACACAGTTGACTAAGTGATATTTACGTCAAAAACTTTGAGTAAATCCAAGTTTCTTATATCTGTAAGAAGCTGCCTTTTCTGACAAACATGGGTAATATTATTGGAAATCGTACTTCAACTTTTCCTTTACTGAGTTAAACTAGTTGGCCTATAGTTATCATTCATGTTTGTCTCCCCTCCTTTATGAACCAGTAACAGGGCTTGGTGGATGAGCAGTAATGCTCTGGCCTCACATTCAGAAGGACACCAGTTCGAATCCGTGTCCGGGCATCCAGATTTGGGTTTTCCAAAGTTTTCCCAAACCACTCCAGGCGAATACTGGGATGCTTCCTTCAAAAGGCCATGACCGAATTCTTTCCCTTTCCTTGTTCCCATTCCTATCCCGCCTCTAATGACCTTGATGTTGATGAGGTTTAAAGCCATAAGCAAAACAAAAAATGAAAGGTGAAGAAAAAAAGAACCACTACTTATACTATACTCTTGACAAAGCATAGCCAGACAGGTAGTTTCACCCTTTTAAATTCATGTAGCAAATCTAAGGAACGTGGAGATATGCAGGGCATCACTATTTTTTTTCTTTTCTCTAGCGGCACAACCACTGATTATTATAGTGGCCTCTATGAGTAACTCTCCAACTACCAGGTCCCATTGTACAACTTTTGGGGAATTTGTCTAACGTATCTACAATATGTAGAGGCTCTGAGTGAGCATGCAGACAGATATTGTATTTCACTGTGTATAGAGATTACATCATAATTATTCTGTAGTCGGCCATCTTTTTTTCTTCCTTAATCACCCCAATTAGCTTTCTAAGTTTATGGTTGTGATTTCAACTCCCCATTCTTTAAGGTATGTGTTTAGAGGGTAACACTTGTTAATAATTATAAAGCAGTTTACTAGATAATTTGAGGTTTTACTTTTTTATATGTGTTTATCATACAGTTGTCGTTTTCCGTTTTTGGCAGGTATCTCTAAGTGACGGACTGCCGTCACTGATCTGCCAGCAGTGTCTGAAGCAGGTGGACTCGTGGACGGAATTCAAACAGCAATGCGACACGTCACAAGTGACGCTCAAGGAATGGCAGCGGACTGCCGCGGCAGCTGCGGCTGCCTGCTCTCTGGATTCCTCTCAAGCGACTACGGTCCGAGCTGCGACTCCTCCCCCGGAGATGACGACGGCTTCGGCTCACTCTTCTTCTCTCGACAAGGTGATACTTGGCAGTAGTTATAAATGCCAACCCATTTTTATTAGTTAACGGTATTTAGTATTACTAACTGCACGAAAAAGGAAATTGCTTTTAGGCAATGTAAATAACAAAGGTAGGGAAAATGACTCGTAACTCGCCAAAGATGAACGCTGCAACGAGTGAAAAACAAACATAATGAACAAAAACATCTACTATATAATTTCCTAAGCTCACTCGCTCATCTTGATAGCTATTGGCTGGAGAATGGTGTCACGTGTCAACCTTCGCTCGCAAATTAAGAGCTACCAGATATGTGATTAGAAGAAATTCGAGATTATGTCCACAATTAAATAGCTTAGCAACTGCTACCAAATTAATTGCAATAATATGTACATTAAGTTTGCTTGTTGTAGAATTTCATAGTTAAAAAAATATCGGTAAACTTTACGGGTGATAAAACTTGGAACTGGTTTACAGTAACATGTTAATAAAAGAAGCATAAAAAAACTTTAAAAAACTTGAATTACTCATGGTTTGTGCTGTAACAAAGAATGCTAATTTTCATTCCGGCCTAAGATAAATTTCAGTTTAATCAAAACTTTCACTAATGTTGTTGATTGAGCAAAGTTTATTCATTACAATGAAATGAAATCCTCTGAGGTGTCAAGCCGGATGGTTTTTTATAAACACGACGTTTAGACAGCTAGCTCTGCTGTCTTTATCAGGTTTCAGGTGTCTTCTGGCTGTTGCAAGCTTACTGTCAGTACCTGGACTGGCTTAGGCTCCTATCAATCTTCTTTTATACAGTCAGGGATGGCGCACAAAATCTTGGTCTCCCCAGCTGTCCGGATGTGCTGGCAGTCCGTGATGCCGGTTGGCTTGCTCGCTCTGATTTGTCGGGAGCGCTGGCTTAATCCACAGTCTTTTCCAGCGCCCAACTGGAACCACTTGTACTTTCTGCGCCCTGTCGTGCAGATCTGCTTTGCTCTTGTCAGAGATCGCTAACGATTGGTCTCCGGGCTTCGCTCAGATAGAGCCTGCCGTCCCTGTTTATGTTGTTATCGTTTAGCCGGATTTCCAACGCCTCGCTTATGACCGAGTCCCAGGAGGAAGAAGCCCTGGATTTTTCGCACCATTCCTGACTGTATAAAGGAAGGTTGATACGAGGCTAAGCTAGTTTAGGTGGTGACAGTCAGCTTGCGTCAGCTAGGAGATACCTGAAACCTGATGAAGACAGCAGAGCTTGCTGTCGAAACGTCGTGTTTATACAACACCGTCTGGCTGGACAACCGAGAGGATTTCATTGCATCATTACACCGGGAAAGTCTCCACTCGCACATTTATTCATTTCCCAACAGTGCAGGGAGTGCACACAAGCAAATTATGCTGTCTACATGAAAGCGACACTACTATATAAAATAAATGATGTATAATTGGACATGTTTTGATATATAGTAAATTTAAATGTTTGGTCATATTTTGTCATTTTTTAGGTCATATTTGCCTGCATATTTCTCTATTTTTTTTGGTCATAAAGATCCGAACCCTAATTATTAGGATTATAATTTTTATCTTTTAACTAGCAAATTTATTCCAAATTTTTTTATTTATTTTTATTTAGCAACACTTTGTACCCTTTTGTATATATGTTAATTTTCTGATATATGTATCATCTTTGTCCTTCCCAAGAAAAATCAGTCGTGCACACCTCACAAATCACATATCATGTAAACATGATTAAGGCGGACAGCTGAAATATTGTATGTGTTTTTGTTCATTATGTATGTTTTTCACTCATCGCAGCTTTCAACTTTGGTGAGGGATGAGTAACAATGAATAACCCTTTGCCATTTATGTTAACTATATGAAAAAAGATGATAGTAAAGGAAAGGGAAATTAACCCATCACATACCAAAGTCGACTGCTGTGATGAGAGAGAACATGAAAGGCAAATGCGCAAATAAAATATTACTGTGTTTACTGTATTATCCTTCTTCATGTAGTAGAGAACGATCCATTTGGTTTCGTCCTCTACTACACGAAGAAGGTTAATACTGAAATATTGTATAATTGTGTGTCCGCTTTACGTGTTTTCTTTCGTCGCAGCCATCAGCTTTCGTATGTGATGGATTAATTTCCTTTTCCTTTATTATTTATATCACCTAGAAGCTACTTCCTTTTTCCTTAGTTTCATTAACCATATGAAAAAAGTTTTCCATTGGTGGTTTCTGTCCGTAGTAAAGGAATTGTCAGATCTGGATTACTCTCTGGCCTGTACCTTGTTTTAATTTTCTTTGGTTTTGAATGGAGTATGTGATTAACATTTGTTTTAAAATAAGGGAGCTGCTTTTAGAAAAGATGAAAACATAGCATCACAGGGGAAGTAAATCCATCATTTACCAAAAATGAAAGCAGGAGGGCACTGAGAAGTTGCAGTAGTTCAGTATGGCCCTTATTCGTGCAGAGAGATGAAATGTGCAGTGAGGGGTCAGAGGGGCTCCCAAACCTACGACGACAATAAAATCGGCAGGCGCGACGTTTGGTTGGTGACGAAACCTGTGATTGAACTATTGCGGTGGAGGCAGGTGAGTTGGTATGAGATTTATGGCACGTGTGACGTGTCCAATAAAGGAGAAAACGTCTGCTCCACTCTCTAATGACGGTATCATGTTGCTACCTCAGTGGAGAGTGACGAGCTTAGCCTGTTGCATTTTAAACTTCCATTCCAATTAGATTAACCTCAGCTCTGTGGAAACTCATTCCCACCAATACCCCCACGACCACGTGGAAAAACAAATCACCTGAGCCATTTCCCACAACTCTCGTTCTGCACCTCTTAAAACTGTCTGTGGACCAACATTTGTCACCCAGTTCTTTCCTGGCTTGGAATCCATCAACCAGATTCTCTGCCATGGGCACGACTTCTTACGGTCCTTCCCTGAAATGCATCTCTTTCCAAAAATCCTACCCACTGCCCCCTGTACTTGCTTTAGCAGACCACCTGATCTGAATAATATCCTGGTCCACAAGTATTTACCTGCTGACTCTCAGAGACCTCCACAGGGATCTTTTCCTTGTAACAGACCCGCTGCAAAACTTGCAGCATGCACCCTGCCACCACCACTTATTCTGATCCTGTCACAGGTGAATCTTTCCCTGTAATTGGACACGTCACATGTGCTACCACTCACCTGCCTCCACTGCACTGCCTCCTACATTGGTCTCACCACTCAACAACTATCTTACAGGATGAATGGCCACAGGCAAACAGTTTATACTTCCAACCCAGACCATCCAGTGGCAATTCATGCCAACTCACATGATTCGAACAACCTCAACACCTGCTTCACAGTTAGAGCTGGTAGGCACTGTGCACAAACTAGGTGGCTCTGTCCAGGGGGGGGGGGTCAGCTGGAAGGCTACGCTAGGCTACGTGGGGGGAGGGGGGGTTCTGAGCCAGGCCAAGTAGCTTTCCTTTCATAACATTTTTCACAGTTTAAATGATGAATACAATTAAAAACAGCATGTCAATATTTATTTCCCTTAGTTAATTATCTCCATATGTAATTTACAATAGTCTGACAAGAGAAAACAGTACAAAATGTATTCTGGAATCAAAAGGGAAAAATAGCTACATGGGCGGGGGGGGGGGGGGGGGGTAGAGGCAAATGCCACATAAGGCTACGGGGGGAGGGGGGGTTCACAGGAGGCCAAAATTGAGCTACGTGGTTTCTGCACGCTCCCTTGGAGTTTTTCCGAACACCACCACCACTTCAGAAATCCTGAGATGGGAACTAGCCTTCCAACATATCCTTGACACCAGACACACCCCTGGCCTAAACCTACGTTAAACCTGTCACTTACTAACTTATACCATATAACTTAATACTATATATTTACATCGAAAGGACAGGTTAAATACACCCAACACTCACCAAAGTTGAAGGAAGGAAGACAGCAGTAACACAAAACAACACACAAACAAAGAAAATACAATATTTCAGGTGAAAACCCCTATTTCAAGCTAACAGAGGTAGGTGGCTGGGCTTTTGCAAGACTTGCATTCGACGCAGCCACTCATAGAATGCAATAGACCGTCGGAGGTGGTGGGGGGAGCAACACTCATTTAACCACGAGTATAAGAAATATTAAAATCGTTGAAAAAATAATGGTAATAAAAAATATAATTAAATAAATGAAAATATAATTGAAAATTTTTGAAAAATGTTTTTATCTATTGTGCTGGCCAATGATGGGAGTATAGGATGAGAATGGAAGATATTAACGGAAATTAAGGCCTGGGGATGGCTAGTCTGCAAGATGTGTTGATATGCCAATTCCCACCTGCGGAGTTCAGATTGAGAGGTAGTGTCTGGAAGTACTCTAATGGCTCTGACTGTGAAGCAGTTATTAAGGTCACGGGTGTTGTGAGTACTGGCATGGCGAGTAACAGGGAGGTCCAGGTTTTGGGAGTAAACTGTCTGTCTGTGACCATTCATTCTGATGGATAATGAGTTTGAGGTCAGGCCAATGTAGGAACTTGGACAGTGGAGGCAGGTGAGCTGGTAGGTGGTTGTACAAGTGGCGTGACCTATTGTGGGGTAGGTTTCACCAGTAGTAGGGTTGCTATAGGTAGTGGTAGGTTCATCAGGTTGTGGAGGTGAGTCCTTCTGTTAGGAAACTTCTGTTACAGCAAAAGAAAGTCTTCATAGAATTTTCTGCTATAGCAGTGAAAGACTACGTTGTCATTCCAAAATGCAATAAATGTTTGGATTTAGGACACGTCAATAAACATTGTAAGAAGAACAATAGTTCTTGTTCACACTGTGGAGAAGAAAACCACCAAAGGGATCAGTGCAAGAAAAGTTCTCAACCTTCAATATGCATACCGTGTAACAGACGGGGAAAAAGCTGCAACAAGAAGGGCAAAGAGTGTCCTACCTACCAATTACTCCTACAACGAGCTGTAAACAGGACTCATTATGGATAGTTTACTACAAGGAATAGATATGGGAAACGACATATACTCTCAACTGGCTAATGTAATTAGGAAAATAGTTGAGGATGTAATTGGGAAGCAGACTACAAAAATGAAAGGAAACCCCCCTTCAAAACAAAAAAGAAATGCAAAAAGGGCTGCCTGCTTCAGAGAGAAACTAAAAATGGAGAAGAATCGTAAGAAACAAGATGTTGGAACGCAGACGGACGACCACTTATTACAGATTAACGAAATCTCTTCGAGTTCCGCCAGTCATCCCCGGAACCCTTATGTCAAAAGGATTGGTCTGGGTTGCAATACAGACAGCCCAAATTGGGTTGAACATTACTCACGACCTGTAGCGAGTCCAAAATTGGTGGAACAACCGCTGAAGATTGGAAACATAGAAGACAGACGCAGTTCTATAAACCCTAAAACAATATACAGTGATTTTGAAACTAATTTAAAACTCGGTCAACTGGAGGAGGCTCCGAATCTCAATGTGGCGCTGAGGCATCTAACTCGAATAGCGCATCCGGCCAGTAAATATGTAACCTTCCCTCAGCTAGAAGCGATTGATCGTATACATCTAAAATCTATCAATCTTCCTACAGAGACTTCTCAGCTTCTCTCTCTTGTGCATAAAGTCTTCGAAAGAAGGAATGAAACTTTTGTGCCCGATCAAATATATAAACAGTACGTATTAACTCATGGGCGTATAGTTTTCGATTCAAAACTCCCGTGGCCACAGTGCAATATCCACACCAGACATCCATAAAACACAAAATGTCTTGTAAGCTACGAATTGCACAACTAAACGCCAGGAGAAGCAAGTTGGTTTTGCAGGAGGTGAGGAAGCTGTCAGAGGAACATAAATGGGATGTCATATGCCTTCAGGAGACACATTCATGCTTCGGGAAGATTCCGTACATGCCGGTATCGTCACAGATAATCTCAACAAATAGAAACCCTATGACAGCAATAGTAGTGCTATCCAGACAAGTTACTGTAACTAAGATAGTGCAGTTCTGTGATGAACATACGACATGTGTGGAACTCATTGCTGACTGGGGTAGTGTAATTCTCGCCAACATGTATTTCCAATATAGTGATCCCATTGAACCATACATTGGGAAGATAAGAGAAGTGTGCACTGCCCTAGACAACAGACCAATAGTGATAATGGCTGACGCCAATGCTAGATCCGTACTCTGGCATAGCGGGGAGACAAATATGAGGGGGCGAGCTTTTAGTGGAAGCTATTAGTGAACTGAATCTAGAAGTAAGAAATCTACCACATAAACCCTACACATATAGCAACCGAGCAGGAGCTAGGTCAAACATCGATGTAACATTGACCAATCTGCGAGGTGGGAACTTATTGAGGAATTGGAACGTTTTAGAATTTTTAACTACCAGTGATCACAATGTTATTACTTTTGAGTTGGTCAGAGGGAGGAACGATTTTGACACATCGGAGGTGCAGACTTCCAAGGTGCATTACAACATCCGACAGGCAGACTGGAACAGGCTGAGGGAAAGTTTTACACAACAAGAAATCCTATTAGATGATAATGATGTAGATCGAGCCGCAAAGGACCTTACTCGGGCACTGCAAATATCAATGAGGAAATCTATTCCTCTTAAGAGAACCATTGGCACAGTCGACAGACCTTGGACTGATAGACTGCAAAGACTACGACAAAGGATGCACAAAGCAAGAAAAGATTACCAACGTTGCCTCATCTACAACGTTAGAGGACAGCTCCTGGAAAGATATAGACAAATTAAGAGTGAATTCCGAGAACTGTTAATACTAAGTAAACAAAAAAGTTGGGAAACATTTGTGAAAACAAACTTGTGTACAGACCCCTGGGGTATCCCGTACAAAATTGCAGCAGGGAAGGTAAAACCCCCAACTACACTGTCTACTGTACAGAAACAAGATGGAACCATGACTACGAGCTGGAAATCTTCTTCAGAAGTGTTACTCCAGGAACTCCTTCCAGATGATAAAATGGAAGATGACGAGATGGAGCACAGAGCGCTCCATCTGGAAATTGACCATCATAGGCAAGGTACCACCGACACTCCTGATATTAGCATCTTGGAGGTAGTACAAGCAATAAATGCCTTGTCCAGGAATAAAGCTCCGGGTCCGGATGGTATTCCAGCTGAAGTAGTACAAGAACTGGTAGTGCCAGTAGCCCCCACTCTGTGTAAGCGCTATAATGCATGCCTGCATCAGGGAAGAGTACCAAACATCTGGAAGCAAGTGAGATATTAATCATCAAGAAGGGAGATGACAAGGATCCAAAATTACCTAAATCATATCGACCCATCTGCTTGCTAAACGTGCTGGGAAAAATACAAGAAAATGTGCTGTGCAAGAGGTTACAAGAACATTGGGAGAAGGAAGGGATGAATCCAAACCAATATGGATTCAGAGCGGGTAGATCTACAGAAGATGCAATCAACCGGACAATGAATCTGATACAGAACTCAAATCAGAATTACGTGATAGGGGTTCTTGTCGATATATATGGGGCATTTGATAATCTATGGTGGCCTGCACTTTTTGCACGGCTTAAGGAACTTAAGTGTCCAAAGAACTTGTATAACACCTTTAAAGATTACTGTAAGAACAGATATGTTAAACTTAGGTGTCCTGGAGTATCCATTGATAAAAAACTAACAAAGGGTTGCCCACAGGGATCCATTTTTGGTCCGATATTTTGGAACATTGGGCTTGAACCGGGAATGGCAAGGCTGCAAAGAATGCCGGAACTCCTGGGACTTGTTGCATTTGCAGATGACCTATTCTTAATTATAGAGGGTAAAACCAGAGCCGAAATTGAGGCTAAAAGCGCAAAGGTTCTGCGTGAACTCAGTCGATGGTGCAGACAAGTCAAACTAAGATTAGTACCTCAAAAAACCTGTTATATGTTACTGAAAGGCAGATTACAGAGCAATCCAACCATTAAAATAGACGGAGTTACAATAAGAAGAAGTCCCTTCAGTCGATACCTTGGTGTGAAATTAGACGAAAGTCTAAATTTTATGGCCCATATGGAGGAAGCATGTGGGAGAGCCACCTCAGTCATGAATAAATTAATCAGTATGGGACAAAGGCGTTTCCAACTTTCACCGCTTGTTATTCGAATATACCACAATACAATATTAACTTCAATTGTAGGGTATGCAGCCAGCGTCTGGGCGAAACACCTCAGAAAAGTAAAACCTAGCAAACTTTTGAGGAGGACACAGCGAAGTATTCTAATCAGGCTGAGTGGTGCTTACAAAACAACAGCAACTGATGCCCTTACCGTGGCACTGGGGGTGTGGCCTCTGGACTTGGAAGTTCGCAAGCGGGGAGCATTATACTGGCTCAGGAAAGGGAATCCGGAACAGGTAGAGAAAATCACGGGAGCACCAGCAACAACAGCTGCAGAAGTAAACAAATTGTTATTGGAAGAATGGCAGCAAAGGTGGAATGATAGCACAACAGGAAGAAGGACATATGATATGTTTCCAAGTGTCTGTGAAAGGCTCAAAATGTCGCATCTTATCCCGTCGCCTGGGCTGGTACATTACATAACAGGTCATGGCCCTTACAACAGTGAATTGCAAAGAAGAGGAGTAGTGGACAATGGTAGCTGTGACTGCGGAAGCGAGGGCACTCCGGAACATGTAGTATGGGAGTGTATTTCAACAGCGGAACAAAGAACCCCATATCAGCAAATATTACAGGGCAGGCGAATTTTTGACATATTGCGTGACCAGGAATTGTGGTACTATCTTGATGAAGCTTGCAATCTGGCCTCACAAGCAGCCAAAGAAAGGTTCTTGGCATTTAGAAACCGTTTCAACCGACAGTGACCAGCAACCGAGCAGTGATAATTCCCGAATAAAGAAACTCCCGATGGGTCGAAGGAGGACGCCTCTACTTCCAGAAGTCATCTCCTGAGGGAGGTAAGTTACTCTGAAGTGGCTGTGCCGGGAGTAAATGTGTAAAAGTGTCGTAAATATACAAAGTGAGAAACAGTGGGACAACAGTGAAATAAGTGATTTTTGTATGTGAAAGTTTCTTTGTTTAATTATATATAGTAGTATTGTGTGTGAATGTATGTTATTCAAATTACTAATTTACAGTAGATATGCATATATCAAAAAACACTAACACATATCATATACATTCTTACACATTGTTAATTTAATTATGTAACAAATTTTTGTGAAATTTGATAAGTTTATGCGTTACTAATTTGTCTTACATCCTGAACAATATTTAGCTATTAACTGCAAACTATAATTTTATCTTATGTACCTCTTGTAATATATTGGAAATATGGGCCCAGAGTAGAAACTAGGTGCTGGGCTATTATGTACCAGGATATAAAAATAAAAAATAAAAATAGTGGTAGGTGGATACATACCACAAGTACTGCAACGGGGTCTCTTACAAGGGAGGGATCCAAACGGTGGTTTAGGAGCATCAGAGGGTTGATATTTATGTACAAGAATGGTTTTTAGATTAGGCGGTCTGCTGAAGGTGATTTGGGGTGTGGTGGGAATGATAGTGGGAAGAATGCGGCGCATTTCAGGAAAGGATCTGAGAAAGTCATAGCCCAGACGAAGAATTTGGTTTAGCGATTCCAGGCCAGGGAAAAATGGCTGAGAAAAACATGGTTCTGGTTGGCTTTAGGTTGTTTGTGTCGGTGTGGGGGACAGTTGGGGTTTATGAGTGCCTGGGTCAGGTTGTTGCTGTAGAGAGCCAACCTTTTCATGGGCAGACTAGAGGAACGTTTTGTTCAAAAGGTTACCTGACAACTCACTGTGTGGTTCAGGTATTTAGATGACATATTTATGATCTGGACCCATAGTGAAAATCCCCTTCTTGACTTCTTGTACTCACTGAATAATTTATCCTCCTTAAACTTCACCTGGTCCTACTCTCAGACTGACATCACTTTTCTGGATGTAGACATCTCTGTACGGAATGGTCACTTACACACCTCTGTCCACATAAAACCCATTAACCTACAACAATATCTCCATTCTGATAGCTGCCATCCATATCATACAAAGTGTTCCATCACATACAGCCTAGGCAGCCGATGCAAATGCATCTGCTCTGATCACGAGTCCTTTACTCTCTACACCAACAACCTGACCCAGGCACTCATAAACCGCAACTGTCCCCCACACCGACACAAACGACCTAAAGCCAACAAGAACCCTGTTTTTCTCACCCAGTTTTTCCTGGCCTGGAATCGCCAAACCAAATTCTTCCTTTACTGAAATGCACCGCATCCTTCCCACTATCCTTCCCAACACACCCCGAGTCACCTTCAGCAGACCGCCTAATGTAAAAAACATTCTTGTACATTAATATCAACCCTCTGATGCTCCTAAACCACCGTTTGGATCCTTCCCTTGTAAGAGACCCCGTTGCAAAACTTGTGGTATGTATCCACCTACCACTACCTATAGTAACCCTACTACTGGTGAAACCTACCCCACAATAGGTCACACCACTTGTACAACCACCTACCAGCTCACCTGCCTCCACTGTTCAAGTTCCTACATTGGCCTGACCTCAAACTCATTATCCATCAGAATGAATGGTCACAGACAGACAGTTTACTCCCAAAACCTGGACCTCCCCGTTGCTCACCATGCCAGTACTCACAACACCCACGACCTTAATTACTGCTTCACAGTCAGAGCCATTAGAGTACTTCCAGACACAACCTCCCAATCTGAACTCCACAGGTGGGAATTGGCATATCAACACTTCCTGCAGACTAGACATCCCCCAGGCCTTAATTTCCATTAATATCTTCCATCCTCACCCTATACTCCCATCATTGGCCAGCACAATAGATTCATATATTTTTTTAAAGTTTCAATTATAATTTTATTTATTTATTTATATTTTTTATTGCTATTATTATTTTTTCAACCATTTTAATCTTTCTTATACTCACGATTCTGTTATCGTTGCTCCCCCCCACCACCTCCGACGGTCTATTGCATTCTTTGAGTGGCTGCGTTGAACGCAAGTCTTGTGCAAGCCAAGCCAGCTCCCTCTGTTAACTTGAAAAAGCGGTTTTCGCCTGAAATATTGTATTTTCTTTGTGTGTTGTTTTGTGTTGCTGCTGTCTTCCTCCCTTCAACTTTGGCGAGTGTTGGGTGTGTTTTACCTGTCGTTTCCATGTAAATATTGCAGTTCTTTCCTTTCATTGTTACGTTAATACTATACATTATTTTATAATTTTTCCTCAATTTTTTTAAATTTATTTATTTGTTAATTATTTTTTTGATTGTATATATTTCTGCCTTCATTTATTTACCCCTCTAACTGATCCAAATTGAAATAATATTGTAAATAATTTTTTAAAATTATGTTTTCAATAACAATTTCTAAACAGGTGCCACAGAGATTATCTTGTTCCTCTTCTAACCTTATGCCTCCGCCCCTGCCACTTCCACCCTCACCCTGTGTTTCTGCCTTCGCTTCATTCATGTGGTGGGTTGGGTTGTGATCACATCTTTCCCCCTGTCATATCTCTCACCTCTCTCACATGAATAAGGTTTTTTACCAAAATATTTTGCAATTTGTTTTTTTGTGTGTTTTTACGTGTTCATCTCACCCTCCTGCCTTCATCTGTGGGTCTTCTTTCCCTTTCCTATCTTATTTCTAAATGTAACTGAAATTTTACTTCCGTCCTCTCAGAGGCTTGCGGATTATGACACTAAAAAGTAAATTCACCCTATTTCATAACCTCGTGATGGTTGCGGTTGACTCTCATTCCTCCTCTATTTTCTAGGAGGGTAGCTTAACCACAGAGTCACTGTACAACGTTCTCGCACTGTTTGGTTTCCATATTGTACTTCCTCACATAGAATTGTTGACTTCTATTAGAAGATTTTTTTTAATGACCCCCTATCTGATAAAGTATTTGTCCCTCTTTGCTGAATGTTTTAGTCCCATGACTTCCATCAGGTGAAAACTTTTGACGGTGATACATGAAGTATATAATCATTGTCAACAAACATGGGTGCTCATTCAATCTTTACCATATGCTTTTTTCCTTTTCTTCCTTTTTAGGGGAAAGAAAATTTCCTGAAATATTCTGATTTATTTGTTGCTGCTGCCCCCTTCCTTCAGTTGTTTTCAATCAAGTATTGAATTTTCACTTTTGCATTTAATGTTTACAAACAGTGTAATTGGGCTGCTAGAGCTGTTTGTTTTGTAATTTTCCTTTGAGACTTGTAACCTAAAGTTTCTACATTGAATGGGGTCTATTCTATATTTGTGTTAGGAGCACCATAATAATTTCATTGAACATAGTGTGTGCAGTCTTAAATATCACTTTAAAAGAGAACACTTGGAAGAGTATCAGAGTTAGTCAATTATAGTGATTTCATTAGTTTAATTCAAATAATAATGAATATGCACCAACAAGGTTAGGGAAGGATGTAGTAGTTGGAGGGGCCAAATTTCAAACATGTAATTTAGAACATTTACTAAATCTGATCTTTTTATGCAATTGCAGAGAACTGTTGATAGTATATAACAGAAGTGGTCAAAGAGTATTGGCCTCCGCATAACTCGTTCCAGCCTTTGAGAAGTGTGCAGTGAGAGCAGCCATCAGTACATAATGCTTACAACGTAACACATCGCTTGATCTAATTGTTTTATATTCAGTGTGATGGATTTTCTTTGCCTGTAATTAATGATCTGTTCCTTAGAGATTAAACTGGCATACTTTTTTGTTCAAACTAATAATATGCATGCAATTAGTAGTTTCCACATTGTCAGCCACTAATATTTTGCTACAGTTGGATTATTTTTATTGTTTTAATGTGACCTATATCGTTTCTATTTTCGTTTATGGTGATCACCTTGGCATTGATTTGGGCTACTAATGACAAAATCAATCACTTCTACAGCAGACATTAACTGCATATCTTACAAGGAACATAAATCAATATTGACACAAAAATTCAGTCAGTTTTTTACATGCAAAGTGCAACAAACATAGCAACAAATCATATATATATATATATATATATATATATATATATATATATATATATAATAGACCATGCTGCAAAATGCTTTCACCACTTTCATCAACCCGGTCACAAGAGAAAGCTTCCCTATCATAGGACACGCCACCTGTGAAACCACGCATGTAATATACCAGTTAACATGCAACCACTGCCTGGCTTCATACATAGGTTTGACCACAAATCCACTCTCCATAAGAATGAACACAGAACCCAAAGCACCCAGTTGCTGCCCATGCCATTACCCACGACTTGAATAATTTCAACTCTTGTTACACAGTCCGTGCTATCAGAGTTCTCCCTAATAGCAGCAGTTTCTCTGAACTCAGAAGGTAGGAACTTGCCTACCAGTACAAACTAGGCACAAGGCAACCACCTGGTCTCAACTTAAGATAATAGCTACCCGGTCATTATTATTAGTAGTACATATGTTTAACCCTATATATATATATATATATATATTTAGTTCTAATTATACTTTGATCTTCCCACCAACCAGAAATTAGTTTGGATATTTATTTTTGCTCGGGTATTAGTTATGATTCACTGCCCCTCTACTTTTCCGATGTTTGAATTTACCCCCACCATTTTCTCGACTGGCAAACATCGGAAAAGTAGAGGGGCAGTGAATCAGAGCTAATACCCGAGTAAAAATAAATATCCAAACTAATTTCTGATCGGTGGGAAGATCAAAATATAATTAGAACTAAATATATATTGAAAAAATTATATAAAATATTATACAAATAAATAATAATAATATTTATGAAGTAAACATCACCTCAGGTTAGTGGTGGTTCAATATAGGTAGTGGAAAGGAGAGGAATAAAAAAAAAAAAAATGGTTGAACATATGTACTACTAATAATAATGACAGGGTATTATCTTAAGTTGAAACCAGGTGGTTGCCTTGTGCCAAGTTTGTACTGGTAGGCAAGTTCCCACCTTCTGAGTTCAGAGGAGCTGCTGCTATTAGGGAGAACTCTGATAGCACGGACTGTGTAACAAGAGTTGAAATTATTCAAGTCGTGGGTTATGGCATGGGCAGCAACTGGGTGCTTTGGGTTCTGCGTGAACACCGTCTGTCGGTGGTCATTCATTCTTATGGAGGGTGGATTTGTGGTCAAACCTATATATGAAGCCAGGCAGTGGTTGCATGTTAACTGGTATATTACATGCGTGGTTTCACAGGTGGCGTGTCCTATGATAGGGAAAATGTAATATACCAGTTAACATGCAACCACTGCCAGGCTTCCTATATAGGTTTGACCACTAATGCACTCTCCATAAGAATGAATGACCACCGACAGACGGTGTTCACACAGAACCCAACCACCTAGTTTCAACTTAAGATAATACCCGGCCGGTCATTATTATTAGTAGCACATATGGTTAACCCTTTTTTTTCTCCTCTCCTTTCCACTACCTATATTGAACCACCACTAACTTGAGGTGATGTTTACTTCATAAATATTATTATTATTTTTTATTTGTATAATATTTTATATAATTTTTTTTTCAATATATATTTAGTTCTAATTATATTTTGATCTTCCCACCAATCAGAAATTAGTTTGGATATTTATTTTTACTCGTGTATTAGCTCTGATTCACTGCCCCTCTACTTCTCCGATGTTTGAATTTACCCCCACCATTTTCTCGACCGGCGGACTTTCTGTGAGGCAATCTCCGGCTGCACCCACCTCTCATAATGTTCTCTTGTTGACGAAGGGTTTTTTTCCCGAAAATTTCTTTATTGTTTGTGTTTGTGTCTTTTATGTGTGTTCGCGCCCCACATCCATCATCTAAAGGTAAGTGGTGGCTTATTTCCCTATCCTAATTTGATTCATTTCCGCTACTGAGCGTCTTTTTTTCATTGTTATTATCCCCTTATATAAAACGCTAACGTGGAGTCTGGATGCATCGTCTATAGCTGCTACTGCTATTGGCTAGAGAACGGCCAATCGTCAACCACCATATTACATTCGTACCATCATCTTGCTTTCCGTTTATTTACAGCTAGACGCCGACATTCATATAAGGAGAAGGAGATTCAATATTTACGCTATTTTATCCCTATCAGTTAGACGCAGAAATGCATGCAAGGAGAAGGGGATTCAATATTACGCGCTATTTTATCTGTATCAGTTATCAAAATTAGGTTAAACCATAACATAAGAATTTTTTTGGCAGACGATAAGAAAGTTTATTAAAAACTCAGAGAAACGTACGTAATCGCGCAATGTATCAGTCAAATAAATAAGTCATCCATTTTCAAAATTATAAAAATGCATTTATTTAAATAAAATCTAACCAAATATTCTGATAATCTAACCAGAATAAGTTACTCATATCACGAAAGATATAATTAAAAATGATTTAAATTTATGATTCGCAATTCAACCACGATATTCTTGCATCCAAATAGCGACGAGCAGAGATAGAAAATTAATGCGAGGCAATCATACGTTACAAAGTTACAATTGGTACGTTCGTTTAAATTTAAATGTTGCTTTTTGTTTATTTATGACAACTAGATGTAAAAATTAATGCAAGGAGAAGAGTATTCCATGTTTGCGTTATTTTATCTGTACCAGTTATAAGAACAAGGTTAAAACATAACCTAAGAATATTTTTGGCAGATGATAAGAAACAATGATGTTAATTAAAAACTCGAAGAAAGTTTACACCAAATTTACGAATCGCGAAATGTATCAGCGAGATAAATGACCGTTATCCGTTTTTGATATTATGCTTTCCATCATTAAAGTAAAATGTATTTATTTAAATATATCATAGTCAAATACTCCGATAATCTAACCACAGTATGGTACTCATATCACGAAGATTTCATTAAAAATGGTCGATATTCGCTTTTTCATGCAATCTTTTCCAGAATAAATTCAGACTACCACCATAGGTGCTGCCTGTCGTTATTCATATGAGGATAATAAAAGCTATGATTTTCGAATGCAATGTTAATGGAGGTTAGGGCTAAGTTGACCAGAATGGCAACGGACACATTTTGTTACAGCATAATTCGCTCTGAAATGAGTTTTACAAACCATTTAAACTGCTTTCATAAGCGCCAATTACTGGAAGTATTATTTATAACGGGGGAAAGAAGTTTCATATTTATCTTGCCTGGACCAGGAATAAAACTGATATTACATTGACAGCAAAAGTTTTTGTGGGATTCCTAATTTGTTTTTAATTTTATTGGTTCTATACTTCCATCGTCATTAATTCAGTAGAAGTTACTACTGTATCGCTATGTGAACTGCAAATGAAATATATAGAACATTACAAAATCCAGGCCATTAGCATTATGTAATAACAATTCCATATAATTAACCAATTGGAAAAAAAATGAACTGCCAGGATATTGCATTCAAACCGTCATTTTTGACAGGCTCGAAGCTAGTATATATATATATATATGTGTGTGTGTGTGTGTGTGTGTGTGTGTGTGTGTTTTCCTATATTTCAATGTTCAACCACCACTACCTAGCACAGATCACTGGTGTTTGTGTGTGGAAGTAACATGGAGTTTCCTGTCGTGTTCAATGTTGGCAGAATGCCGATAGCTGTAGGGATGTGGGAGATATGATGATTAAAATTGGTCAATGAAGAGCGTTTTCATATTTCGACCAAAACTGTGTGTCTCCATATACTTCTATTTCCTGCCACAACTACATAGCATAGACCATTGGTGTTTGTGTGTGGTAGTAGAATCGAGTCTCCTGTCGTGCACTATGGTTGTTAGATGTCGGTAGCTATCAGGGTGTGGGAGATATGGGGGTTGAAAGTGGTCGACCTGCAGCAATTTCATATTTCTGCCAAAGACGCATGTGTCATAGTGTATCACTTTTCAGTGAAAACTATCTATCGCACATCACTGGTGTTTGTGTGTGATGGTACCACAGAGTCACCTTTCGCTAACAACGTCAGCCGAATTTCAGTAACTGTGGTATTGTGGGAGATATGGTGGTAGAAAGTGGCCGATCAAGGATATTTTCGTATTTCAATGAAAGATATGTGTCTCCGTGTATATCACTTTTCTGTCACAAGTACATAGCATAGACCATTGGTGATTGCGTCTGGGAGTAGAATCCTGTACTATGGTTGTTATATGTCGGTAATTATGGGGGTGTGGGAGATATGGGGGTTGAAAGTGGTCGACCTGCGGAAATTTCATATTTCTGCCAAAGACGGATGTGTCTTGGTGTACCACTTTTCAGCGAAAACTATCTATCGCAGAATACTGGAGTTTGTGGGTGGTAGTAACACAGAGTCACCTTTCGATCACAACTTTGCCCGAATTTCAGTAACTGTGGTGTTGTGGGAGATATGGTGGTTGAAAGTGGCCGATCAAGGATGTTTTCGTATTTCGACAAAAGACATGTGTCTCCGCATATGTCACTTTTCCGCCCCAACTACATAGCACAGACCATTGGTGTTTGTGTGTGGTAGTAGTATCGTGTCTCCTGTCGGGCATTATGGTTGTTAGATGTTGGTAGCAGTGGGAGGTATGGGGGTTGAAACTGATCGACCTGCGCCACTTTCAAATGTTTACCAAAAAGTATGTGTTCCTGTGTATCACTTTTCAACCAAAACTATCTATCGCAGATCACTGATCTTAGTGTGTGGTAGTAACACAGAGTCACCCATCGATCACAACGTTGGCAGAATTTCGGTAACTGTGGGAGTGTGGGAGATATGGTGGTTGATAGTGGTCGATCAAGGATATTTTCGTATTTCCTTCAAAGACGTGTGTCCGTAAATTTTACTTTGCTGCCTGAACTACATAGTGCCGATGACTGGCATTTGTGTGTAGTAGTAGCATCGAGTCTCCCACCGTGTGCTACGGTTGTTAGATGTCGATAGCTATGGGGGTGTGGGACATATAGGGGTTGAAAGTGGTCGACCTGTATTTATCAATCCAAATTCTTTACAAACACGAACAAAGTCGTGGTTACCAGCTAGTTGGATAAAAATGTTGTGCTGTTGGTGCAGCTGATTTCTTTCTACCTTTCCCCCACTTGTCCCCTCCCCTTCTGTTTTAGAGAGAGAGAGAGCGAGAGAGATGTACTTAATTGCTGACTTATTTTCAGGTTGTGACCATAAAACAAGAGCCTGTCGATGTGGACGAGGAGGAGGATGTGGAGGTTGACCACGAGGATAACATGACAGAGGTCATTGACGATGCAGACATCGACAGCAGTGTCTTATGTGAGGTTGAAATGAGGGATCTGTCGGTAAGGAATAAACATCGGCATGTAGCTTGGTGTATTTGTTAACTATTGCACTTGTATACAGCCATTTCTAAACGATTGAGTCAATCATGTTTTGTGCTTCTTAATAGATTTACACTAAATATGTGAGGGTTGTGTCAAATAATATTTTCAGCAATGCCTTTGATCATTGAGTGTTTGGAAACAGTGCCACTCATTCGATGGTTCCACTGCATCTTTACTTCTTCTAAGTGGCGATTGAAGCTGTCCACTACTATTTGTAACATATCACCAAGAATATTGTTTATGGAATCTTTGATACAATTCAGTACAGTAGCATAAGATGTTTGGAGATGGTATCTGTATAACGAAAAATCAACAGATTTTTATGAGAGGTCTGAAGTGGCAAAGTGATGTCATAGTGACAAGTAATTAAGCTCTACGAAACTTTCTTTTAAAGGAATCTATTTGTATTTAATGCGTGAGCATGGTCGCCTTGCCCTGTTGGAATGACAAATGGTCCACATCCATAATTAGATGTCTTTCAGCATGTTTAGGTAGTATTCACTGGTTACAACTACAGCCTCATCGTCCTTAAGAAAATATTTCCTGATAATTCTGAAGTTCGATTCACAGTTGATGTGGGTTTGTGCAACTCCAACAACAAAGATCTTGTTTATTCACAGTACCACATAATTTGAAATATAAATCATTAATCCTTCTTTTCTAATATTTCCTCGAGCACTGAAATTTTTCTGCCTGTAAGATGATGCAGGCATTACCATGGGAGAACCCCAGTTACCTTCCTTCCCAGTGAAACACTTTCTCAGAACCACTGCAATAAACTTGGTTGGCCACAGCCTTATGACAAGCGTCATGATTTTTTCTACCTGCTTCAGACAAAATCTTGCATAACATTAGGACTGCAGTGAACTGTTTACTCACTAACACATACACTCTGCTATAGGAACAATAATACCAAACATGATGCAAATGCTAAATTTCAACACACTTGGAGATTATTACTTGCTTAGTAGCATGTATGGTCTGCTACAAAATCTGTAAATAACAAAACTGTAACTGAGAGAAAGTTTGAACACATTTGTTTTTTTTTTTAATGTTTGGATTGGAAACGAAGTGATGAATAACTTACAAATAATGCTGGAAGAATTTAAAATTATAATTTTTATAAGGCGAAAGTAGGTGGTTACAAGAAAGGAAAGAAATGGGCATGTTGGGAAATTGCCACAAGAATGTGTGTCCATCACAATTAAATTATCAAGATACAGAGAAGTAATAAACAGCTTTGTTAAATTTGTGTTTGTCAGGTTGTACGTGATTCATGTGAACAATACAGGTCGGACTTTGATGGCGTTTAGACCCCTTGGTCTCGGAAGTAAAATAGTGCGTTAAGATAACTATGTACATTTTTTTGGTAGCAGTGCTGCATAAAAGCTTATCAGGTTTTAAGCCGCATCAAAATTAAATCATCTGGCGACGTTTCAGAAGCTTGCACCTCTTCCATTGTCAAGCCTCGCTTAACATCACTGAAGTCTGCCACATGATTTAGATAGGGATTTCACCATTTGATAGCTTATGCTTTGGTATATGTTATCTACGGTATGTGTGTGTGAGAGAGAGAGAGAGAGAGAGAGAGAGTTTGGAGGGGGGGGGGAGAGAGAGAGAGAGTTTGGGGAGAGAGAGAGAGAGAGAGAGGATGGAACAATCAGAACAAGTAGGCGTTGTAGGTCACCCTGTGTCTAAAGTAAACACCTCTTTAATATCCTCAAGATCACACTACCTCTTCAGATAAAAACTCTTCTCTTTAGATTCTGTTAATATTGTTTTTGACTGCATAATTTAGGTTACTTATTTATTCAGTTTTCTGAAATATAGAACATTAGAATACATGGAAAACTTAAATCAAACCATTACAGCTGAGATTATAGTAAATTGTGATATTTTCTTTATGGTAACAGTTTAAATGTTAAGATATTAACAAACTCGAGATAGAATTTCAATCGAAGTATCTGCTTCTGAAAATTGATCGCATTTATGTACACAATTTTCTCTTAACATTAAAGTGCCTAATCTTCACACAGCTTTATGAATATTTGATTGGTTAATTTCTTAATTCTTCTAAATAACATTGAATTAAAAAGTATGTAAAATGAGGATCAAAACTTTCTGATTGCTGGGGAGCACCAAAAACAAGAACACCCAACTTTTTCAGGACATTTAGCATTTTACCTTCTGCGGGATGATAACTGCTACTCGAAAATAAAATAATAATAATAATAATAATAAAAAGCTAAACTCTTTATTGGACACACTCGGGTCTACGTGGCCGAAGCAATGGCTGAATGTTATTTTGAAATAAAGCTCCATAAATTAGTATCAATTTTTCATTAACTGTAATTCGCGCAAACATCGGTCGTCGATTTTTGATGGTATTTCGATCAGTGTATGGTCCCAGTAGTAAAACAGAGTACGGTTAATTTTGAAGTGGCACCTACAAATGTCAAGTAAAGATATAAGTGAAGGCTGTAGTTAGAGAAAGGCTGATTTACTAATTCTTTATACTTTTTTAGTGGTACTAGATGGTGCTTTTTTTTTTTTTTAATGAGACTGCAAATTATCAATGGGATGTCGTGGGTGAAAAAAATTGCAAGTATCAGTTTGTGTTAATAAATGTTTATGCCAATTATAATCGTCAGTGTGAGAATAGTAACCTCATTGGATTTATCACTGCATTTGAAACATAGTCTGTATGTTGACTGTAAATAACTATTTCACATTGTCTGTGCTACTAACTTTGGTAGAATAGTTCACTTTAAGGTGCGTGACACTCTGTAAAATAAAATAATAATGACATTAATAAAAAAAGATGTGTGCAAGATCTACTAAATAAACAAACCCATAGATTATGCAAAAGGTAACTACGGTATCACAGATAAATCTCGCAAAACACCAGATGGCTACATCTCTGAGCTGCTTGTTCACATACTTCTCATCTGTTGCACATGATGTACCAAACTGATTTTCTAGAAATTCCAGTGACCCTAAATCCATACATTGGCCATGTCAATATTGTGATGTTGATGTGCTCTGAGTTGTTGTTATTCTGTTTTAAATTGAAAATAAGGAAGGATAATTAAATTAAACCCAACATTTGCGACTGGGACAAACAAATAAACACAAAACCATGTAGATGAGAGGATGAGATATCTACACACTGACTCATCCTGCGGCGAGTCTAATTGTCTATGCATCTGATCCTCATGTGAGATATGTCACTTCTGCACATGATGGAGGTTTATGTCAAAATATTGTGAGTGGATTCATGTTTGTATGTCACAGCCCTCTTGCCTTCATGTGTGGTGAGTGATGGGTTTACTTTTTGCATCCTTTCTTGTATTTGTTGCCTAACAGCATTTTCATTGTATTTGATTTTTTTTTTTATACAATTCGATGAGGCATTTCCAGACTTCATATAGTTCTGTAGGTATAGTATCACATAGATTGTGTGGTTAGGTTGAAATGTGGCCTGTATCAGAAGAAAAAATTCTGTGGCGCCGCAATTTCCGATGTCTTCTTAAGAGAGAAATTTCGAGATTTCGCTTGGTTCTGGACATATCAAGTGTCAAAGGTTTTTTTAATTTGTTAAAATGCGTCCAGGAGCAAAAGAAAAATTTAGTTCGTCCCTTTAATTTGATGATGCATTCTTTTGCAAGAATACGAGACATTTAGTTTTAGAGATACACTATGTCAAAGGCGATGTGATTGGGATGCTATGACTGTACGTCTTCTGGTGTATGTATTATTTCGTTATGCAATTGTTTATCTGTAAATTGACGCTTTTCCACATCCCATCTCTTATATTGGGATCAATGGAAAATGAATGTATTATATTGTATAAAGCTATGGCACTTCCAATTACCCTTCTGGTCCAGGTAGCATATCAACCTAACTATATAATATTTCAGCCAATATATCTCAAGAAATAAGGAAGATATCAAAACATTTTATTCTTTACTTTTGATTGTTTCGTCGAGTTCTGTAAGAATCAGTCATCAGATTGTGACACCAAGGTAATGATAGGACTTTCTACATATACCAAAAGACAGGCACGCGAAGCAGTCGGAAAATGCTAATAAATAATAAAGTTATTGCAGAAACCCAATATTTTTTTCAATTTCTTACCTGAAATCCAACTTGCTGTCCTGTGTAAGGATTTCACATATTTGGACCCTCCATGTGTTTGAGTTGGGACTTGTGCTACTCTATACTGAATGTGATTGCTGGTGGAGTGACACATGGAAAGTGGATTGGATATACACACTCTGACACTTGACACAATACTAGATCCAGAGATGACAGGTGGGCAGAATGGGAATGGTGATGGAAGGGGGGAAGATGGGAGAAGATAATCGCCTACTATGGAAAAGTATTATCACTGGAAAAGGATATAAGAAGCCGAATAAATATACAAAGAAAATATTTGGATCAGATCAAAAAAGGCCTGAAAAGAAATAATGAGCGATTGCTTTACTGGTGCAGTTGAGGCCAGGAGGATGCTTGATGTTGAGAATAGGTTGGTTGCCTACTTCCTATCTACCAAGTTCAGAAAATGTTGTAGTATTAGGAAATACTCTGACAGCTGATACTAACACTGATTAAGTTGGCATGGACTACTAGGGCAGGGTTTCTCAAACTTATAGCTCCATGCACCCCTGTAAAATTTCCCAGGCAATGGCAAGCCCCCTAAAACACTAAAAAAACTGTCTCTTTACCATTGTGTGTGTGTGTTGTAATGGGCTTGAGATACTCAGTGTACCATTACGTAAATCTTGTTGCGAATCTTCTGCAACTTCTGCGATCAGCTGGCAAACCTCTAGGGATTCGTGTACCATACTTAGAGTGCAAACTGCCTGTGGCTGTTCATTCTGATGGACATTCGGTTAGTGGAGAAGACTATAAACTAATACATAGGAGCAAATTGGTAAATGAGATGTGTTGTTCAAGTGGCATGTCCTATGATAGGAAAAGATTCCTCTGTGGTAGGATAGAAATAAATGCTGGTGGCTGGATGCTTGCTGCAACATTTGTGTGGGAACGACCCATGCGATTGTGAGTTATTGTGGATCTAAATGTTCTTGAGATGGGAAAGTCTGCAGAAGTACGTGTTAGGGGAGGGAGTGGATCGTCCACACGTGCGTCACCTCTTTCAGTGTGATATCAATGAAAAAAGAAATGACTTTTAGGCAATATAAATAACAAAGTTAAAGGCTGCAATGGATGTGTGAAAAACGCACGTGACAACCGAAAACATATACAGTATTTTGGTTTTACACGTTATTCATTTTATAGGGACCGAGTCATATGGTTCGGGAGGTGTGCACACGCCTTGTAGTAAACTTCGACACGTGCACACCTCCCGAACCATACGACTCGGTCCCTATAACATGAATAAGGTGTAAAACCAAAATATTGTATATCTTTCTGTTCGTCTTGTGTGTTTTTCACTCATCACAGCCTTCAACTTTGATGAGTGATGAGTCATTTCTCCTATCCCCCCCAATACCTAGCACGAGCTCACAGCCACCCTACCAATCTTACCAGAAACAAATCTGTCGTGCTGCAACCCACCCTTCACACAACCACTCACCTTATAAACTTTCAACACTGACAGTAGCTCTGTATTGTCATCCAGTTCTCTCCTGGTCACGAGATCAATAATCCAATTCTTTGTCTTGGATACGGGTTCTTATGTTCTCTCCTCAGTATTTAATTTAATTATGATGGTGCATATTCCCCAGTAGCAATTTTTATAAAAACATACCGAGCGTGGTGGTGTAACAGTTAGCGTTCTTGCTTTGCATTCGGGAGGATGGCGGTTCGAATCCCCGTCCGGGCATCCAGATTTGGGTTTTCCGCGGTTTCCCAAATCACTCCAGGCAAATACCGGGATGCTTCCTTCAAAAGGCCATGGCCGAATTCCTTCCCATTCCTTGTCCCGCATCCTTTCCTGTCTCTAAAGACATTAAGCAGTTAAAAAAAAAGATAAACACATTCTCCCTCCCCTCCTCCTCTGCCTTTTCTCATTGTCCCCCACAGTCTTGCCAGTTGCTCCATCTCTCCCTTCTTCTGCACATCTATCCCTTCACCACTGTATTTCAAAACCATCTTGGACCAGGAACCACAATATTGACGTTTTCCGAAGCAAAATATCTCATTCCTAAACTTGTGGCGTGCACCTTGTCACCACTACCTATTATAGTATAAATTTTTCTGTTACCAGATGTGCCTCTTTCACGGCTGCACACCTTGTTTACCGATGTGCTCCACTGCACTAGTTCTGAAATGACAGCTCCTTCTGAACCCCGTAGACAGGAACTAGACTATTAACGTTCCCTCGTCACCGGGTGGTGTCTTGCTCACGTCAGCCTCCAGTAAACCACCTGTCATTGTAATTTTTTTCCCCCTCAGACCTTTCCTAATTTGATCCAAATTACTTCGTACATGTATATTTTTTTATCGTTATTCCCTTTTCCAGTGGTGATACTTTTCCACAGTTATTGATTGTTTACTCTGCCCGTGGCTGTGCTCACCACGGTGCCTGCGTGGCTTCAGTTAAATGTTTGTTTTCAGGAAAAGGGCTTTGCATGAAATAATATGATGTGGGGTGTTTTGCCCTCCTCCCTTCAACTTTGGTGAGTGATGGGTATATTTTATTTTTCCGTACTATATTACTAAATAATGTTCCCATAGTATGAAGAAAATTGAGGAATTCCTTTTATCCGTTTTTGAAACTTGATACATTATCGTTACTATCGACCATTTATTTGCAGCAGCTTTGTACAACGAGAAGTATGCTGCGAGTTGCTTTATTTTCTTTTGTCGTTACACTTTTATTTACAAGCAAAAAAAAATTTTTTTGGGATTGTGTAGTGTGTTAAACCAAAATTCAGTATACATTGTTTTTACAACATATCAATTTAATTAAATTGTTTAATTTAAATGATTTCTTAGAAATAGAAATTTAATTTTTCCTGCTATTGGATACAGTTTAGTAAAATACTATTTTAGCTTGGAACTTATGTTTATCAGTAAAAAAGAAACCAGTTACTTGATTAAATGTGAGCATCTTATTAGATATATGAAAATATTAGAAGAAACTTCAGTATATATTTTTAGTGTTTAGACATCTTTAGTGTTTCTGTCTCTGGCAGGTGGTAGACATTAAGCAAGAGGAAATTGAGATGGTGGAGGAGCGAAACGTGGAAGAAGTGGGTATGGACTCGCACACTGCCATCAAGAGTGAGCTGGCTTCGTTGGACGTACAGCCTGCGATGAGCGCCCAGCGACATTCGCTACGCCCCCGTCGCTTGCTGGTGGCTCGCAGGCGTTTTGCCGACGAACCCGAAATCTTCTCGTGTTGGGTCTGCCACAAAGAGTTTGGGAACAAATCCCATTTGCTGAGACACGAGTTGACCCACAACTTGCCTGACTATGGCCCTAGTCAGAGTTACAAGAACCTCTGTACGGTGGGTTTCTATGAAATAGTTTTGTACATACACATTTGTAGATGTTACTAAAATATTATTTTCACTTCTATATTTTCATAAAGATAAAGAATGAGCACATACAATTGTATAAGCAGGCTCAAATCATTTTGAGTGATATTTGCCTTCAAGAGTGAATTCATTTATTTGTTAGTATCTTAGTGTACATGTCTGCATCCTTAGATGATTTCTTTAAAAGTTTTTATATTAATCACTAGCCTCAGAGCCCGTCCAAAATGACGAGTTTAACAGAGTTTTATGGCGATTTATTTCTCTGCAGTTGCTTAACCAAATAGAGGTGTTATAAAATAAAGCTCATTTCTTGTCCCTCGTGCTGTAGCAAAAAGCTTCTGTTGTCAACTTGGTCCTGGTTGCATTTCAGCCTAATCACAATCTCTGCTAATATTGCCGCTAGAAAAGTAAAGCTTCAGTTACACGCAAATTAATACATTCCCTGTATCGCATGTCAGTGTCATCATGCATCGGACCGAGCGTGGTGGTGTAATGGATAGCGTTCCGGCCTCGCATTCGGGAGGACGGCGGTTCAAATCCCTGTCCGGGCATCCAGATTTGGGTTTTCCATGGTTTCCCAAAACACTCCAGGCAAATGCCGGGATGCTTCCTTCAAAAGGCCATGGCCATGGCCTTTGACTTATTGTTGTTTTGGCCGCCACCTCAATGTGTTTGAAACACTTGTTCTTTGATGAAAATCTCCTGCTTTCATGTGCCACTCTGGCTTTCAATTAATCCCTGTTGGGATGATTTGGTCAATCACCACAACACATTATGTTTGAGTGAACACCATGCGTCCTTTCAGCTCCTTGTTATTATTTAGACTAAAGGCAAAAAAAAAAAAAAAAAAAAAAAAAAAAAAATAATGAAGTCTTCACGGGTGTATCGCTGAATTGTGTTGTAAAGGCACCATACTTAGACGGCTGCCTCCGCCATGTTCCTCATGTGTAAAATTTCGTGTTTCTACAACGCAATCTGGCGATACATCCATGAGGACTTCACTGCAATCATACACCGAGAAAGTCTCCTTTCTTACTAAAAAAAAATAATAATAATAATTTCCACTCAAAAAACATTATTACGCCACTTAAAGTAAAACTGAAAAACTTGACATTTATATCTTGGTGAGTAGTTTATTTTAATAACAATGAAGCAACTATAAGAGCAATTAAGGAATCAGGGGATGTAATAATGAATCTCACAAAAACAATTCTTTTAAAAATAGGCCAAGTCTCGTGCTTGTGCAGTGACAAAAAGTTATGAGATCTTGTTCTGAGCCAAGTGTAAACTTTACAGAGTATATTCACTTCACTTTGTAAAATAGAATGCTGTGTCCAAAATAGAATGCTTTGTCTCGGTGTTATGGAACGTTTATTTAGGGAGGGGGAGGGGGGGGGGAACTCGGGTAACTTGGCCATTACGCATACCACGTTTTTAAACTGATGTGATGTACCGTAAGGCACATATTATGACCTAACTCTGAATATTTTCCATTTTTGATTATTTATTTAAAAATTGGTTTAGATTTAAAAACAAAAATGTAAAACCTCGAAATATACTTAAGAAATGCTAAAAAATTTTAACGTCATTTTGCCAATTGAAATATTGTTAAATGTTAATTTTTATCATTTAAATTTAAAATTGATTTATTAATTTAATTAAAAGATATTTATTATTTAATGTATTAACGCTTTAAGTATCTATCTTATAAATATATGCGTTAAAAACCTGTTGGCGCCAATCCCAGTGCATCCTGCGGGATTGAAAACACTGCCGGATTGCAATCCATTCATACTACTGTTTTTAATGGTTACCAAAATTATTTGAGGTGAATGCTAGGATGATTTGGCCAATTTCTTTCCAAGTCCTAAACAAGTTTCCAATTTCAGCTCTGATCAAACCTGCTTCACTTTTCAGTGAGTATTCAAGTCTGAATTAACAATAAAAATTTCAATCATTCATGAATGAAGGATGTTAAATGTGATGCATATGCAAATTGAAATTGTTTTCAGGAAATAATTACTGACACCTTGCACATAGTAATTTTCAAATGTAAAGTTGTTCCATTTGATTGTATTGATATCCCGTAAATTTTGTTCAATTATCTGATATTATGTGGTTTGTGTATTAATTGAGCTTGCTTTATCCAAATTGTTTCATAAAATCCATCTCTGATAGAGATGTCAAGTGCTTTCTTAATTTTTATGTAAGGTATTTAGTGAATTTTCTGTTTAATTATCGTAAAAAAAAAAAAAAAAAAATCCTAGCAAGTATCTGTTGGCTAGGCATAGAATGTTTTTTATAGTATTTTTAGCATTAGAAAATGAGTTCGCAAGTATTACTGGAGCGTTTAACCTTGTTTCAGATATGCAACAAAGGTTTCTCAAATCGCTCAAATTTGGATCGACATATGCGTTTGCACAAGAACGGACAGCCTTTGCTGATACGTAACTCTAGCAGTGTGAACCAAAATGGAATCGTGTGGCCGCAGTCAGAATCGGATGACAACGGCGGTCAGGGCTCTTCGGAGGCGATGTATTGTTGCTACCTGTGCAACAAGAGCTTTCTATCGCAGTACCGCCTCAAAGCCCACATGTCACAGCACTCAAACTACAAGTGCTCCAAGTGTGGGAAGACATTCAAGGGCGGAACCGCGCTGTCAAATCACCTGCGAACACACAATATACGGGGCTTCAAGAGGCACACGTGTCGTTTCTGTATGAGGTAAGTAAATAGTTAGTCTACTGCCCATGTGGAGTATTAGGTAATTTCAATATATACTTTTTTCAACTTCTCAGCTACTCATTTAAAAGACTTAGCTTTCTGTGCAGTTTGGAGTGGAACTCTTGTATGTACGAGGGATGTTTTATTAAGTAAGTACCGTTTTGAAATTAATAAAAGACGTGCAAATATGTATCAATAATTTTATTTTTACATGAAAGCCTGTACTTTACTCTACTTTTCTACATAATTCCCTTCAATATTGAGGCACTTGTCATAAAGTAGTACCAGTTTTTGAAAACCCTCCTCATAGAAGTCTGCTGCCTGACTTGTTAACCACTGCATCACAACTGTTTTGACTTCGTTATCGTCTTCAAGACGCTGACCGCCCAGGTGTTTCTTCAAGTGCAGGAACATTAGGAAAGTCATCACACAAGGATGAAATCGTAAAGCGTCTGTTTTCTCTCACCTTATTGTCCACTTTCTGCACCAAACTTTCATTAACGACTGAAGGACGCCCACTCCGTTGTTCGTCATACATATTTGTGCGGCCATCTTTAAATGCTCTCATCCACTTTCTCACCATTCCATCACTCATGATGTTTTGTCCGTAAACTGCACAGATCTCACGATGAATATCGATCGGTTTTAGGCCTTTAGCACATAGAAATCTTATAACAGCCCGTACTTCACAGTCGGCGGGACTCACGATTATCGGAGGCATCTTAAACACTCAGTTAACAACATAAACAAGGAAGAATTAGACTGTAATGGCGTCAGTGCGTATGGAAGAGATGCAGGTACCCATCGCGCATGCGTGGAACGCCGACCGTAGCGCTACAGCCACGGTGTGACAAAAGGGTACTTACTTAAAAAATACGCCTCGTATGTTGCATGAGATGTGGGCTCACCAGGAAGGAAAGATGTACATGCAAATTTATCTTTAAACTTTAGGTGAAAACTGAGTGTGGCAGGTGAGCGGTGCAGCTCTCACCATTTCGAGGACGCGGGTTCGAATCCCCGTCCGGCCGTGCATGTGAGGATGATCTTGTAGCTCCCTTTCAGACTATTCTTCTGGTGCAGACTTTGAGCGGTGCGGATGATTGTTGTTGTGTTGGAGGAACTGTGTGTCTGATCTTGAATGTGTACGGAGGGTTTTGACAGCTCGAAGAACTCTTGGTGGGCACTCCTCAGCATGCCACTGTCTTCTGTTTTCACCCTGACATTGGAGTGTATGGATAATATTCTCTTCTTTACAGATCACATGAATTTTGTATAGATACGGATGTGCATCAGTCTTTAAACACTCAGAATTTGTCCTGGACTTTATTTGGCATGTCATACAAATAAAGTGATGCTTAAAGCATGAAGTAAACAAAGAGAACACAGTTTTTCCAACCTGAACATGTTGTGAATGGTGTGAATTACAATAGCAGTAATATCCAAACTCTCTTTTTATTTGACGAAGCACCTTGCTCTGTGTTACATCATCCAGGGTGAAATTATTGACATAACTTGAACATTATAGTATGGCGATGACAATTAATTCTCACCAAAGGAACAATTTTCCACTAACATTGATCAATACTCAAACCCTGTGTAGTTGTAGTGCAAACCTTACCAATATTTCACTTTTTACCAGGCCAATAGTGCATGAATATACCATTGCTACAGTTCAGATTAAATTAACACCTGGAGCCCATTGAACCTGTTGAAGTGTGGGATAAGACACATCTCAATATGTTTGATATTCTCACAAAATGCATCAATCGGTTATCACATTGCAAACATTTGTTAGTGATCTATGATATATTGAGAAAGTAGTGAGAAGATGAAAACTTTTTATGACAAAGATCCATGGGTTTTATGAAGAGATTGTGTGGAGATGGTTTGACAGTTGAACTGCAGTGAGATATTTCTCCCTCATAGGTATCTCAGTAAGATCAGAGAAACAATATGTTTTACTGCATTCTTCTTTCTACTAGGGATTGTAATGTTGACGGAGACAAAAGTTTTGTGCAAGTCCTTCTGAAACCACAGTTTTGTGAACGGCATACAGTGTATAGAGAAACCAGCCAGGAAAATTATCATAAGATAATAGATAAACACTATTTTTAATGTGGGTACAGGTGATTATGACAATTGTATGATTAAAGGAATATTACTGGAATCATAAAATTTCACACTTTTCGCAGGTGCCATTTTTTGAAAAAAAAAAAAAAAATGCACTTGTCTTTTTCGGAGTTTGCGATGTGTGTGTGTGTGTGTGTGTGTTTTCTGCCTACGTTTCAGCTCCAACCTGGAGCGTTAATAAGGACTTCTCTGTATCTATCTGCCTGGTTTATGGGATACATTTGATCACTTGCTTCACGGTACACTGTTTATTTTTCACCAGCAGAGATGATTCTGTTTCTCTGCCAAAGAGTATACACAATTCCAGAGAGCTTTTTTGTACATTGTGGAGCGATCTTGCAGTTGTTACAAGGTGTTCGTTTGCTACAACACACTTCCACATTTGGCTCAAACCATAGCTGCCATCTTTGTTGAAATTATTAGTTTTTTTTTATATATATATAAATTTCTATAGATTCCCTTATTTTATGTTCTAAAAAATCCTTTGGCTTTGTAACAATTGTATCCTAATAATTTCAGCAAAGACAGCGGCTATGGTTGGAGCCAAATGTGGAAGTGTGTTCTAACAAACAGATGCCTTGTAACAACTGCAAAATCGCTCCACAAAGTATGAAAAACTCTCTCTAGCGGAGAAACAAAATCAACTCTACCGGTGAAAAATAAACAGTGTACCGTTGATCAAGTGTATCGATAAACCAGGTGGATAGATAAAGAGAAGCCCTGACAAAGGCCCCAGGTTGGAGCTGAAACGTGGACAAAAACAGCAAAAAAATAAAAATCATTGCAAACCCCAAAAAGGCAAGTGCAATTCTTTTCATCACTGGAATCAGTTGTTCAAAACTGGAGAGGTAAATTGTGGACATAAAAAGTAATTATACAGACCAAGTCAGGAGAAAGTATATGCAGAATGTAATAATAAATAAAATGAAACAAAGCAATAATGATGATGAAACTACAAATAAGCAAAAATGGTGGTTTTTCGAAAGGAGGGAATAAATGTAGAAAGCGTAGTGTCGGAAATTGAGAGCAGGTGGGTGTACGACGAGTTGGTTGGTCAGTTCCTGTCTATGCAGTTCAGATAATGTGCTGGAGTTTTCTGATGGCTCTGTGAAGCAGTTTTTTGAGTTGTGGAACTGGCGTGGGTTGCAGGTATCAGTGTTCCGCCTGTGACCGTTCCTCCACAGTTGGCAGTAAGATGATGGGACGAGGAGCTTGATGTGAGTAGAGTTGGGCCAGTTTGTAGTGTAGCTCATTGGTTTTGCATCAGGGTCTATCTCGGGGAAAGGAACAGTCGTAGGGTTTATTGATGCCAAGGCGGACGAGAGCGGTGCGAGAGATTGCTAAGTGTAAGGTCATTGAGGGCAATGGCCTCAGGTCCAGGACACTTGGCATGCTGTACTGTGTAGTGGGAAAACGTTGCTTGGGGTTATGCAACATTCGCATTAACTTGATTGTGATGTCTGTTATGTAATATTTCTGATACCTTTCCTTGGAGATGCTCGAGTTCTTTGAAATGGCCACCAAGCTGTTAATTTACCCTGAAATCGCTAACAGGTCATACATAAATGAAAGCAAGTCACTGTCGTTATGAATTTGAAATATATTCTCAAAGTTTGATGAAGTGAACACTGTTATCATTTTACACTGTTGAAAATATTTAAGATAAGTGTCGATCTTCGAAATCTCATATGGAGATGCAGGTTGTCCTCCAAGGCACGACAATGAAGGGAAGCATTTACTCTGGCAAATATACTTATATTTGCACTCCAAAGTTCAGAGTGAGGCTTAATAATAATAATTTTAACCACTGTTGCTATTGACTTCTTTCACTGAATTTAGTTTCAGGTTTTGTAAGTATACGTGGTCGAACAAGCAGTTTATCTGTGCCTGCATAGTAACGTGACCAACTTTGGGGAGTAGCTGTCGGGATTGGCGGGATGCGAGTCGTGTTATGCATGGCTCCGACAAAAAAATGCGAAGTATGAATTAATTAATGCGAAATATGGTGAGGTAATGTTTCGGCGTGGGTGCCCAGGTGGATAAATAGTTCAGAACAGTGAAAGTAGTCGGTGCAAACGAAAAAAGTCGGCCACTTCATTGTAGTGAACAGTGTGTGTGATCTCGCGCAGTTAATAACTGCCGCTTGTTGAACTCAGTATGGAGCTGGTGGAAGTGTTAACAAACGCAGGAAGCTGCATCTCGGAAATACGAAGTCACGAGATAAAAATTCACTGTCATGTTGTAAGGTGGTGGTCACAATTAACTTTTGAAGACGATTAAAAGTGTTTGTTGCCTTGTAGCAGCTTCTGACTTCTTACTTGAAAACTTAAAAAATTTCAGAACCCTTTCCAACATTCTGTTGGTGGCGAGTGGATCTGAACTTGCAGTCTTTCACAAGTGTGTCTGTATTAATTAATTACTGAACATGTCAAAGGGACACCTTTGTGATGTTACATTGGATGTATTACTTACAGTTTCTTAAAATGAATTATTAATTCCCAAAATTATTCTGAGGCTAAAGAATTAGACTTTCAAGAGATACATTTTGAAATTATAGCTCACGACGTGACACGTATACTACACTGATTGGATGGCGACTGTGCACCACATGGAAACACAGTCCGTCTATTTATAGTCTCAGCTAACCTTGAGGTGACGTTTTAGAACAACGGTGTATTCCCACGGGAGAATAATATAACAACCGCACAGAAAACAACTCGTGTGCTGTCCCCCACCGTGACAGCTCTCGATACGCTGGACTGACCGAACCTTCCAGAACGACGAATGTCCCAGTTGAGTAGTTAGTTGAGTTTATTAGAGCGTGTGATACACATTGCAGCACAGTTTCGCTCTAGAAGGAAGTCTGCTTAAATTTCGGCATTAAATACTCGGACGGGGTACAACGGGAAGTGTAGAAACTGTTTGTTCCAGCTGCAGGGTGATTGTTATGTAGCCTTGGTTAATCCTAAATGGTACTAGGGCAGAAGTTTTCTCCTCCAGTCCCGTTCTCCTGTTTCCAACGACATTCCTTCATTACGTTACGTTAAGCTAAAGTGAGTTAAAGACTGGGAAATTTGTTCAAGTACCATTCCAGGGAAATAGTTAAGGGATATTAGGGACTCCTTATAGCTGGTAAGTACCATCCTGAACACAGAAGCAAATTAATAGCAGTAATGCCTACAGTTTGGCAATTTATAAAGGTGTGTACTGACCTGGCTTTAAATTATAATGCATTATTTTATTTGGATGAAGTTTTAGAATAAGTAAAACTAGATTTTGGCTGCACAGAGGGTTTATCAAACTGACAGTCGTCTATTTTGAAATGTCCCTGCCAAAACAGAGTAAATTTTCATTCTCATGTCCAGAAACGCATACTACCTTTAAACTTTGTAGTGTTCATACTTTTATAAACTTGTGTTAAATGTTTTCTCTGTAGATCTTGCAGATTTTAAGATAGGGGTTTGAAGAATTGCTCAGAAGAGTCGGTGTAACAAACAATCTAGGCATCTAATTGAAATTTTTATACTTTGTCAACCAAAATTTGGAGAGTGCGGAAAGAAAAAAGTTTTACGAGTATTTTTCCTTACTGAAATCCATTAAAAATTATTTTTTTCCAGAATTAATTAATATTTGTGAGTGGGAGGACCATTCTGTTCAATAATTATCCATGTTGGGGGAGTGTATTAAAATGCTATCCCTTTAAAAAATTATAGTTCTTAAAGTATTAATAAAAAGCTATGGAAGAAAAATAATGATTGCGTTATCCCATCAATTTCCTATACTTAATGAACACAGTTATTTTTGCAATGAAGAATTAATTAAATTTGGAAAATAAATTTTTTCTAATAGACAAAAAATCTTTTTGTTTATGAAGTCTCCACACTTTGACTGATAAAGGATAAAAATTTCAAAGTGATTGGTGTATTATGTGCAGAGATGGAACTTTTTCCTGTCATATCCTATATTAAAAATTAAGCAACTGAAATAGCTTTTCTAAGCAATTGTTAATAACTATGAGACCTTGAGGAGAAACCTTGAGGTTTATAGCAATAAGATAGCACCATGTGTACCACATTTCAAGATCAATAAGAGTCAGTACGTATTGTGATCTTGAAATATATGTACCATTGCGCGTGGCTCCGAACGGCTAATGGTGCATTGTTCTACCACTCTACCAGTCACTGTTACCTATCCTTGGTTTCTTTTTGATGACTAATCAAAATAAAGTGAACTGCTCTACATCGAACAATTGGTTGGCAAGGATTACAATCCATGATTTAAAAACAAAACAAACTGGGGAGTGGCATAATTGAGTGGGTGTGTGTTTACGCAATACTTAAGTTCCGATAGGTTCACAGACTTGACTGTGACTGACTGTCCGCAAACCAATCACGGCTTATGAAGCGATCCTGAGGCTCGCTTGAGAATGATGACAACACGTAAACCAGAAGCTATATAATACAACTTGATTAATTTTATAATAATGGCAGTGAAAGTAAGGAAGGATAGGAATAGCAAACCGGTCATCCTATTATATAAAAAGCTAACGTGGCGTCTGCGTGCGTCGTCTATAGCTACTTCTCCTATTGGCTAACGAACGGCCAATCATCAACCACCATATTACGTTCGTACCACCATCTTGCTTTTCGTTTATTTACAGCTAGACACTGAAATTCATATAAGGAGATTCAATATTTGCGCTATTTTATCCGTATCAGTTAGACACAGAAATTTAGAAGGGGATTCAATATTTACGCTACTTTATCTGCATCAGTTATGAGCATAACCTAAGAATTTTTTGGCAGAAGGTAACAAGCAATGAAGTTTATTAAAAACTAGGAGAAATGTACATAATGCGAAATGTATTTGTCACATAAATAACAGTTACCCGTTTACGAAATTATAGTCTCCGTAATCTAAAGTGAAATGCATTTTTTTATTTTAAAATCCTAACAAAATACTCTGATAATCTAACAAGAATAACGTATTCGTATAACTAAAGATATCATTAAGGATGACTTATTCGTTTCTCCTTATAAGCTTTTCCATAATAAATTCCTATTACCATTATATATGATACCCTTAGTTTTTGATACATGTGTTAGCTATTAAATGAGATTTAAGATAACTTTTTTATCAGATTTAAATCATCAAGGATATGACACTCGCAATTCAACGACGATATTATTGCCGCAAAATAGCAGTGAGCAGTGATATTATAAATACTGAGAGTAGGGGAAAAAAATTAATACCAGGCAATTATATGTCACAAAGTTACAATTATTACATTCGATTAAATTTACATATTGCTTTTTATTTATCTACGACAACCAGATGCAGAAATTAATGTAAGGAGAAGGGTTTTCATTATTTACGCTATTTTACCTGCCTCAGTTGTAAGCACCAGTTTAAACCGTAAACTAAGAATTTTTTGGCACACGATAAGAAACAATGAGGTTTATTAAAAACTCAGAGAATCGTACATACGTAATCGCGACATGTATTAGTCAAATAAATAACATTTATTTGTTTTCGAAATTGTAATCTCCGTCATCTAACGTAAAATGCATTTATTTATGTGAGATCCTAACCAAGTGCTCTGATAATCTAACCAGAGTAACTTATTCATATAACGAAAGATATAATTAAAAAAGATTATTTATCTTACAAGGTTTTTCAGAATGAATTCCCACTACCACCATAGGTGATACCCATCATTATTCATTTGAGGGTAATAGAGGCTATGATTTTCGAACGCAATATTACTGGAGGTTGTGGTTAAGTTCACCAGAATCGCAACTGACACATTTTGTTACAGCATAATTCACTCTGAAACGAGTTTTACAAACCAATTAAACTGCTTTCATAAGCGCCATGTTACTAAAGGTATTAATTAATGCGGGTGGAAGTAGTTTCATATTTAACGTGCTGAATTGTGCCTGGACCAGGCATAAAACTGATATTACATGGATAGCAAAAGTTTTTGGAATTCCTAATCTGATTTTATTTAATTGGTTCTTTACTTCCGGCGTCATTAATTCAGTAGAAGTTACTACTGTATGGCTATGTGAACGGCAAATGAAATATGTAGAACTTTGCAAAATCAAGGTCATTAGTATTAAGTAATATCAGTTCCGTTTAATTAACCAACTGCAAAAAAAAATGAGCTGCCAGAATAATGCGTTCAAACCGTCATTTTTGACGGGCTCGAAGCTAGTCTATTACATGTGAAGGTAGTAGGGCCACGGCAAATGCACATACAAACACATTTTATAACATCTTGGTATAAACCTTAATCACGACTGGAGGGGGGTACGTGGTGAGAGGATCTAACGTGTAAACACTGGGATTCTCTCCATGTCTCATTAATTTATTACATAATTATAAAATGCTTATTTGCTCACGATGTTCTCTCACGCCATGCTGTCACACTATGACATCGGGTTATGATGTCACGTTTTTCACCTTTGTTGTCTAACTTACAACCAGAGATGTTGTTCTAGGTTATGCACGTTATTTAACAACAGTTCTATTCAGCTATGCATCCGTGAATAAATTAACTGTCAGAACACTGAAAGAAAAGTACGTACTCCATTTAAATTGATATAATAATTATTAGTAGTTGCTTGTTTTTATTTAATATTTGTTCAAAGTAAAAGTATTTGTCCAGATATTTGACAATATATATGTAAGATAAAAACTTTAATTTTCGATTAGCGATGTTAGCGGCAGTTTTGGTTAGACCGGCACTTGATATTGCAGCAGAGGGCATACGTATATATATATATATATATATATATATATATTTCAAAATAATTTAAATTGTTTTTATGTTTGTCCTGTTACTGTTTGAACGAAAGTAGTTGCACAGTGATCGCAATCTATACAGCCTAGACTACAATTTAATCCAATATAATCTAGCATTATGTAAGTTTTTTTTTTTAATTCCTTTGCTTTTAGTGATGACATATTTCACTCATATGTAACTGCGTTAGCCATTCAAACTTTGTAATATCGATCTGAATCACGCATAACAACCAGTAAAGATTTAGTTTATATCACGATTCATTATAGTCACTAAAATGTGAAAGAGTACATGTATTAATATGGGTGTGCTTGAAGTATTTTTTCTCTGGAGGAAAGTTTAGCATTGTATGTGATTAGGTTGAAATGCAACCTGGACCAGAATGACAGCGGAAACCTTTTGCTTCAGTACAAGCCTCTAGGAATTACATTGAGCTTTATTTTATAACACTTCTATTTAGTTAAACAATTGCTAAGAAATGAATTGCCAGAACACTGAAAGTAAAGTATGTATTTCGTTTAAATTGCCATATTAATTATCAGTTGTTATTTTTTTACTGAAATGGTGATTATGCAGCCTAAACTGCAATTAAAACTAACATTACGTGGCATAATGTAAGTTGTTAAGATTTATTTTTAGCATCCTTTGTTTTTACTGGGGCTCATTATTTCAGTCACATGTAATCTGTGTCAGCCATTGAAACATTGATCTTCATGACAGATAATAAGAAAGAAAAGGTGTAACAACCCATGAAGATTGTGGATAAAGTTTATATCATGATGCATAATGACATTGACAGGGATTAATTCGAGTGATATTGAAACTTTGATATTCTAGCGGCAATATTAACGGAGATTGTGATCAGGCTGAAATGCAACCTGGATCAAGTTGACAACTGAAGCTTTTTGCTACAGCACTAAGGATGAGAAATTACATTGAGCTTTATTTTATAACAACTCTATTTAGGTAAGCAACTGCAAAGAAATTAATTGCCAGAACACTCCCTTAAACCCATCATTTTTGACGAGCTTTGAGGCTACATAATAATATCTGTTCTGTTGCAACTATTCCAAATGCTGTAAACATCTTTACTCTAGGAGGTCCCGAAATTTCAGCCCCGTTATTAAACTGTCACCTTTACGGCTTGCAGATCGTTCGGCACGCTGACCGCGATGATCAGCCACCGGAAGACCACTACCGCGCGGCGGGCCAGGTGAACGGGGGCCCCGCTCCCCCGCCGGCGCCCGCCGCCCCCCCCGGCTACCTCGTCACAGCGCCCCGCCACGCCCGCCCCCGTCGCGGCCCCGGACGCGGGCCGCGTCTCCGGCGCCCCCTGTCGCATCTGCAACAAGTGGCTGAGCAGCTTCACGCTGCTCGAGCGACACATGATGACTCACACCAAGCAGAAGCCTTACACCTGCTCGGTGTGCGGGCTGTCGCTGGGCTACGCGTCGTCGGTGCACAAGCACATGCGCTACACGCACGGCATCGTGGTGGACTACAACACGATACGGCAGCAGCTGCTGGGGACGGGGCCCCCGGCGGGACCGCCCGCCCCCAGGGCCAACGTCCCGCCGCCGTCCCACGAGCCGCCCCCCGTGCACGAGCCGGCCCCGCAGCAGAACCCCGTCTTCCCGTGCATGTACTGCTCGCGGACGTTCGTCTACAAGTCCCTGCTGATGACTCACGTGCGTACCACACACGAGGGCTCCGGCTCTACTCACGACTGTCAGGTAAGTGACGTCTACAGAGACAGATTTGCCATTCACTGTAGGGCCTTCACAGGTACCGTATCGGTACCTGTGAATGGGAATCGTTTTGGCAAAAGTGGTGAGGAAAAATTCTTAGAATGACCGCCAGACTTGGAAGAGTACCTGCCGTATGACCGGCAAAGGCAGGCATGACTAATGATGATGATGAACATCATCATCTCAGTATCCAGATTTCAGCTTTGGGTTTTGAATCAAATTATAGATTTTTTTTTAAAAATCAATCTGTTCCCCTCTATTCATTTGTTGTGGCCATAGAAGCATGCCTGTCTTTTGCAGACTGTTTGGTGATTTTCTCTTTTATACAGTAGGCTTCATTGTTGGATCTTTTTGATGGATGCCATTCTTGGAACCCAGAATTCCTCAAATAATTTTTCACAATTTTTCCCCCCCTCCAAGTCTCCCAGTAGTCCTTTGTTGGCATTCAGTAACAAAGTTTCAGCTGCATAGAAAACTATCATTTTTAGAACTGTTCTTAGTATTTTGTGAAAGAAATTTTTTGTTGTAGATCTCTCGCGAAATGTGGCAGCCTATTTCCAATTTGTGAATCATTTCCCAAATAGCTTCTTTGTCCAATCCATTTTTCGTGATGATCTCATCCATGTACTTACATTTTTCAACTCGATTAATGTCTGTGTATTTGGTTTGCAGTTTTGGTGGACCATCTTTAATGTTAGTCATTACTTCAGTTTTTTCAAAAGATAGCTATAAATCAGTTTCATCGGCAATTTCTTTGGGCAAATCAATTTGGATCCTATCAGTTCTTAAGTCATTTGATAGGTTAGCGATGTCGTCAGCAAAAGCTATATATAGTGTCTATTGTGATCGCTTTAGGTTTAGTTCTTTTCTAAATGGACTGTAATCAGTTCGCTTTAATTTCCTTTTTATTGATTTATATTTTTTGAATTTTTATTTATGCTATTTCTCATGTTTTAAAGGACTCCTTTCTCGTATGTTGTTCTTTTTCTTGCCAATAATATTTCTGATTATATCATCGTTGCTTCCCCCACCACCTCCAGCAGTCAGTTCCATTCTGTGTGGCTATGTTGACCACACGTGCTTGCACAAGCAAGGCCACATATTTCTTTGTTCTTGGCAAAGATTTTTTTTGTGTACTATTATTATTTTGCTGCTGCCCTTCTCGCTTCATCTTCCTGCTCTATTGTTCCTTTCATTGTATTTGGTGAATTTGTATCGTATACTTTTGTAATCAAAGATGTGTGGTAACTGAAGTAGGAAATACATGTTTTACATTTAATATTATCTAGTTACCTGCATCAATTAGATTTTATGGTTGAAATTTGTAGATTACTTTACAAGAATAATTTGAAGTTATCCTTTAAAAATTCGACCAGCTTCATGGTTTTGTCCAATGCAAAATTGACATTGAATTCTCCACTCAGAATCATAGGTATTTTTATCATTATCCTTAAGAAGTAAGGCATCTCCTTATACTGAATGTGGCTATAATGAATGATGAAAATAACCAATAATGTAATTTAACTTCTGATTAGGATAAATGCACGCTGCTACAATCGTACTATTTTCTTATATTCAATTTGACATTAATCCGTATACAAGTCACTGACAGTTAGTGCCATAACACATTGGAATCGTTAAGTGCACACTGACCGTGTTCTGCTAAAATTTCTCCCTACAGCGCCCAAACAAGTAGTGACATTAGAATTTATGTATTAAAAAATTATTTATTCAGATGCACATTCTTTGCAATACCTTATACAACTAGAAAGATACCTTTCTGGTTCACAAAATGGAACAAACATATCTCTAAAGATTATGTTGAATTTTGTAAGTGATCCTTTTTTCTTTCTTTATCGTTTGTTATAATCATTACTGATTTTAATTTTACTGTTCTTTTATTATTTGGTCATGATATCTTATAACTTAGACCTCAAACCGCAGTATATTTTGTGCTTATTACATGAGCCAGTAATCTCAATGCTGATACATCCTGAAGAAGCAGCAAACTACTTTTTGCTTATGTAACAGAGTTGAAAAATTAGCTTTTGACACAAAAAGGAATAATTGTTCAGAAGTTGTGTCTTCTTCTGTATCCTCCATTTAGTGATTATATTTCCTTAACTTTCATTCCTTATTAACAAAATCTGCAAATTACTTTGTACTTAACTAAATACAGTTTTGAAAAGGTAATATTCTGAAGTCTCTTTCATTTTCTTCAAGTTACCATTATTTCTGACACATTGCAGCTAATTAATTCATTTGGTCTTATAAAATGAACTGAATGTTTTGCTTTTCTCTGGTCTTGTTTTTTTTCACATTATTATAATTCTTTATTTTTAAAATTGTGTTTCCATCCTGATTGACTCTGTTTACCATTGGGGTTTCCAAAGTTTTTTGTACCAAGCCCCTCTTCTGCCAAAAGAAATGTCCCCCCCCCCAATCTCCACCCCAATCACAAATGTATTATTAATAAGGTAAATGTCTACTTTTGAGTTCTAACAATGACATCTCAGATGAAACTTGCTAAGCATGTAATGTTAGAATAAGAGACAGTGAAGGAGATATAGTACTTGCGATGGTGTAGAGCTACGGTATCGTTCACAAAGGCACTTTGTTTCATGACCCATGTTTGATTACCTTCAATTGTTGCCTTTATTGCTGTTTCATCAGAAAGCTATACTCACATTAGTACTTTGTTACCTTTTTTTTCAATTTCAGTCAGCTGTAGACTTCTTCAATTGTACACACTACCAGTGTTATTCCTTCTTGCTTCATTCCACATCTTGCCTGTTCATAACTTGGGCTTTTCTTTTAAGTTTCTTCTTTAGAAAACCATGCTTCTGGAGATCTTCACACACAAGCCTTTTTTTTTTTTTTTTTGCATATTTTTTGTTTGGTCTGTTCAGTAATTTTCATTTTTGTCAAGAGACCACGATATGGCATTCCTTCTTTTGTTAATCGTGTGTAAAAACCCCCTCCCCCCTGTCCCCAATCCCCCAAACCAACAATATACTATGGAAAACGATTTTAATTGATTTCAAGATATCTCTAAGCTATCTGCATAAAATTTAGGTAGTATTTTGTTGTTGTACTGGATTTCATTTTAAACTTAAGTTTTTCATGCCAAATGTGTCATTGTTAGTATAGGATCTCTTATTTTTTTACCTTCTTGTTTTCATCTAATTGCTATATCTTTTTTTACTGTGTTTCGTACATTTGGATGGTCCAAAAATTTTATGTGTGGATTTATAGAATAAACACGAATCAAAAGTCTCGGTTTTTTGTGAAGTACGTGCTGTCTCCATTCGAGTGGCTTGAAGCAGCAACTTGTTCAAAGAGGTGCCATATAATCCTCTCGGGTGCTCAGTCGGGATTATATTGCATAAGTACGCTGGAAAAGTGTCCACTCACACATCAGGTTCCACAGTCTCAGTCTAGGGAGCAGGATATATAGGGCACGTGAACGAGCATGCAACTTGCTTTAAAGTCGTGAAACTAATATTCATTGCCTATCATTGTAATTCAGACGATAATGAACTCTCGTGAGAAGGAAATATACCCGTCACCCACCGAGGCTAAAGGGAAAAGGCCAGCACCGAGATAAAAAGCTCCACAGAGACAAAACAAACATTGCCTGATGGAATTCTACTCATCCCATTGTTGCTGAGAAAGTACTCTCACGGTAGCATTGTGTTGGTGACAGGTTATCGATGAAGACTTAATGATAGCATACACTGCTCTGCAGATGCGTCGTAGCTTGGCCAGAATAAAAATAAAATCGTTTTCATCATATAATTCCCCATCCTTACTGAAAGTACAAGAGTTTTAGTGTGTTTGTTGTTTAGTATTAAAGTTTATTTGTTGTGGGTACTGACAGTCAAATTCTTAATTTTTATTCAGTTTTTTGATGCTCACTCTCTGGTAATTTACTTATCGTTAATTTTTTACCTGGCATTTTTAATGTATGTTTTTTAAGATTTCACCTTAGTGCCAAATATAGTTTAGTGTTATTGAAAATTGAGACTTTACTTTGCAGGTGTGTGGCCACGCCTTCGCTCACCGCTACCTTTTACTCCGCCACATAAAGACCCACGGCGGCTTCTTCTGCACCGTATGCATGAAGCGCTTCTCCGACCTGAAGACGCTGAACAACCACAAGGGTGTTCACAAGCGCTTCAAGCTGTACCAGTGCCCCACGTGCGGACAGTGCTTCAACGGACTGCAGCGCTGGGAGGCCCACCGGACGCGCGCCCACCCGAATTCGGCGATACCCGCCACGGCGTTACTGCCCCTCCGCTGCTTCACCTGCGGAGAGCGCTTCGCGACGCGCGCCGAGCTGGCTGTGCACCGCCAGGGCCACATCCGCCTCAAGCTGTACACCTGCACCGTGTGCAAAAACTCCTACAACAGCTCCTCGGCACTCAGCAAACACAAGCGCAAGCACGCGCACTACGACTCGCCGGACGCCCCGGCTCTGGTCGAGGAGGAGAAGCCGCACGTGTGTTCGGAGTGCGGCAAGGTGTTCGGCGACCACCTGTCGCTGGTGCGTCACCGCGCCGTGCACGCCCGGCGGCTGAGTGTCGCCGCCCCCAAGCCTCCCCCGTCCCCTGCCCCCAAGCCCCCCGCCACTCCCGTCAAACCGGCTTCGCCCGCCAAGTCGGCCGCCTCCGAAGAGAGCCACTGCGTCCTGTGCAACCGCACCTTCCGCGACCACATGGGCCTGATCCGGCACAAGGGCTGGCACACGCGTCGCCCCAACACAGTGCCGATCGTCGTCAACAGTCAGAACAACTCGGCAGTCCCCCGTGCGGCGGCTCCCAGCAGGTACTCTCTCATTGTTACCGCTGTATTCGAGGCGGCTTTTACAGACTTCGTAACATTATGATGATTCCTTTATATTTATCTTGCGTTGTTTTTACCAGAACCATTTATTTTTTTAACTATTTTACAGAACAGAATTTTTGCATTAATATTTTAAGTTTGTGTTTGTTGATTAATACTACCTAGAAAAGATGTGCCTGTTTGCAACCAAAAAAAAAAAAATTCACTTAATGGTTCCCAAGTGAGTTTGTATAATGCCAATTGGATATGACCAGTTGCATTTCAATCCAGGAAATAAACCTGTCACACAAAGGAAATGGAATGAATATGGTTGTTGTCCTATAAATTGTGCCAACTGTGTTACCACTTTGAGAAACACTGGTGTAAAGCATTGGTTCCCAATTAGTTTTTCCCGAGCACCACTTTAAGAAAGAGCTCCACCTTGCTTACCCCCTATAGCTAAAATGATAAATGAGTTCATTCCAGTAGAATGCTTCACACAGCCACAACATTAGAGAAATGTAATTCACACACACACGTACCGTTCGTCTAAAAAAATATTTTGATGGTAATAATGTTTGCATTTTTTTTTTTTTTTTTGTTTTTTTTGTTTTTTTTTTTGTTTAGCTATCGCAGTAATTGCGTTAGCTAGGAGACTACTGCGCGAACCACTTGAAATGTCCTTGCATACTCCCAGGGGTACACTTACCACTAATTTGGAACCACTGATGTAGAGAGACGAGATGCATCAGGCGTATACACACCGAGTCCCGTCATACGACTAAAGCCAGAGTCGATCATTGTAGGGAGGAGAAGTAGTCATCAATAACCAAAGGAAAGTATTATCTGTGGAAAACGGAATACGAAGTAAAAATAAATATATATACAGAAAGAAATGGGATTGAGTTGAGAAGGGGCTGAAGAACCATTTTAACAATTGATAGTGATGCGGTCTCGCAGGATGTTGAGCCAGGTGTATTGTTGGTGTCGGTAAGTAGCTGCCACTTGTGGAGTTCGGAATGGGTAGTGGTGCTAAGAAAAAATCTCACTGTAAAGCAGGCGCTGGATTTGGTAGAGTTGTGGGAACTGCAAGAGCTGGATGGTCTAGGTGTAGGTCTATAACCTGTTTGCCTGTGACTGTTAATCAACATGGACAGTGGTGATACGTAATATGAATTGTCAAACTAACGTAAAAGAAAGTGGCTTCTAGGCGATACAAGTAATGAAGGAAAGGAAAACTAATCCATCACATACCAAAGTTGACGGCTGCAGTGAGAGAAAACACATAAGGCGGACACACAAATACAATATTTCAGTATTAACGTTCTTCACGCAATAGAGAAGGAGCCATTTGATTCTGGACGTGTGTGCACATGGAATGTTACCCCGCATTTGGCTAGGTAGCGGGAGAAATATTGGGGCAAATGCCAATGAGTGGACTATTCATATATTGGCAATGTCTTAAGATAATGTATTACAGGCGATGATAAAATGAATATATTGTAATGATCCAGTTAGTGTTGTCCTTGCAAGAACAGTACTCGACATCCCTGGGTAATGCGTACAGGGAAGGGGTGTGGGCGAGGCACGTGCTGACGGGAGGATACGCACGCGGGACGGTGCAGTGAAGAGAGCTCGGGATGCCTAGTAGTGTGAAACAACTGTGCAATCGACAAAAGCTTCCACCGTGGTTTTGAACGTGGAAAATCAACAAGTCTTTCTTCACTTCTGCAAAGGTCAGTTTTCAACGGTAAAGTGACGAACGCCCAATAAATTGCCGTATTAATTGTTCCACATAACATAACCCGTAAACCACGTGAGATTAAGAACACTTCATTTTTAGTTCGTGAAATTTTTAGTTTAGCTAGCCTGGCACCAGTCATTTTTTTATTATATGATATAAATGTTTTAAATTAAGTTCACGATTCATTTTCATACTATTGACACAAAATAAAATTAAATGATATGTGAAAAATCTTTCATTTCTGACCGAGCGGGGCGGTGTAACGGTTAGCGTTCTCGCCTCGCATTCGGGAGTACGGCGGTTCGAATCCCCGTCCGGGCATCCAGATTTGGGTTTTCCATGGTTTCCCCAAATCACTCCAGACAAATGCCGGGATGCTTCCTTCAAAAGGCCATGGCCGAATTCCTTCCCATTCCTTGCCCCCCATCCTTTCCCGTCTCTAAAGACCTCGATGTTAAAAAGAGACGTAAAGCAGTTAAAAAAAAAAATCATTTCTGGGAATACCTCAAAATAAAATATTTGATTTAGTTAAAATTTTACAGCCAATTAAAGCTTTACAGCAAATACCCCATATGGATATTTTCCATGCAATAGACCCCGCCGTAAAACTTGCAGCATACTTCCACCCACCACTAGATATTCCAAACCTTCCACACGAGAAACTTTCCCCATCATTGGACATGCCACATGTGTAACAACTCATGTCATATACCAAGTAACTGGCCGCCATTGCACTAGTTCCTACATAGGCCTCACCACACAGCAACTCTCAGTTAGAATGAATGGCCACAGACAAACAGTCCACACCCACAACCTGTACCTTCCAATACCAGAACATGCCAACAGTAACGATTCCAACAATCTCAACGACTGTTTTACTGTGAGAGCCGTCAGAGTTTTCCCCGTTAGCACTACTGCAGAAGAACTCTGGCCTTAAACACCAATAAAATCCTACCACTTAATCAATCACTTTTTAATTTAATTAATTTTTTCGTACTTACATATTTCAACTAGTAACAATTTTTAACATCAGTACTAGGTACTCTTTGTTATATATATTAATTTTACCATCGCCTGCAGTATATAATCTCAGACAGTTCTCCCACTACCTAGTCAGTCACGGGGTAACGTTTTGTGAGCAGACACGCCCAGTACCAAATGGCTCGTCCTATACTACACGAAGAAGTTTAATACTGAAATATTGTATTTGTGTGTCCACCTCGTGTTTTTTCTCTCATCACAGCCGTCAACTTTGATATGTGATGGGTTAGTTTCCGTTTCCTTCATTATTTATATTTATTTATCTTTTTTTACTTTTATGTTGAACCCCCCATTCTTACTGATAATTGTTTCCTATAGTTGTCACTTGTTTTTCTCTCCACTGGCCCCACACCCCCCCCCCTCCCCCTATCTTACAAACAACAGTCGACTCTCTAGTCTTTCGGTTAGACTCGGAGTGTGCACTTGCCGTGTGTCTCGTCTCTGTACACAAATAAGGTTTCTTATCAAATTTTGTAAAACGTCTTCATCTTTGTTGCTGCGTGCCTGTCTTTTTTGCTTGTAAGTGATGGGTTTGCTTCCTATATCCTTTCTCAGTTTCATTGGTTAAAAGCCTTTTCATTGTCATTATCGTAAAAACTGGGTTATAATGAGTCAAACGAATAGCAGTTGATTGTTCCTTTAACCTTAATTTCTTTCAGTCAACATTTAATTAATAAAGGCCATCGAAGATGTTCAACAACTTGTGAATATTTTACTATAAAAATTTACCATCTGCCTACAAACCGTGCTAATTCCTCGGGCAGTTTCATCGTAATATTTTTTGAGCTTTGCTTTTTTCACTTGGCTCTTTCACCTCTCAACAAGAAATATTTTCCCCTTACCTAGAACAAATTTTTCTTTATTTTTTGCTGACTGGGAAAGCTGATAACTTTATACTGCTGCCAAACTCAATCATTAATGATTGGTGTGGACTGTTGTTAGATAAGTGAAATTACATAACACCAGTAACAGCCTATCCATTCTGTTGGTTTTTATTAATGTGTTTAATGTGTCTTCTAACTGTCTGTTGTGATGCTGGAGGCTCAGCCTGCATGTTACCTGCGTCAAGTTAATGCATACTACTTTAATGAAATGAAGTAAAAAAAATGAGTAATTTATAGGACTAACAATTATTATTACTTATAAATGTTTCTTAGGAAAATATACAATGCTGAGAAAAACTTCATTCTTTTATAATTATTATTACTATTTTGTGTTAGTGAAGTACCGGTTGGTTTTGGTGTTACTTGCTGTATTATAAAGCCCCTTAATTTTTCTGAATTTGGAAGGCATAAAACTTAATATATCTCTTGGATTAATTAAAATTCTGTAATAGCTTGTGTGTGTTTCTTGAAATAAGAATCTGCTTTCAATAATCTACTAAACACTGTGGTATGCTCGCAACACTAATTTAATACCACTTGGTCATGGTCACAAAATATTTGATTTTAATTAAGTTTCTCAATAATAGACATAAGAAATTTTTTTTGTTTCGCCACAACTATTTGTTTTAGTGATCATCTGGCAGGGCATGTTAAGAAGCCTTATTTTTTCTTCCCTGGTATATTCAGATCTTGCTAGATGGTACAGTTTTATGTAATAAAACCTTTTTTTTCAGGTGCTATAAAAATAGTGGAGATATTCCATTAAATTGGTCCTGTAGTTTAAAGAAAGAGATCAAGAACAGAATTTCGTACACTCCTTGAAAACTCACCACATTACATGCAACTTCAATTACATTTAAAACTGTTGCAGAATGTGAAATTAGAGGATTGTGTGTATAACTTTATTTATATCTAACATTTACATATCCTTATATTAAGGAAAAACTATAATTTTGCTATAAGAATAAATTATGTCAATAATTAGAATTGAAAACATGTACTCCTGTTGATTGCGTAGATTTCTCTAGTCACTATCTGTATTCTCTTACTGGATCTTTGTAAATTCATTAAAAAAAACCATAACTTCTAAGTCCTTGTGCTGTGGCAGAGGATCGCTTTCACCCATGAATAAATGCAGTAAGCATGCACCCTAACCGTCCACAGTGACATAACGGAGGTTATCGTGAACAGTGTTTCTCTAAATAAATGTCATCAAATGTGGTCCAGCTGTAGCCCCCTACTATCAGCGTTCATGTTGTCGGTCTCTTCGTTATGCTTACCTGACTCACACGGCCACCGTGTGATCTCTCGCCTTGCAGCATTGTCAGAGAAGTCAAACAAAGCGCCGGTTAAGTTAGTGCCCTGCCGGGTGTACGTACGGTGAATGGCGGATAAGATTAACCATTTTTTGTTATTCTTGCACATAAAACAAATGCTCTTTATGGCAAACAGGTTTCGTCTTTATTTATCTTCGCTGCCCTAAATAAACATATATGCAGGTATATATACATATACAAATACAATAATGTTACCTCATTTTTGTGTTTGTTTGTAAATTGGTTAAGTTGTCTTATATTACTGGCTACTTACAGTTTTATATCATGAATTAATACGCGCAAGTTCGTTGTTACACACCAGTACATGTCTCACGCTGTCACTACCATCAAATGTTTTTGTAGGATGCATTTTTGATTTTTCACCAACTACGAACTGTGTATAAACTTTTGTTGTTGACAACCGGGAGCCAAAGATTTTGTGTTGTCGAACTTGTATTTTGTTTTGAATCTTTTTCATTAGCTATTGTCTGTTTTATGGCAGTATATTTGAGTATGGGATGTGTCCTTATTTAATCATCTTTTAGTGTTTTGAACAAGGTTTAGTTAGGAGTATATTATATTCATTCATAACTTTTTTTTTTTTTACCAATGTTGAGTGCTTTTTGTATGTGAAGGTTTTCTTGAATAGTCAGCATGTTTTTGTTGCTATTAATCTTTAGTATTTGCATATCTGTTTGTATGTTGGTGTGTGAATGTTATGTTGTAACAAATAACAGATTAGATTTGTCACCTGCTTAAAAAGAAGAGCTTTGGTCCCATTCACAAAGCTCCCAAGAAGATACCTGATATACTTACAGACGTTAAAAATAGCAACATCAGTTACAGGTGGCTGGTGTCTATCAGATTCCTTGTAGTTGCGCTGTGTATCAGTTGGAGAAATAGGATGCACCTTAAAACAGAGACTAAACAAACATGAGGCATCTAAAAATATGACACTTCTACATTCAGTTGATGTTCAGTTTTATTTGTCAAGGCCCAGCATTGTGGCCAAAGATAACAGTTGGTGGCCCAGGCAATTCAGGAAATGACTTGAAACCCAGAAGGTACCCAACAACATGAATGCTGGTAGTGAGTTACAGACTGATCTTACTTGGTCATATTTACTTTGGGGGAGGGGGAGGAGGATGTAAAACCACATTCAACCACTTATGCCGGTGGCCACGGTAACCTCCGTTATGTCAGCGTTAACAGCAGTCCCGTGACAAAGGCCACAGCACGGTGGCTGAACCGTTGGGCTTTAATGAACTGATGAAGATCCTCCTGGGCAATCAAGAGGACACAGATGCTCCTATTGATGGTGAATGTGTTGTTCAGATCAGCAAACAATTAGTAATTATCTTAGTGTATTAACTTCAAAATGCTGATTTTATTTGTGTGCAGTTTTATTACTAGAATTTCGAGCATCATTAATCTTTGGTGGGGACTTTATGTTGATTCGATGAAGTTGTGAATTTTTAACTGAGAAATTATATTGAATTGAACCATAGCCAATAATGAGAACTAATGCCAACTTCTCTGTAAAATAGTTTTGTGAAATTGTAAGTAGCCGATTGTGGTACTAAATTACCTTACCAAATATCAGAGAAGTTCTTGACAGAGAAATGAGTATAAAAGCTTTGAAAACTTTTAATTTTGATGAATTGTGAAAGCGTGGTAGATGTTGGATGTTATTACATTCTGATAAAAATGCAGCTGCATAACCTCGGAAACAAATTTAATAAATGGGTGCTTTATTTATAAGAGTCCTTCGGAATGTCGCAATAGATCTGCATTCAAGTCATCGCACCAAATTTACAGTTTTGCCATGTTGTTACAGTAGGAACTATTTGTCGATTTCTAATTAGTCGAGCATGGCTATTTAAAGATAAGTTAATGTTAAATCTGAATGTCGTAAGAGTTGCGATGGTAGTTTTAGGAAGTTTATCTTATTTATGTGTGTACACAATCTCACACACATGCACCTACCCTTTTGTCTTGGCTCCTTTCTAAATTGTTGTCGGCAGTAGTTTATAAAATATTGATTACACAAGCAAAAAAGCATCAAAAAAACATAAAAAAACAACACACCAAACAACAAACTTCACAATTCAGGTATATATAGATTAACTTGCAATGATTGCAATGCAGAATATATAGGCCAAACATGCAGGAAATTTGAGACCAGATATAAGGAACATTTAAGAGCACTAAAATACAATAACCACTCAACATTCGTAGAACACCTACTAGAACATAATCACCAGCCCACAGACATGCAAATACTAACCATTAATAACAGCAAACCACAACTACTAACATTTCAGGAAAACTACCACATCCACAAATCACTGGCAGAAGATAAGAACATAATAAACGAATACACGAACCTGACGGACCCAACACTATACACAGTACTCAAAACCACATAATAAACACAACCTTACACCACAAAAGGACACAGCCTATAATAATAATGCACCAAACTAAGCACGAACACATATTTAAAAGCGCGCCACCCACCGAGTAAAACAGAAGACAAACAGTAAACAAACCTGCTAATCAGCGATGTACAGTAACTAACGTAAGACATCAGAACTCAATGTATTACAGTGCTACGCAAATAATCGGAAAAATGCAACCAACATGTGTAATATATACTTCAGCTACAAACATAACGGATGCTAAAAGGCTGGACAATTATGAAAAATATTTGTCCAAAGAAAATTGTAAGTAAGCTTAATTTTCATGTTTAAATTGTAATACAGAACAAATGTAATTATATGTATAAATACCCACAGACAGAACCGCTGAAGATGCTTCGCAAATGAAGCGAAACGCGTTCGGAAAATAAAACAACAATTTCAATTGCATTGGCGTTAAAATTATACATAAAATTGTTCATAAAAAAAGCAAGTCATAGGATATCATAAAAGAACTAACAAATGCTTTGAAATGTGAAATCAAACCAATGTTTAATTTGTAATAATATGGTCTACTCTGTGATTATTCCTCAGAAATTTTATTTGATTCCTCACAAGGCTGGTAATCCTCCAGTGACACGCCCACTTAGAAGAGAGACGGTTCACAAATTGAAATATGTTTTCAGCCGTTCGTTTCCTTGCGACTACTGCGACAAGGTCTACAGTAACGCGGGTTCGCTGTCGAAACACAGACGTACCAACTGCCCCCGCCTGTCGGCCGACGCGGGGGAGGAGCGGACGCCCCCGGAGGGGGACGCGGACGAGGACGAGGACGTGAAGCCCGTCCTGCAGCCCCTCGTCCTGCTGGAGGAGGGCGCGGACGAGTCGCTCGCCGGCGACGGCCACCCCTGTACGCTCTGTCCCAAGGTGTTCCGCACGGCGAAGGCGCTGGTGGTTCACCGCGGGTGGCACGCGCGCGCCCCCGCTCGGACACCCACGCCGCAGCCCCCGACGTCGCGGCCGACGACTCCCCGGCCTCCGCCACCCGGCGTCCCCTCCGGTCCGGAGGAGGGGGTCGGGGAAACCGAGGCGGAAGGGCGTTCCTACACCCTCGTCGACACCACCGATACGGAGGACGAGAGCAAATATTACAGGTGACCGCAGTCGGCACTTTGGTAGCACCACTTTAGTGACCGGTATGGGGTGGCCACAGAGCGAGCGATCGGAGCCGTCACAAATGGGCAAATTCGTTAATGGGCGAAATTTGTTTACTGGGTTTATTACCTGGCCTCTTGACAAACAGTGAAATATTATAATACGTATCATTCGTTACTTCATATTACTTGGTAGTTACAAATGCTAGTAATTTAAATCGTTTCATCATTGCTCGTGTTCACTACTCCAAAACTGGTGGACATACTGGCCATGATACAATGGTAGAAATGGCTATATTATTGCATGTTACACAATCGCACGACTCCTTAAGACAGCTAAACTGCAGACAACATCGCGCCAATAGTCTACCTCACAGCTTACACCTATTCCAAGTCGGTGTTAAAGTTGTTAGTACTACGATTGTGTAAGTCAGTATAACTTCAGCAGGAAATGATTAAGTATTGAGCTTCCAGAAACATCATATTATTAATGGGTTTGTTGCTATTTCATATGATACAGCTCCATGCTTGATACGCTTTCGTTGTAACAGTAATTTCTAATTTTTGTTAATGATATGATTATATAGTCATCAAAGTAACTCTCATTCGATTCTTATCTCATCTTTTACTTGGCGAATAACTCTATTCAGAAATACCCCAGTTGGTCACTTGAATCTGGATTTATTAGTTTTTTTATCATTTTACAGTGATTGTTCTCTGGGGAGATGATATGCATGAGTGGCTTACTGTAACAAACAGAACTGAATGGTTGCTTAAAATATTGTCAAATGTGTTTTGTGAGTCCCATGTGTTGCTCACACATGTATGGGAGATGCTTTCAGAATATCAACTTCATTCTCTCTCTTTATACCTTCAAAACATTCTTTACAAATTTCTTGCATATTATGAATACTTCACGAAATATATTTGAATCCCAGAACATAGATAAATTATTTTTTCCTCGCCAGCAACATATTTTATTTGTTCTTTAATTTCACAATATGAATTACTACACATGAAGAGTGCAGTATCTGTTTCTATTGAATTTCCCATCATAAATACTTTACCAAATTGCAAAGTTTTTATTTACATTTTTTCTGTGACATAAAGTTTTTGGCATCTTCCTTGATTTATTCCAGTCTTCCTTCTTTACAAATGAAAACTTCCATAATTACTTATGGCAAATATAGGGGCTATTTTATGGTCATTGTTATCTCTTTCCTCTCACAAACTATTATAAATCTAGATGAAATTTTCTCGGTATACTAGCCAAGTGAGAACGTACGTATAGCACGACGTTTGGGTGATCATATTCTCTGTCGCCGTTGTCACGTGACAGCTGTCTGTGGGTGATGGGGTCGCTATATATCGCGCAGAACTGTTAAATACTGGCGGTATTGTTGGCATTGACTGCTGGTGGGGCAGTTTGAGATACTGTTCCGACGTAATTTCTTTTTCTGGATCAACAATTGAGGCCAACTGTCAATGCCAACAATCCGGCCAGTATTTAACGGTTCCGCCCAATATATAAGCGACCCCATCGCCCACAGGCAGCTGTCACGTGACAGCAGCGGCAGAGAATTTGACCGCCAAAACGTCGTGCTATACAGTCGTTCTCACGCGGCTAGTTTCCCGAGAAAATTTCATCTATATACAGCGCAGAGAAAGCCTCCACTCCCATACGTCTTCTTGCAGCATCTATCGAGGCCTTATCTTTAATACGTATGTTATACATTTTCAGCACTTTCTTCACTCTTCTCTTCCAATGGCACCCAACAGCTGCTTTATCATATCACATACTGATGGCCCTGTAGTAATTCCCACAAACAAATCTACCTGCTCTATTTTCTTCCATTTGTGACATACTGTCCCATCATACACAGATGAAGGTGAGGCCAAGTTTTTCGTTTGAATTCCGTTGCTTCCACGGTACTCGCCCTCATTGTCCTTTCTAATAGATGCGTGCACCAAGATGTCAGGTGTGCAGCAAGATGGTTCATCTGAAAGGTCTTCCTGTTCCTGTTCCTTCCCCTTCCTTCCCCCTCCTACGATGGCTCTAACGACTTCTACGTTGATGACCTGCAAATCCAAGAACAAAATAATAATAATACTAAACCTTTATTTTCTTAACTGTTTACCTAACAAGTGGATCCTTTCTGGCATTTACCTTTATGCCAGATTGAACTACCCTACAAGATATGCTGTCCACTTTCCTCTGTTACTCATGTTAATCATATTATACAAAATCGTCCTCTGTTAACAACCAACAATGGAGTCATTTAATAGGATAATGAACAGTAGTGGTCCCAGTAAAGTTCCTTTCCCGTTCTCCTTCCACTTGTTTTCATACTGAATTTCTTACCTCAGTTTTTTGCTTTCTGCCTCTTGAGAGTTCCTTTTCTTAGCATAAAGTGTTCTGATAAACTGTAATAGTTTTAATTTTATTTGCCACCATTCTACAGTTCATTCTGTCAAATTTTAATAGTACCATACTATCAAATTTAAATCCTTTGTCTGTCTTGTCTGAAATATTGTAGATACAAGCCTTTTGAGATTCACCTGAATAACCTCTCCTACACCACTGTTGCTGGTTTGCAAACTACTTACTTTATTTTCTCTTAAACATAACTCAAGTGTTAGAACATTAAGCTCTTCACCGTCTTGCCTACCACAAAGTCTCATAGTTCTCAGCCCTTTCGCGCCCTTTTCCCCCTCCCAGTTTAGTTTCAGTATGTTTAACAACATGGACTGGTAACACATTTCCAGACAGAAGTTTTCCACACTAAATCTAAATAATACATCAAAGTGCAGGAAAGTTTCAACTGTATTTTCCTTCAACACTTCATTAATGATAAAGAAGCTGTCACTCGCCACAGGTGGAGGCCCTGACAGCATGTTCATCGTCACCGACTTCCATACCAGTTAATTTATATTTTTAAATCATAGTCAGCTCTGTTCTAATATCTTCGGTTTGTTTCTAATGTTCTAGTATGCTCATTTGCTCTTTACGTGGAAAAGCTCTTGCTCTGATATTTCTCCAACCATGCCTGCATAACAGTCCCTAATTATGTATCAGACCAATTGCTTAATGTTTGACTTCTTTACATCCTCATTACATTCTTTACATTACATTGTTTGAATTTCCTGTCTGACCAGTGGTTTCTGTACGTAACTTTCTAGCTGCATTGTTACCCATCCACATATCTTTAGCTTTCCTGCTTTATTCTTTTTATTCCTTGTTTAGTCTCTTGTGTGTTACCTACTGCTAATTTACTGAATTATCCTCTCTTTTACCAACCTCTTCAATCTTTCTTATCCCCATACAGTAAAATATCTCCATCGCTCACCAAACTTGAAGAGGGAAGTGCAGAAGTAACTAAAAACACTCAAAAAATGCAGTATTTTGGATTATGTTCAAATTTAAGTGAATAGAATCATGTTACTGAGATAGTACGGGTACCCACGGATAAAACCGGCACGTGAATCTTGTTCTCCTTCCGTGACAACATTACCTCAGTCACATTGTTCTATTTTCTTGAAGCATAAAATTATTGTGCTTGTGGAGTGTTTATCATTGCTGCCTCCCTTCAACTTTGTTGTTTGGTTGGTATGTTTCCTTTCCTTTAGATGTAAATGTAGCCTCATGGCATTTCTTCCTTCTCCATTATTGTCAGCACTTTAATATGGCTGGTCGTACTTGGCGTAAACGCTCTTGTAATCCCTTTTACATGTTCCCTCTTCCTGACCACTGCAGAGGCATCTTCCTCCACATTCTGAATTTTTCGTGATGTGTGTCTTTAAATTGTGTCCATTTTCCTTCCTATAATAATATCTAACACCACTCTCTTTTTAGGCTATTAGTTTACAAACCCTCTTACATCCATCTCGGTTTCTTAATAATCATTTGTCCTCCAGCAACCGGAGACACTGTGCTATTATCAATTTCCAGGAGGGAAAAGTCCAATATATTATGGCCCCTCCTTCTTGAACGAACTGCCTGCCACATTCTCTGATCTGTCACACAGTTCTACAAGGTTGTTGGTTTTTTTTTCTACTTCCCCCCCTCCCCTTTCAGTGGTGGCAATAAGAGTTTCTATGAGAAATACAAATCCCAAGGACATAAAGGTCTCATTTTACTAAAAAATGTACTTCGTTTTACACTTTTGGATTTGTGTATGTGTATGTATATATATATGTGTGTGTGTGTGTGTGGTTATGATTTTTTTTCCCACATGTTTATCTGTTGTTGAACTGAATGTTGTTACTGCAAGCCATTGTTCAACTACAAGGTTTATAGTAGTTTAGAGGGATACAATCTTCTGAACCCAAATACAGTTTACCAAAAACACTGAAAGAATTGAAAATTTATAATGACAAAAAGTATGTGGTTCATAGCATTGCACTAAAAAGTTATGATCATAAAAAAAAATATGTAATCAGAAAGTAAGTTGTGTTTAGGGAAATTGGCAGTGGAACACATTGTCCATCGCAAGTTAAACATTACTTAATTCAGAGAGAAAAAAATCTTTTCTTTCTCATTTTCCTACTGACAAATCAATGAAGTTTTGCTACAGGGTTAATGACTTGCTGGAAACTTTAGTCATTGGTATAATCAACAAAAGAGGAAGCTCTTTATAGTTGGGTGAGAAACAGATCTGAAAAGGATTTTTCTGCACAATTCCAATGTAATGTCTCGTGTACCGGTAGATTATGCCATTTTAACTAAATAACTGTATGAAATGTTGCTAGAAAAGCTTTATTTAATTAAAATAAATATAAAAATGGAAGACTCTTGGCAAGCTATAAATTGTTACAGCGGCATTGGGGAAGCAACAGAGCTGCACAAAATGTGTCCGGTATCTTTCTAAATGTGACTGACATGAAAAAAAGAATCACTATACAAAAAAGATTTGATCTTAAAAAAAAAATTGATAAAAGAGAGAGAGAGAAAAATTCTGTCCGAGTATCTAGTTGCTCACGAAGATTCTCTCCTCACTCAAATTGATGCAGGTCCTTTTTAAACAATTTGCATTGGCAACGGATGCAACAGTAAGGAGTTTTAGGTACCTTTAAAATATATTTCCTTGTCTTTCACTTACAAAAAATTAGATAGAAGGCCAGCTGTGTTTAAAAACACTCAAAAAGAAAAAAAAATTTTATGCTGTGCCCTTTCTAGTGAAAATAAAAACGCGTGACTGAGCCTGCACATGCATGTGGACCGTTCGTGTTAATGTTTTGACAACGGGTCCTTGTGTGAGCTCAGCCACACGATTCTGAGTACCTGACAACAGTGTAGCTGAAATACACACGCCACTCACAACAACACTTTACAAACACAGTATTTCGAGCTATGTTATTCTCTGAGAACGAGCACAAGAGTTCTATTTTCTTAAAGGGCATAGCTCGAAATACTGTGTAGTTTGTGTTTGACAGTGTTTTTTGTCACTGCTGCTCTGCTTCCTTCAGCTATGCTGAATGGAGGTTTTTATCTCTCCAAATTGATAACACGTCACAACATTTCTTCCCATTCCATTTTAACTTAAGAAAGTGTTGTTGGACTTACAGTTATCAAAAGATCAGAGTTAGAAACATGTCTAGCAAAAGAAGGAGACGAAGCATCGGCATGTTTAAAAAAAAAAAAATTCATGGATTGAAGAATTGAAAATTACAAGGAAATAAATTATTAATGTATACCTTGAATTTTGGTGCAATATGTCTCTAATTTTCCAGTGGCAAGTCCCATCAACATGGTGAATGGTTTCATAAAGACATGCACACATTATGCACAATTGGTATGAGGGAAAGTGATTGTAAATTTGTAAATTGTTGTTGGGGCATTATTACAAAATCAAAAAAAGAAAGGAAAAAAAAAACAATGGTGTCATGAGTTATATTTCTCAGTCTATACATATGATAGCACATATTGCATTAACAGCTTTCGTTTTATGTCATACCTGTTGATTTCACTGTGTGATTAATGTGTATGTATATTGTTGTCATGTTGTGAACAGCCGTTAACTAACCTGCGTTGTGGAAAATGGTAGTCTAAAAAAATTCTTTTACTGACATTTATGAAGGCAGACTTTTTCAGAAATTATCCTGCGGTAAAACATTTTGTCGACCTTGCAGGACAACCGTTTTATTAAATTAAAGAAAATCATTACAATTGGCAAACTGAAATTTACTTTGGAGGGACGTAACACTGTTGTGGTATTCATTTTTAATCTGATGAAGTATACCAATCATAATACTTTGGTAAAGTGTAAATGCTCCCACTTTTCAGCGTGTGAGGCAGTTTACTTGTGGCCACCTCCTACATGGGCTTGTGTGTAGTGCAAAATACGTGATGGAAGCTTGCTTGGAATGTGTGTAGCAAAGAAATTTTTTTTGTGTTTATTCACTGTGTTAACATGACTCTGTAAATATTGTGGTTGCACTACTATAGATGCTTGTTTGCTGCAGAGCTTTATCTTACAAGGTTTCTTCCTCCAATCTGCAATACTGAAGAGGCTGTGCATAATTAGTTTTGGAATTTTAACAGACTTTCATTTTTCTGATTTCTCAGCATCTCTGTTTGGTCAGTTGTCCTTTTAGCTGTGATTGCAAGATGGAACTAACAGTTGTGTAGTTTCGCTTATAGTCTTTGTTTACAGGTTTTGTTACCTCCTATACATTTATCTAGTGCCTTAGAAATTATTATTGATCTTAACATTTGCAAGAATCCATTTCACAAGCTTTTTTCACCAAATAATTTGGTTTTGAATATCGTAATCATTAGAGCGCACGCACGTGTGTTCGTGTTCGTGTGTGAGTAGTAGTTTGTGAAAACAAGATATAAAACCATATGAATGGTAGGGTAAGTGGTTTGAGTATAAATTTATTGGTGCTTTTTCAATTATTCAATAAATCAGAAATTGCAAGACTATGTCAAAAATAGATTCAGCTGCTTTGGTTCTGTTGGGTGCAGAGAGTTGGATGATCAAAGGGTAAAGGTTGCTTCACATTATGCCCGTATGATTATTACAATTTTTATGTAAGAATGCATCATTTTGAAGCATAAAGTTGCTTTAAAAATTACTGTGAAAACTGATGAGTGAAGGCTGTACTGATGCAATGTTTACCTTCATGAAATAGTGTTTCCATTTGATACAGAATTTTATATGAAATGAAACTTTGCTTATAGCTTGTGGAGATCAGTGGTGAAGGTTAGAAAGTTTTATGAATATTAACACCTCAAATGTAGTTGTATATTTACTCTTCTCTTTCGTGGTTAGTTTTAAAAATACAAGAACTAATTCTCTAACAGTAAACTATGTTGTTTTTACCATTTTATTTTTAAATCTGACAGTTTGTTTATATGTCTTAAAATCCCGTTATGTTAGAAATAGGGATGTATAATGATCATGGATTCAAATTACACACTCAGTATATTTATTAGTCATACATGCAATGGCTGGATACTGTGTTGACACGTGAAAAGGACACAAATTCAGATGAAACATTGCAATTACCAAACTTGCAACTCTTTTTGAGCAGTAGTACAATGCGGATGCAAGGTAGGTGCTACCAACCAACTGCTATGATGATTGGCCATTGAGCAGACACATGTAGTGGGGGGTATGTTACAAAAAAAGAGAAAACCGGGCAGGTTGTGCGGGTAATGAGTTGAAGTGAATATACCAGAGCTTTGCCAAATTAGTAAATATATCAACATAATGTCACAGTGAGTGTTGTATTTTATAAACTTCTTCTTGTTTTATTTTTTAATGTGGATTTTTATGTCGTCAGGAGTACAGAATCATTTTAAAGTCTTGTGGTGAATAACAATAATAATAATAATAATAATCTTTCTTGTTATTCACTTGACATTTATTTTCGTCTTACTTCATTTTATAAACAATCCAAAGAATTACAGAGGTCTTTTGCTGACAGTAACTTTATTTCAACACATCAAAACCGCGAACTAACTTCGTTTATCTTTCGCCAGATCTTCTGCTCTCTTGGTTTTTTTTTTTTTTCTGGTCTCTGTAGCACAGATTTTTTTTTCTCACAGTAATTGTTATTCTTTTGTCTCTTCTCTGAGTAACCTGAATAACCTATTATGGTATAACGGGCAAAAGGAGCCAATAGCAAATATTATAAAATATAGCAAATATTGTTATTAAATAAATAAATGATGAAAGAACATCAGAAAAATATGAAATGTTGGTAGGACCTGTGGGGCGAAAAGAGGTATGTGATGAGAAAAAAAAAGAAGTTGAAGTGTCACTGGGTATTCTCAAGTTGAGACGCGCCAGTCGCCTGGTGCCCAGTTTTACTGGTAGGCAAGCTCCCACCTTCCGACTTCAAAGAAGCCGTTGCTGTTTGCAGGGACTGTGAAGTTTGGAGTGGAAGGTGGCTTGAGCTACTGGGTAATCAGGATTGTAGGTGAATACATTTTATGTGTCACCATTCATTCATGGACAGTGACAGTTAACCCTAAATAGAAAACGCTAACTGGTAAATTACACGGGATGTTCCAGGTAGCGCGTCCTGTAGCTTTGACCAGTGAGAGGGTTGCCGTATCTTGCAGCTTGTGACGGTAAGGATAACAGTGTGGGACGGGTAGGGAGCAGAGATTGGGGAATGACGTAGGACCTCGCATTCGGGAGGACGGCGGTTCGAATCCCCGTCCGGGCATCCAGATTTGGGTTTTCCATGGTTTCCCAAATCACTCCAGCAAAATGCCGAGATGCTTCCTTAAAAAGGCCATGGCCGAATTCCTTCCCCATTCCTTGCCCCCATCCTTTCCCATCTCTAAAGACCTTGCTGTTAAGAGACATAAAGCAGTTAAAAAAAAATGATGTAGGATGGGGAGGGAGCAGAGATCTTATTTGAGGGCATGCTTGTGGGAAATTGTGGTCTTTGTACAGGATTCGAGGCCTGGGAAGTACTGAGAGACCGGGACGAGTCCGTGAAGGTTCCTAAATCTTCGGAGCAACTTACATACAAATGGCCGTTGCACAAGCTTGATAAATACCAATATAAGGCGCACTGACTTTTGGGGTGATGGTATCAACACCAACAAAAGCACTTGTGGTGGAGGCAGTGGAACCTCATCTTCACGTCAGGACAGAATTTCTTGCATATAAATTCCTGATGAAACACATGCGAATTGTGAATAGCAAACTTATCAAAAAAAGATTGATAAATTCAGTGAATCGTATGCTCACGAGCGATATTGGAGTGAATAAAGCAGCTGCCATGCCGAACTCTGATTACAGTGACGTTAGAATTGGTTCGAGACGTATTGCCACTAAGGGAGTTTTGTGCGTAACCGTATCTTTTGGTGCATATTACACTTTAGTTACCTATTTCCTGACTTTGAGGTGTATTTTTCCTTGAAGAGTAAAAGACAAGGAAAAAGTTAACCATTTTTTCAGTCCCAAAGGAGAAGTTTTTCTGCTGAATGTAATTTGAACAGAAAAAAAACTCTTGCATTATATCACACTTTAAAGTTGTTGAAGTTGCGGGCAACTGCTATATTGATATATATCGCTTAGTCCTATCATTTGTCAGAAATAATAACCTAAAAGTTCAGAGGATTTCGATTTTCTTTGTATGGCTGTATGACCAAAAGATTAAATGCCAAATAAAAAAAATTGAGGAAGGGAACGTGTGGGAATAAGTCCAGGTGAAGTTTGATGAAATGACTATTGTTGAGGGAACTGGAGATACTTAGGAGCTAGTTTTCACCGTGGGTCTAGATCGTAAATATATCCTCAGTATATCTGACCCACACGAGGAGGCTGGGAGGGATGGCCCAATGTGAGGTTGGTGTAAGTTGGCACCGTGCGAGCACCCACAACGTGCTGTGTATCTAGTGATAAACTTGGAATTTAGAGGACAAAGTGAGGCAGAATGTGCTGGGGGAGGGGACATGCAATGTCTTCATGTTCTCTCCAGATCTCCTCTGTTGACAGATCCTCCACTAAACAGAGTTCATATTTAACTTCAAATTTTTCTGATTTAATGGTCATGGTATTTATTTGTCTACATTTTTTTTTCTCTGCTCCTTTTGCCTTCCCGTGACTGAACGAAAGTCATGGTATGTGGGAAAGATAAAAACTCAAAAATTAAAATTAATGGTGAAGCATTAGAGGATGTGCTAGAATTCTGCTACCTAGGAAGCAAAATCACAAATGATGGAAGATGCAAGAATGATATAAAATGCAGGATAGCTCAAGCAAAAATAGCGTTCAACAGGGGGGAAAAAAACAAATTTTTACAACAAATAATATCAGCTGGACAACAAGGAAAAGACTATTAAAGGCTTATATCTGGAGGATTGCACTGTCGTTTGAGCAATGGTGCTACAGACGGATGTTAAAAATTAGCTGGTGGGACAAGATTACTAATGAGAAAATTTTTTAGAAAGTGGGAGAGTATAACTCTTTATGGAAAAATATAAAAACGCGGAGGACAACATTAATTGGACATATCTTAAGACATGAGAGTTTATTAAAAACAATACTGGAGGTAATGGTAGAAGGAAAGAGATATCGAGGAAGACCACGTTTAAAATACATCCAGCAGATAATGGAAGATGTTGGCTGCAGGAGATATGTAGATATGAAGAGGAGGGCAGAGAATATCGCTGAATGGAAGACTGCCGCACACCAATCCCAGGATTGACTACCGCAGAAGAAAGAAGACTGGTTTTGATTATAAATTTACTAATTTTACAAAGCTCGGGTATTCTTTTCAACTACTCCGTTTGAACATAACCCTTCTATGTGCCTCACTCAATGGCCTATAGCATCCATCCCCCATCATTGTACAGCTGACAAAGGGCTGAAAACCCAATAATTAAATTGTTTTGTGTGTTCTAGTCTGTTTTGTTTGTCCATGATCGGAGGTAAGTGGTGTTTCATTTCCCTATCCTAATTTGTAATTATTTTTATATATATATATATATATATATAAAATTAAGGAAGGATAGGGAAATATGACCCAGCACTTACCACAGATGAAGGCGGCTGGGACGACGAACAAAACACAAACACAAGAGAAGTGCAATATTTCGGCCTACAGCAGCCTTAAACGTGCAGAAGGTGAAGCCCCAGGCGCCGTCACATGTGTACACATAGACAGCCGGTCGGCTGTCTATGTGTACACATGTGACGCCGCCTGGGGCTTCACCTTCTGCATGTTTAAGGCTGCTGTAGGCCGAAATATTGCACTTCTCTTGTGTTTGTGTTTTGTTCGTCGTCCCAGCCGCCTTCATCTGTGGTAAGTGCTGGGTCATATTTCCCTATCCTTCCTTAATTTTATTGCCTTAAAGCTTTTTCCTGCTCATTGTTATTATATATATATATATATATATATATTTAAGAGGAAATATTAGGTGTGATGATATTGTTTACAATGCCTCCTATGAAATTGTTTGACTTGGCATCTACCAGCTCATGGAATTTCCTTTGAATAGCATTGGATCCTTTAGCATTTATTTCTTCTTCTTTCCTATAAGGCCTTCTGGGACCAGGTTCCAATTTCTATCCTTCATCCTTTACTGTTGTTTTTTCTTCTTTTCAATCCAATATTCCTTCATCATTTCTCTGTTTCTTCATTTTCTCCTCAGACCACTTCGGAGCAGATTTCTTTCCTCTTCTGCTTTGGGATTCTTCCAAACTTAATACCTTCTTTCTAAAGATCTCTCTTTCCATAATTTCCTCTTCTTTTATCTTATTTCTTTCAAAATCTTTCTTAACCTCTTAAATCCAGCTGGTTGCTGATTTTTCCACCCCAAAGGTAATTGAATATCTTTTTCATTAGTCTGTTATGATTCATTCTGATATGTCCAAAAAAGCAATTATTTAATTCAAGACAATTTTTTAATTGTCGGATTGGCTCAAGTTACAACCTTTCAGCTGTATAACTTGTATGAAACATGTACAATTGCATGGTAACATGTATGAAAATTACTTCTTTTTTTTTAAGTCTTATCAATTTTCTGAGAATGTGAAACAGTGCTTGAGCATGATCCAAAACCTTTATTAAAAAATTGATGCCTAATCCTAGGCTTTTGTCGTGGAAGATTACTCGGCTAATTTGTGTTCAGAAATATACATTCATGATGTTTAACATCATAACTGCTCTTCTCCCCTTGTCAGGATTTCAGCTTGATGTGAAATTAATTGGCAGATTTTATGCTTATAATGTTATTTTCAAATTAATTGCTCTCTCTTTTCAAATTAATTGCTCTCTCTTTTCAAATTAATTGCTCTCTCTTTTCAAATGTAATTGTGGAAATCAACAGTTTATGGATTGGCAATGTAAATCATTAAATCTCATAATGCTTGGTGTGAGATCATTTTTTTAAATTTTTTTTTTTTTCCCACTCTAATTGTCTAGTTTTATGTATGCTATGCACGTTATAAGCGAACATTGCAACAGAAGTACTTGAGCACTGTCTTTTACAACATTTCAAGTACATGAAATTGTGGTACAGTACTAAAAATATTTCTTCTGATTGCTGACAAAATATCACTCATTTGTGGACTTCTCCACCAGTTTGAAGTGTTTACACACTGCTCACTAACGCGTAAGCTTTATTTTATTACACCTTAAAGGTGCCAACTTGTTGCCAGTTAAAAAAGACATCAACATTAAAAGTTTCAGAAAAGCTTCCAATGACTTTCATTTTTATTTACAGTAGAGCATTAATAATCTGAACTCCGGTTATCGAAACATCAATTATCCGAACAACATTTTAATTTTTTTTAAGGAACTCTGCACTATTTAACAGAAGCATCAACTTTGATTCTATTTACAGATTTATAGTACACTCTTTTTTTTTGTAAATTCCACTAATAAAGAACTAGGTACAACGAGTTTTACACCATGAGTTTGCTATTGTATTTTCGCCGGAATATCCTCGTGACCAACCGCTTTGATGCCGAATGTTTGTTGTAACCGTGACATGGCAACAATTCTTCTGTTGTGCCGGTAGTTTTTAGGTTCTTTTAAACCTCTGAAACCCTCCGTGTTCGTCCGGAGCCTTTGTTACTGGTTCGCTGTGTTGGTTCTGTTGACTTTAGTATCTCATTCCAATATTGTACACATACAATGGCTTTGTGTTCATCTTCTAAAAGGAAACATGTATCTCCAAAATGAAGCAAAAGACTTTTTTTGCTTGGGGTATGTAAGAATATAAAGTACTTGATGTAATTTTAAAGGCAAAATATAAAGTAAACAAACCAAAATTATACAAATCGAAAATCCCAACAAATCGATAATCTGAACCACCGTCCGTCCCAGTTAGTTCGGATTATCGATGCTCCGCTGTATATTAATTGTGATGGAACATTTGCCTTGGTGGTAATTTCTCTACACCTTTTATCTTATTCCTACCTTTTTTTTTCTTAATCTTAAAATTCACCGATCACAATTACACCACTCAAATTCTTTTTATATTTTAATTGACTTAATGTGTGAGGTAAATTTTCAGTTGGAACTGTGTATATGTTAATGTGGGTGGAGAGCTTTGAAATGATTGTGTGGCTGATGAAAAAGCTTTTAATTCCTATTTCCTTTAAGTTGATAAAACATTTTGTCTTGATCTTGTTGTTATCAGTTGCCCAACAAGTAAAATGTATGGGGTTGTTATACAAGATTTGGGTGCATTTGATACCAGAAATTTTTGTAACAACTGTTTCATTCATATCAGAATTTGGAAATACTTTCTGGGTGCTGTGTTGAGAAATTTCAAGTCACTTTGTGTGCCATTTTAGACAGTACCGTTTATGCATTAAGCCAATCTGTGTTTTTGACCATTATCACGGGACATCATCAAACGGGAATGTTGATTGTTTTGGAAATCAATCTGAACTGTTTCCGGTGATATTTTTTATTGTTTCTAATAGGACAATGACTGCCTCAAACTCAGAAATAGAGTTAACGAATTCAGTGGCGGAAGATTTGGCGATGTCGTCTAGTGGCTGTCACGTGGGAAGTTTGCAACACTTAAGCTTGACACATTTTATGATGCCGTTGTCCACGGACTGAGTGCCGTGAATCGTTAGTGGCAACCACGGTGACCGTTCAAGAGGTAACACAGTCCATTAACTTTACTTTAAATACAGCTTTCAATTTGCTTACTACAGACTTTCTGCCAGAAGTGCATGAGAAATAAGTTTCACAATAGTTTGATTGTTTCAGTGTAGCACGACTGCTGACACCTGTCGTCTGCCCGGTGCTTGTTGCACTTGATAAATATATTTAATTGTTTTCTTTTATGATATGATTTTCACAGACCATCAGGTTTTTTTAATTTGAGAGTTCACCCACATAAGTAAATAATACTGAACATTTCATATGTCATTGAAACTTGTTACAAAATCAAATAAATTTAGGAAGGAAAAAAAATGTGACAATATGGAACTGAATCTTATTCTTACATCTTTGTTTTAGTGGAATGTTAAAGACTTTTCACAGTTACTACTTAGTTACCTGAGTTATGGTTGTTCAATAGTTACATTCTTTTGTTGGCCTACTAAAATCTCATTAATGTCAGAAGCATTGCAGTGTATGACAACTGATTTAAAGAGGTTACCTTAGTTTGAAACTTCAAACTTATTTGAACATGCATATAGTATTATTTTGTCTTGATAAAAATTGTTGTGTTGTCTTTGATTCTTCTAAAAATTAACATTTGAAATCTTCCCCCTTAACAGCCTCAAAGCAATATTTTTTCTTTTGATTTACTGTGTTAACTTCTTGTACACATTGTATAAATAGTATGAATTGTATAATTTTCAGTGATTGATTTTGAATGCTTGTATATCCAATCTACCTTTGTTCTCGTCAACCGTTGATACAATATTTGTTTTATTATCATTTCTAAGCATCCCCTGCAAGTTATTAAATGTTTAAATGGTGTAGGTATATAGGAAAATGGAAAAAAGGCTTGAAGCATTGTCTGTTAATTTTGGCAATGACTGGGATATTTTTCCCAGTGTGCCCGTGCGCCACTATTGTTGTGCACCGAGGTAGATGCTGGGGTGGTTCTTAATTTTCATCTCACTGTAACAATACAACTCATAATTTTAACTAAAGTAAAGGTGGCGCCTACCCGTTAGGGGGCATCCATAAATTACGTGAGGTGAAATAGGGGGGGGGCGGCGAAATCTCACCAGATCTCACCAAGGGGGAGGGGGGGGGGGTCAACGGAAATCTCACGTGAGATTTTTTAAAATTGGGCAGGACTGTAGAGCTAAAAAAAAGGTCTACAATTGATGCGAAAGTCGATTTTAGGGGGGTATTTGGCTGAAAAGTGTGGGTGAGACCTAAAAAAAATGGGGGGTCTCAAAAAGTTGCAAAGACGATCTGTAGGGGGGGAGCCTCACGTGACCAGATCTCACTACAGGGGTGGGGGGGTTGGGCCAGATCTCACCAGAGGGGGGGGGGCCTCCGAAAATCCGGAAAAACACCTCACGTAAATTCATGGATGTCCCCTTAGGATAGTTATAAAACAACAGGTATAGTGGAACTAAATACACTACACTTAATATAGGTTTTATTATCCATTATGGAGAGAAAACGTGGTGTTACTTTTTCCTAAATTTGGAGGAATACAAAATAACTGTCGCAAAAGAAGACAATGTGATTAATTTAAATAGGAGTAATCTCACTGTATGGAACATTTGTGTGGAATAAACATTAGACAATCAAAGTTTTAGAATGAGGTTCATTAGGGAGCGTGCATAAACCACGTAGCTCCATTTTGCCCTCCTGTGAACCCCCCCCTCCCCCCCACGTAGCCCTATGTAGCTGTTGCCTCTACACCCCCCCACGTAGCAAGTAGCTTTTTTCCCTTTTGATTCCAGAAGACATTTTGTGCTTTTTTCTCTTGTCAGACTATTGTAAATAGATAATTAACTGTGGGAAATCAGTATTCACATGGAATTGTGGGTTCTCTTCCTCATTTTAACTGTGAAAAATGTAATGAAAGGAAAGCTACGTGGCCTGGCTCGGAACCCCTCCCTCCCCCCACGTAGCCCAGCGTAGCCTTCCAGCAAACCCCTCCCCCTCCTGGACCGAGCCACGTAGTTTGTGCACGGTCCCTTACTGGAAGGTATGGAAACTCCACAAAAATTCGCTAACCATGTGACTGAAGATGGCTATTAAAAATAGGTTTATAATCTCGTCATGTGAGTTTTCATTGTCTGACTGCTGCGACCTTCACTTAAGCTCCAATCCACTTTTCTTTCAGTCACATTTATTTATTAGTCATATAGGTAACAATGAAAGGAAAGAAATGCCGCAAGGCAATATTTATATGATTTGTACTCGCGGTTATATTATCATTGCCCCCCCCCCCCTCACCACCACCTCCGATGGTCTGTAGCATTCTATGAGTGGCTGCGTTGAACGCAAGTCTTGCGAAAGCCCAGCCACTTGCATCTGTTAACTTGAAAAAGAGTTATACCTGAAATATTGTATTTGTGTTGCCGCTGCTGCCCTCCTCCCTTCAACTTTGGTGAGTGTTGGGTGTATTTCATCTGTCCTTATTTGTTAGTCAGGTTTATAATAATAATAATAAGAGGCTCCTGTGAATTGCTTTAATTTGAAATGTCTTTCTCAGTTCCAAACTACATTTTCTTTTATTGATATAATGTCTTTGGTAACAAGTCAAGTGAAAATTGTTTTCGCTCTATTTTAGTGATCAAAGTCTCTTTCATTGCTGAAATATTGTATGGAAACACCATGTTCACTTGGCTTGTTATACAAGAGCATTATGTGGGCAGTGACTTTGGGCATATATAACTTTCTTTTAATGTTCCAGTGTAAATTTCTTTATCAGTACTTATGCTCTTTAGTTAACAGATAAAACTAATTTTATTTATGCAGAGTTAGTTAATAACTTCATGTTATGCCAATATGTTGTAATAAAACAGACCATTCCAATTTTGGATTTCTTGATAATTTTGAAAAGTGTTCCGCTTACCAGTTGTTTCCTAAAATGGTTATATTATGTTTTTATATAGTACGAATCATTAAATTTGTCGATGCAAGTGTACAATGTCGTCACACATAGGAGTCGCAAATGGTTTTTAAGAGTTCTCTTACATTGGAAAACAAATTTTTGTCCCTGTACCCTCCCCTCCTCCACCTAATTTTGATTTTTCCCTCCTTTGGCAGAGTACTAACTTGGAAATGATGTGCATGTTTAGTTGAAATAATTAAATAATAATAATAATTGATAAAATTGTGATGGAGCGCACGCTCTGTTGGCAATCTCCCTACTCGCCCATTTTTTTTTCCTTTCCTCCTGCAACCTACTTTTGCCCTCAACTAATTTTTACTTTAAATTCTTTCAGTGTTTTTGTTAAATTATTCATTAATCCTTTTGGCCATTTATTCCAATCCCTAGCATCCTTTCCCACTAATTTTTTTTTTTTCAAACACCCTTATTAGGCCTGAAATAAAGTGCCAGCTTGTGGTCATGGTCATCTTTACCCTCCCAAGCACCTCTCTTAATTTTCCCACCAATATCTTCCCATGCTTCGTCACCAATATACATCTTGTACACTCCCTTGACACTCTTCACCCTCCTTCTATCCTCCAACAAATCCCACTTCAGCTCCTTTAACATATTAGTTACCGATTGTGTTTCGCGGTAATTTATGAAGACAAATCTGGCAGCCCTTCATTGCACCCTCTCCAACTCCTGTATTTGATACTCAACATGTGGGTGCCATATTCCAGCAGTGGTCTGACCAAAGTTCCCTTACTTCTCTAGTGCATCCCCTCATCACTCTTTCCTACAAGTGTAGGATTTTGAACCCTTTCCCTGCTACCTGTCCAATGTGCCCTGCCCAGTTAAGTCTGCTATTATATAATTTAATTCCTGTGGGAATTTTTTGTGACTTATCTAAAGCATTTGACTGTGTAGGTCATAAAATTCTGATACAGAAACTAAAGTATTATGGTATAGATGGCATTGTTAATAAACTGCTTAGTTCTTACCTTCTAAATAGAAAACAGAAAGTGTCAATGGAGAATTTTAAGGCTGCTGTCGCATATAAATAGATGCGACGGCAAGCAGATCTTTATAATTAAATAAATACAATTTCTGTGGACTGTAGTTTTTAGTTATGTACTTTTACAGTTTATTGATCTCATTTCTTTGTTTATCAATTCTCTGAATACCAATAACGATCACGCCTGTCCATATATTCCGAAGATTGTCAGGTTCGCCTTTCTACTCAAGATCTCTCTCAAACCAAATACAAGCTGCTGCCAAATCAATCTTTTTCTACGTTGTCTTTTCTACTCAAGATCTCTCTCAAATCAACTACAAGCTGCTGCCAAATCAATCTTTTTCTTCGTCGTCTTCCCTACTCAACAATTCTCACCTCACTTCTTTTTTTTCTCAGAGAGCCTATCCTTTTAAAGCCTCTCTGGGCAAACAATATTAATCTTTGTATTCTTTTCTTTTATTCTTTTCTTTATATATATAAATCATTTTAATTTTTAATCTACTACTATGTCACAACCCCTCCCAAAATATTCCTCATTTTTTTTGTTGCTTATAAATGAACAATAAAATGGGGAAAATTTTCTCAATGGCAACGTCGTTATTGGTATTGAGGTTTTAAAATTTTTGTACAAAATATTAACAAGCTTTGCTTACTCTAAATGAACATCAATCTTACATTTAAAAAAAACATAACAAATGAACAATAACAAAAACAAAGTCCTGTCATGTGTCGTCACACTTCTCATAGAATTTATATAATAATGACACAAATGCTTAGGCTACTTTTCAAAAGCTAGACCATTATTGCCATTGGTGCACGCGTTTTCCCGATGCACAGTGATGTGATGTCGAAAAAAGGCGGCACTCACTGTCCACAATAGCTCAAAGTCTGTGAACATACACAAGTAAGACAAAACAAAAAATTAGTGTAGATAATCTGCCTACCTTGAAGGTAGTGTGTACATGCAATAAAATATTCATAGTTATATTCTCCATTGTTGTTGTTACATTCATATCGGCTAATTATATAAGTGAGATAAATATTCTCTTTGTCTTTAATCAGTTTATAACAGTAAAACTACTTGTCTTGATAGTTTCTATACATATACATCATAATGTGGCTTTAAAAAAAAATATTCAACACAATTTGTGTAGACAATTGTTAATGAGTCACAGTTCACATAACCTTCCTATGCATAATCAATATCTTTACATAAGAGAAATCTTTGGTATTTTTAACCATTAGCAGTAAATATTCTTTACCTTAAAACAATTATAGGCCCTACCATATTCACATTTCATTACTAATAATATTACTTTTAGCATTCTTTCTTAGTTCACTCTATCAATATCAATATTTCTTTAAATCAATGACCTTCTGTGGGTTCCCCAAACTTTATCTCTTCCCAGTTCCTATGTATTCCTTACCTACGATAACAATTACTACACTTAATATGTGCATTACCAGAAAGGACAATCAGTAACTATCACTGCTAAAATAAAGAACACATTTGACCTTACCAATAACACTAAAATTGTTCATAATAAAAATATGGTATGAAAACCTTTGCCAAAATAACCTGTACATAAGATGAGGCAGCGAGTTTTATCGCCCCTCTAAGAAAATGAAAAGGTTTCTTACGGCTTTTCCAGCTTTTCTTTGCAAAATCATTCCAAAATAGGAGAAGCTGTTTCAGAAATACAATTTTTTGAATCATACAAAATTTTGGTATTATTTGCACAAAAGCACAATAAAGCTTCTGACTTCTAATAGTAATTGAAGCATAGTTCTTTTTCAGACAATCACGATTCATTAACACAAGCATATCCTTCATAACACCACCCATCATTAAAAGATCAACTCCATTTAAAATAGGCCTATCACTTTTCTTTGAAACATTTACTCCAATCACACCATCATTCATTAAAACATCAACTCCATTTAACATATCACTTTTCTTTGAAACATTTACTCCAATCACACCATCATTCATTAAAGTCTCATCCTCATTCAAAATATCATTAGTCATTAAAAGATTTACTTGATTCAAATCATCATATTTCATTGACACATCAACTCCATACATAACATCATTATTAACTGAAGCCACTACTAAATTTGAAATAGTATTATTCTCTCTGGTTTTATCTAACTCATTTATTTGTTTTTGAACCTTCGCAAAATGAATGTTAACGTGTTGACAGTGTGAGTCAACTTTATGAGTGATGTTTGCTTCAAAATGAACCATTTTGTTTTGGATTACTGGAGTACTGTGTTTACAGTCTTTTTCATATGTTTGTAGTTTTGTATCCAAAACAGACATTCGATGGTCTAAATGTGATGTTACATCTGTGTAAGCCTGTACTTGGGAAGCTAGGTAGGAAAGCTTTGTACCCAACTCAGCCTTGATATCTGTTGAGAAAGTGTCAAATTGGGACTCAAATTTAGTGTTCATAGTTGTAAATTGAGAATCAAGAGCTTGAAATTTAGAATCAAGAGCCTTAGATTGTGAATCAAGAACCTTAGATTGTGAATCAAGAGCCTTAGATTGTGAACACATCATACTCATCAGGAGGCGTAATTGAGTATTTATCTCTTCTGAATGGCTAGTTGGCTGAGTACTACAACATGGTGCCTGACTGGCTTGTGGGGGGCAGTCTGTGTATAACTCATTTGGGCTAAACCCTAAAAACTCATTCTCAGAAGATGCTCCAGATGCACAATGTTTTCCGGCAAAGAAATACTGTCTGTTTGGTCTATTGGTCCCAGAAATTGTGTACCTATTGGATCAATAACGGGTACATTGCTGCAAGACAGCAAAGGTTGTTCTGCCTCCAATGTGGTAGGCAAATGTGGAGCCTCAACATGTGACAATGTATTCTGTGGAAAATTCACTTCGTCCATGATCGGTCAGTCTTAGAGCCAAAATTATCGAAACAAGATCAATATCTATTTTGCTTGTAGCAAACACAACAGAAATCCACAATATTGTAATTTCACAATTGAGAAAAAGGAAAAAAAATAACTAGTCTTAAAACTAAATTTATCACTGTAAAGTCAAAACTTTTTTTTCACAGTATTAGTGTTTTCATAAAATACAATATTCGCTTGTGCCAAACAATAACAAGCTGTAGGGCTTAGCGTCGAAAAACGCTTTGAGCAAACTAGGGAGAAATCGTATAAACAAGTTTTACTAACAGGAATGATATTACCTAGTAAGTTAATTATGAAGTACTCAAAAGAGATATTAACGCAAAGAAGAATGGTTCTTAATCACGTATTTGTAAGAAACATTTTGTAGACGCATCTAATAGTTTTTCGTCTGCCGAAAATTATGTTCCGCCAAACTTATGTTTGGTATTTTTGAGTACACTCATATGACGAAATCGGCATAATCAATAAAATTGGAAAGATATTCAACAGTTTTCAGTGTGAGAAAACGTCAAAAAGACTTAAGAAGTCATCACACGCGATAAACACAACCTCTCAATTTTCACGTTATTGAATTTATGGTAACATGCCAAAATTAAAATGTACACTTAGCTTGAGTGTTTCTCGTGTTGTTCTGCGTCGCAGTATATTTACTCCGCTGGTTCCAATGCCGTGTGCATTGACAGGAATTCTCACCACGATGCGATGTTGTATTCAGCTGCTGCTGGTGAGCTGACTGCAGGCTGGTTTTGTAGATTCGCGCTAGATGGCGCACAGGAGAATTTGTTGATCTTCTTTTTCAGGTTCACCAACTTAATGATATTCAATCTTGACGTAGAAAGTAATCGCTGTGCGGTTACGGTCCTCACTAAGTCGCCATGTCGCATATAAATAATGTGCGGCAAGCAGATCTTTGTGATTAAATAAATATAATATGTAGACTGTAGTTTTTAGTTATGTACTTTTACAGTTTATTGATCTCATTTCTTTGTTTATCAATTCTCTGAATACCAATAACGATCACGCCTGTCCATATATTCCGAAGATTGTCAGGTTCGCCTTTCTACTCAAGATCTCTCTCAAACCAAATACAAGCTGCTGCCAAATCAATCTTTTTCTACGTTGTCTTTTCTACTCAAGATCTCTCTCAAATTCAACTACAAGCTGCTGCCAAATCAATCTTTTTCTTCGTCGTCTTCCCTACTCAACAATTCTCACCTCACTTCTTTTTTTTTTCTCAGAGAGCCTATCCTTTTAAAGCCTCTCTGGGCAAACAATATTAATCTTTGTATTCTTTTCTTTTTTTTTTCTTTATATATAAATCATTTTAACTTTTTAATCTACTACTATGTCACACTGCCTTAAGAGGTCCACTGTTTTCTGAGTGAAAATTGATCAGATGTGGAGTACCTCAGGGTTCTATATTGTTTTTAATATATATAAATGATCTACCCTGTGTTTCATCTAAAAACTCAAAATTTGTCCAATTTGTAGATGACACAAACATAGGAGTTAAAAACACTCCAGATTTATCTACAGAATATATTTCAAATTATGTCTTTGAACTGATTAATAAATGGTTTACAGCTAATGGCTTGTCTTTAAACTTTGATAAAACTCAGTATATGCAATTCAGTACATCACACAGATTAACACCTGACATAGACATAAAATTTGCAGGCCAGTCTATTCAAGAGGTAGAGAGTGTGAAATTTCTAGGTTTGTATATTGATCATAATTTAAATTGGAAAGTACATGTTTCTGACTTACTAAAGTGATTGGGTGCAGACACATTTGAAATTCGTACGATTTCAGCTATAGGTGATCTACGTATGAGGCAGCTAGTTTATTTTGCTTATTTTCACTCCTTATTGTCATATGGAATAATATTCTGGGGCAATTCTACCTATAAAGATAGTGTTCAGAGCCCAAAAGCGTGTAATAAGAATTATGTGTGGGGTTAGCAATAGAACTTGATGTAGAGAGCTGTTCAAGAACTTAGGGATTTTAACATTAGCATCTGAGTATATATACACATTAATGTCCTTTGTAGTCACAAATTATACTTTGTTTGAAACAAATAGTAAAATACACAATTATGGCACTAGAAGTAAAAATGATCTTCACAAGACTTACAAGTCATTGTTATTTTTCAAAATGGGGTCCGATATTCAAGGATACATATCTTCAATAGGCTCTCAACACATATTAAATGTCTAGCAGATGATAAGAATAAATTCAGGAATAATTGAAAGAATTTTTAGTTACAACTCCTTCTACTCTGTCAAATTTATTTCTAAGGTATCTAAAAAATAACTGCCAGTAGCTTGTGTAAATGTAGTTTACATAATTAATTTACCATGTATGCCACATCTCCTGGTGTATGTATTTAGTTTGTTACGCAATTGTTTACGATACCATGTATGCTATGACTGTACATCTTGTGGTGTATGTATTATTTTGTTATGGATTTTTTTTTTTTAATGTACCATAATGTGCTATGACTGTACATCTTCTGGTTTATGTATTATTTTGTAATTGAATTGTTTAATGTACCTTGTATGCTATGATTGTACATCTAGTGGTGTACTTATTATTTTGTTATGCAACTGTTTATCTGTAAGCAATGTAGTCTTCACGGGTGTGCAGCCAGATGGTGTTTTGAAAACACGACGTTTCGACAACCAGCTCGGTTGTCTTCATCAGGCGTCCGGTGTCTACAGGCTGACGAAAGCTGGCAGTCACCGCATAGACTGTCTGGGAGGCTAAACCAGTCTACGTGGTGACTGCCAGCTTTCGTCAGCCTGTAGACACCGGACGCCTGTGAAGACAACCGAGCTGGTTGTCGAAACGTCGTGTTTTCAAAACACCATCCGGCTGCACACCCGTGAAGACTACATTGCTTCAGTACGCCGGGAAAGTCTCCAAGCACACATCTGTTTATCTGTAAGTTGACAACTTTCCTTATCCCACAGAGCCAGTCTCTTATATTGGGATCAATGGAAAATGAATGTATTGTATTGTATATATTATGCTCAGGTATTTACATTTCAAATCTTCAATAAGTAGCTCCTTCCCCACTTTAAAGTCATAATCAAATTTATCATTTTATCTGTGTACACAATAAGCTGACTCTTCTATGCATTTATCTTCATCCCAAGATGACTCGCCCAGCTAGTTATCCTATCTAGATCATCCTGCAGCTGTCTACAGTCTTCTATTGTTTTGATCCTTTTACATAAAATTATGTCAGCTGCAAACACTCTTAACAAAACCCTTCAGTAGAATAACGAATAGCAATGGTTCCAATAAACTACCCCGTGAAACTCCCATGTTCACTCCCACTTCTTTTTCTACTGCATTTCCTGCCTTAACTTTTTGCTTTCTACCTTTTAGGAATTCTTCTCCCCAGCAAATCACTTTATCAACTCCAATAGTTTTTACCTTACTTAACACCATGTTATGGCTCACTCTGTCAAAGGCCTTTGAAAGATCTAGTGCTACTGACAATTTCACCTCCCTTGTACATTTCATCAGAAATATCTTGCATATATCCCACCAACTCTGATTCGCATGACTGTCCTTGTCTGAAACCATTTTACCGACTTGAAAACCACTTACGTTCCTCACAGATATGTTTTCTTGTCTGTTCATGAAACCTTTTGGCTTTTCTGAACAATTTATAGGCTTAGGTGTTTGGATAAGTGTTTGATATAATGTAGCAGCTATTAGGTTAAAATAATATTATTGTTCCACTGATCTGTCTTCTTTTTTAAAGTGATTGCAGACATTTTCTGTCACATTATCCAGCTGTTTATGAAATTATTTCTCTTGTACTTCTATTTGTGGCCTCAAATGCTGCAGCAGGGTTCCCATGGGCCTTAAAAAGCTTTAAAATGGCATTAATTTTCATTTTGATTTTTAAGGGCTCTTAAAAGGCCCTAAAATTTGCCCAAAAGCCTTAAAATCTTTGAAAAAGCCTGATTTTTTTTTTTTTAACACCGAGATACAGCGTAATATATTTCACTATCCCGGTGATGCGCCGATCGGCAGATTTCTCTCTGGCTCGACCTTGACCAAGTGTGAGTCAAAGTGCTTATATTTCAAGAAAGTAGTAAAGTCTTTCCACAGAACCTCTCTTATGTAGTTCTGCTTCGTACATGCCTGAGTCTTACATTTCTTGGCAATTTCTCACTAGTTTCTTATGTATATATTGTTTTATTGTATATTACAGCTTAATGTACATTCACTATTTTTTATTATTATTATTATTTACGATGGTAAAGTGTACATTTAATATATTAAGGTTAAAAAGAAGTTTTCGAGATGAAAATGGATGTCAAAGACTTCATTTTTGCGATGATTAAGCACATACTGGGCAAATATCCTATTAATTATAGAGTTGTCAAAAGTATTACTTGCCTTGATCCTAGACAGATGGTACTAAATAGTAGCAACTGTTATGAAAAGATGAAATATCTTCTGATTCACTCGTCAAAAATAAATTTAATTGGAGAAAGAAACTGTGACGAAATTCTTATACAGTATCACATTTTTTTTTATCACAAGGGGCCTCAAATGCTTTGAACCACTTCAGCTCATTTAATCCACATGATGAGCATTCACGATTAGATATTTTTGAGAGAAGTATCTAGGCAAAGAAGATTATAACAGAGTACACAAAGTAGTAAAAAATATTGTTGCTATTATCACATGGACAAGCAGATGTTGAATGGGCAGTCATCATTTCAAAAACAGCAAAAATAAGTTGTTAATAACTAAGAAGTTAAGGATGTATGCAGTTATGGCTCGTCAAAAGTATATTGCGTATCTGGAAGAGAAAAAAAATGCAAAGAATACAGGGATTCAGGGAGTGAAACACAAATCTATTTTAGATGATTTGGAAGATTTGAAGTGTAAAAAGGCACATCTAGAGACTGCAGTTAAAGATCTTGAAGATAATGCTGATAAACCTGCAGATAAAGCTGAGGTTATATGGGATGTTAAGTAAATCACACAGTCCAATAGTTTTCGACGAACCGCTAAAGTTTAAAAAGCTGAATTTCAGGATGTTGAAAGTAAAATTAAGGCTCTATTGAAAGAATTAACAGAGAATTGACCTTTGTTTTTAAACAATGTGAAACTAAAAAAATATCATTTAAAATAGTGTATATTTTTTATTTAACCTGCGTACATATTAACAACTCTTACCAGTATGTTTACTCTTATAACATGTTGTAGCTCATCTGGTAAGTAAACTTTACTCATATAAGAAAATATTTGATCAAAAATGCCCAATAGGAACTACTGCTATAACTCGAAAGATGTTGAAAAAGTTTTATTTAACCTATTTCTTAAACCCATGGAAAATGTTTCATCTTTAACGGATCTTTTACATGTAGCTTTCATAAAAGAGGGGGGGGGGGGGTTAGGCTTCCTCATTCAACATTATACCTGAAATCTAATAAGTAATTGAGCTGACAATTTGTCAGTCTTTCTCTGATGTAACTGCTAATGTGCTATAATGTATAAAAACAAATTAAGTTAAAATATATATTTATATGTTAGTAATTCTTATTACTAAGGTGAAAATGTTTCTTTTTGCCCTTGTGTCAGTTTTCTGGGGTATAGTAGTACTTTTCGTTTTATGTTTAATATATGAAAAGGGAAAAAGTTTCAATATTCCCTGTATTGTGTGAAAACAAAAGTAAATTTATTAGAAATTTATTAATTTATAAACTCTATTAAAGCTTATTTCATCATAATCTTAACATGCATATTTTAATTTCTTTGCTGTAAGTTGCATATTAGTTTTTCATAACATTTTAATATATGTTAAATATAGCCTTAAAAATATGAAAAATTGCCTTAAAAAGGCCTTAATTTTTCTTTTACTAAAAGAGTGGGAACCCTGTGCAGTCAAATCGTAAAATTTGTTGAAAATTTGTGTTATAGATGTCTCCAGAATTATTAAGTTTAAATAATGAAGGAAAGGGAAATTAACCCACCACATACCAAAGTTGACGGCCGCAATGAGAGAAAACACTTCGGCGGACAAACAAATACACAATATTTCAGGAACTACCTTCTTCGGTAGTAGATAAACGGGCCATTAGGCTCCGTATGTGTGCACACACAGAACAGCACCCAATGACTAACTGGGTAGTGGGGGAAGGGTGGGGGGATGGCTAAGGAGTAGACTTTCGATATATCGGCAATGTCTGAGATAAAATATTGTGGGCGATGGTAAAATGAACATATGAAGCACGGGTACCTAGTACTGACTAGTTAGTGAAAAAAAGTGACGGGTTAAGTGGTTGGATTTTAACGGTGGTTAAGTCCAGGTGGGTGTCTCGTATCCAGGATATCCTGGTACGCTAGTTCCCATCTCCGGAGTTCTGGGGCAGTGGTGCTGTCAGGGAAAACTCTGACTGCTCTCACAGTAAAACAGTCGTTGAGGTTATTGGAATCGTTGCTGTTGGCATGTTCTGGTACTGGAAGGTACAGGTTACGAGTATGGACTGTTTGTCTGTGGCCATTCATTCTAACTGAGAGTTGCTGTGTGGTGAGGCTTATGTAGGAACTAGTGCAGTGGCGACCAGTTAGTTGGTATATAATGTGAGTTTTGAACAGGTGGCATGTCCAATGATGGGGAAAGTTTACCCTGTGGTAGCATTGGATAGGGGGTTTATAATAAATAATATATTTATAATAAAAATAATCTTATATTGATCGAGGAAAATAATTTTTTGTTAATCAAATACATTTCCTTTGTTTTCAGGAATTGATTCAAGTATTCTTCTGTGTAATGTTATTTTTGATTAAGTCAGTATAAAGCCACTGTAGAAATAATTTCTAAATTTGTCAAGGATTGTTCTAATCGTTTAATCACTTGGTAACTCGTGTCTGGTATCCGGGAGGATACAGGCTCAAATTCCCGTCCGGCTATCCAGATTTTGGTTTTAACATTTACCGAAAATCACTTTAGCTGAATGGCGGGATGATTCCTTCTAAAGGCTATGACCAAATTCCTACCCGTTAGGAAAAAAGATTTAGTTATAAGTAATAGTGTAACAGATTTACAGTCATTGGAGATACTTGGTTACAAAATAAAAATATTGGGTAGAGATTCTTTGTATAGTATAATTTACATTGTGCCTTACAATAAAAATATTATGAGTATAGAATAGATAAGAAATTGACATAATGTCCACAGTACGGTAAGGAAACAATTGTGGAAGATAGTTTCTATTTTGACATAGAAATTCATTATTTATTTCTGTAAAACGAAACCAATGTATATGTTTTCAAAAAAAAATCTGGTGGGCAGATTTCGATGCGGTTTTCACTGTTTTAAAACTAGGGATCAGACATGAATTGTTTGGCATATGTCTTGTTTCAACATCACATATCAGTGCAGTAAATGAATTTCTAAATGTATCATGAGAAACACGAAGGACGTAATGGCAACTAGATGATGCATACGTTGTGAAAATAATGCAGATTTAATGTGAACAGCACACAAGGAAACTAAGATATTAAGAAATAACATTATGGGAAAAATTCCCGCTTGCTTCTTTAATTCTTGTTTTTATGATCTCAGGCTGCACAACTACAATTATTGACATTAAGAAGTTATATTCTCTTTTCACAGTGAATAATTCTTGCCTAATGGATTTTAACATGAAAGTGAACTACTTAATTAAGAACAGTTCAGGATCTTGCATTGTATACTTGCCAGTTTCTCTTATAATATATCATTTACAGACTTTCACACTCGTGTTATTCAGTGATATGTTTCTGATAATTTTGTAATTTAATGTTGAAGTGTTTTGTCTTTCCATATTTCCTGAAAAAAATCATTGTTACTATTACTGCATGAATGGCTGGGATTATTTTGATGGAACTTGGTACCCATGTTTCTGATTTTGTGGCTCAAACATTGTTTGAGTTTATTGATCCCAATCCATCTCCTTCAGGCAAAACTAGGGGTTAGTTGCTCAAATACGTCTACCAAATGGGGAGAATTACATGAAATTTGGTTCACAGGTGCAGAAAATAGAAATTTGTTATGAACTTCAACATTTTTTTTATCAAATAACTTTAAAACTGTTGAATTGATTTGTATGGGATTTTTGCAGTAGCAAACCTCACGTTCTGACTAGGCAACTCGAAAGCTTAGGCTCGAACTCATAGTCTGCCATCTGCCTTAAGATCCCACACGACCTGTCCTCGGAGCAGGAAATTAAAATGTGTATATATATTCTCAAATTCACTTTTTTTTGTAAGATCGCAATTAGATGTCTTTCGATGCAGACACTAGAACACATCACATCTCTCATCCTAATGATCTCCGACTTTGTTTGTGAAAAAATGAGGGTTAAAAATTGTAAAATCTTCCCCGTCACTCAGGATGACAACCACCCCCACCAACCTTTACAGCCAGTTGGGATGTCTGTTGAATTTTCTAAGAAGTTTTGTTGTTCTCTGGATAGACTGGGAAGAATTTGATGATACACACGTTTCAAATTGTGCGGCTAAAATTACCGAACGGACAAATTAACCGTGTCGGGCATCACTGGGTACTCCGATAGTCTTTTTATAAAGTTGAGACACTTTGACAGACCAGAAGACAACAATTAATTCAAGAAATGCTATCAATGTTTTGCTATAAGAGTCGCGTCCAGAGATCGGGAGTACACTGGCAGTGGACGCCAGTCGTGTCATTGGAGTGTGTGGACTCTGGATTCATTCCCTGGCTTTCGGAGCTGGTGTGTAACACAATAGCATTAAGATACCGTTTTTACATGGACCAATAAGAAATTGGGACAAAATATCTCCCACACCACTGTCTAAAATTGGTAAAGTTATGAATCTTATCACGAAATGAGAAACAGTGATTGCTCCTCACATTAGGGAACGAGCCTCAAAGAGCATTACTTAAAGTATTGTAACAGATATTTGGATAATTTTTATGTAACCAAGGTATTGCATTTTTGAATGTATTTCTTATTGATTATGATTTATATGTTGTCCTATTAGTAATTCATTGGTTTCTCCTCAATTTTAACACCTTCCCCCACCCTGCACCCCTCTAAAGTTTGCCATTTAGTTTCTTCTAATAGGACATTAAATTCCAGCAGAAACTTTTTTTATCTACAAAATGTTTTTACCCAAGCAGTTTTGTAATTTAATAATTACTAGCTGGTACCCACGACTTCGTTCGTGTTTGTAAAGAATTTGGATTGACAGCTACCACACACAAACGCCAGTCATCAGCGCTATGTAGTTCAGCTAGCAAAGTAAAATATACGGACACACATGTCTTTGGTCGAAATACGAATATATCCTTGATCGAAAAATTTCAGTCACCATATCTCACACACTCTCACAATTACCGAAATTCGGCCAACGTTGTTATCAACGGGTGACTCTGTGCTATTACCACACACAAACACCAATGATCTGCACTAGATAGTTTTGGTTGAAAAGTGATACACCATGACACATTCGTTTTTGGTACAAATATGAAAGTGCCACAGGTCGACCACTTTCAACCACCATATCTCCCACAACCCCATAGCTACCGACATCTAACCACCATAGTACAAGACAGGAGACACGATACCACTGCCACACACAAACACCATTGGTCTATGCTATGTAGTTGTTGCAGCAGAGTGACATATATACGGAGACACATGTCTTTGGTCGAAATACGAAAATGCCATGCATCGACCACTTTTAACCATCATATCTCCCACATCCCCACAGCTTTCGGCATTCAGCCAACATTGTGCGAGACAGGAAACTCCATGCTACTTCCACACACAAAGACCAGTGATCTGTGCTAGGTAGTGGTGGCTGAAAAGTGAAATATAGGAAAACACGCGTCTATTTTTATATATATATATATATATATATATATATAAGATTATAACCAATTAACTGATCAATTGCGTAAGATAGGGGGAGTTTGGTGGCAACCAATTTGAAGTTTGCAATTTCATCATATAAGTACAACCACGATAAGTATCGGGTGTGTAACAAATAGCAGATCCCCTTCCTCACTAGTGGAAACCATTTTGGCTGTATGACACCTGTGAATTTTGTGACATTGTTCATTCTTTCAGTAAGATTGATTTCTCTGTTAGAGATTAACATATTTTTCGAATTTATTTATGTAAATAAATGTTGTAGGTGTATGAATACTCCTGTTTGAGTAGCTTGTTTGTATTTAATGTGCAGTGTAATATATTTGTTTTTATTTAACTGGTTGACGAGCAGGTGGTGTAGTATATGACTGTCACTCCGTAACCAAGTATTTGTATTGCAGGCAAAACACGGAACACAATTTTTTTTTAGAAAATAATAATCCTCAAATATTCAGCAAAAGTCATTCTCCCACAATTTCTGTTTTCATACATTTTCTACACAATTACATCGGCATTTTTAACACTTTGTAGCATGCTTAGCCTCATTTTGTAGTCTCTAAGAATTTTATTTGGTCACTTTTACCCCACCAAAATACTACTTCACACTAATCATCAGAAAAAGGTCTGAAGTTTGTGACAAATATGCATTTAAAGTTATTGGTACCTTAACATTAAGTACAAGTGTTAGACTAGTAGACACACACTTATCATATTCTCAAATGACGGAGTACAAATGTGTTGGTATGACATCTTGTGAATTAGTTACTTCAACAGCTCGCATCATTTCATGTTTTAATGCAGTTTCTGGTTTTTGTAGAGAGATGCTTTTCTATGTGCATCTACTATGTTGGCTATCAAATACAGTTTTTTCTTGAAGAAATTGCTTGCTTATTGTATGTCATTGGCTTGTGTACGTTGTAAGACCTTTAAGCTCATTTCTATCCTTAAGAATAGTTTTACATCCACTAATCATTTCCTTCTTCCCATGTCATTGAGCTGATTACTGAAACTGCAGCAAGTAGCTACATGTCACATTTATGCTACGAGGGAGAGCAAAATGAAAACCTTAATTATTTTTTAAAATTTTTGCGTATTGTGCATCTGTAATCAATTTTCACTATAGTCTCCTCCACACTCAATTCATGTCAACCAATGCTTCCAAAGTGCCTGAATTACCGTATAAAAAAACTCTTTTAGGAGACTACACAACAACTCGTACACTGCAGATTGAAATTTTGACAAAAAAAATAAAAAAATGGAATCACTTGGGGCAAGGTTGGGCAATGGTTTCAACTGCTGCTGTGGTCTCGGGATGTGCCTGGCATCGGCTACAGACGTCACACCATTCGTACACTCGTTGCTGTGATAAACAGGCGTGCCCGTACTGTACCTTCATTCTGCGATAAATGTCTATACGTTTCACATCTTCACTTTGCAAAAATCTAATCGCCGAACGCTGTTATTCTCTGTTGCACATTGCTAGTGGGGCAGCCATCTTTATACTGTCCCTGTGCATGTATTTACGCATCTTTACTGTGCTGCCACACGAGGGGACATCCGGCACATTATTAAACAGACGTACCAACTTACAGACCGCTAGTGCGCACTTTGTTTTATATTAAACTTTCAAGGTTTTCATTTGACTCTCTCTCAGTGCTGCCGACCTCTTGGCTTTGGATTTCCGTAGATGGCCGCTAAAATTTTCGTAGATCGGGTACAAAAATCCGGAGACTCGCTAACTAAAAGACTAAAACAATAATTATTAAAGAGAGAGTCAAAATTAAGAATACTTTTTATTTCCAGGTCTATAAAATTCGAAATACAATATAATGTTCTACACTGAAAGTAAGAAATATCTATGAACAGGTTTTATGCATCGTCACTTTCATTGCTGCTGCTGTGGGGTGGGGTGGGGACTATACATAATCTATTTTCTTTGTTGACATTAAATTTAGCATATCTTCGGTAACAGGAAATGTTAAATACTGCGAACACTTTGACTCTCGGATATTGGTTAGGCCTTTTCGGAAGGCACTGCTTTGTAAGCCGTGCCAACGAACGTGTCACCGTGCATAAAGAGTGCACCGATAGTTCTGTATTACGGTCTTTTAAGATCTATAAAATCTATAATCAAACAAAATATGGGATTTATTTGAATCGTTTGTTCAGACGAGCGGTTGCAACGAAACGATTCACAATTATTGACAATTTTGTAATGAATTAACACTATACGCTCAAAGTTTAACAAAACACCAATATAAGAAAAAATCAACAAATAGTAAAAAATAGCAAAAATCCGTAGATATTTTAACAAAATCCGGAAATCCTAACTTTTTATAAAAATCCGTAGAAATGGCAGCACTGCATTTGGATGCATAGTGCTACTTGGTCTGAACTTTAATTTTACTGAATGAAGCTTCTGTTTAAACAAAATAAAAAATTCTAACTTCAGCTCTTATTTTCAAATATTGTGAAGAGGCTTAATGTATGATGTTTTATTTACAGTTGCAACATGTGTAAGAAAACATTCAGCTGTACATCTTCCCTGAAGAAACACAAGATTACCCACCACCAAAAGAAGAAGGCCGGCAGTGGCGGGGGCGGCAGCGCCAACTCCCCCGTCCGCAAGGCGGCCGAGGACGGGCCGGGCGTCACTTGCCAGATCTGCCAGCGGCAGTTCAAGAAGGAGAAGTATCTGATCCAGCACGTGCGCATACACACCGGCGAGAGACCCTACCCCTGCGCCGTGTGCGGGCGCGCGTTCTCTCGACAGTCTATCCTCTGGAAGCACAAGAAGACGCACCAGGGACCTCACAAGTGCGAACTGTGTTCGCGTCGCTTCCCCCAGCCCGCTCTGCTGGAGAGACACGTCGCGGAGGACCACGCCGCGACGGACGGCGAACTCAGTGACGGCCTGGTGCAGTCCGTCCTCGAGAACGGTCTCACATACGAGGAGTCTGCGTTGCTCGACGGTGTCGAGTGAAGACTGAAGGCAAAGTTAGGTGGCTTTTCTATCTGGCAGGTGTGCTTTTTAGAGTGGTATTAATGGTTTTTATGTATGTGTCATATAAGGATGGGGTAAATTTTTTTTAATAAAGCACTAACTAGGGTTGCCATACCCTGTTGGAAGGGTAGGACACTCCATTGACTCCAGTATGGACCATAACTGCTATGGTATGCATTAGTTTAGACAGCTTGCCACACTGAAAGATATGAAACAAAATGGCACCTGTATCATTCCTTGCGTTATTTTCTGGACTGCGCCACAGTTGATACCTAGCGTTAAAATATACCTTTGCTCATACATCACATAGAATTTATACATGAATCCAATAATGGTTTTTGTAGTTAAAAATGTTTTCTCAATCAACCATTTGTTTTTCTTCTGACATTTGTGGTGTGTTGCTCCTGATGTTGTGTGTGGGATTTAGATTTGTAAGTTGGTATGATATATTTAGAACTGCTGCCAGACATTTGACATTAGTAGTAATATTTGCAATGAGACAAATTCATAACTTGCGAAAATCTTTCTTATCTTGTATTATAATGTGTGGTAATTATAAATTTAATACGAGGCTTTATATAGTCCACAAATGTGTATTAATCCTCTGGTTTTACAGGGGAGACTAAACTTGTAGGTTTAATGCTTATATAAACCTTGTGATAGTTACCGTGTGTGTTTGCACTCGAGTTTTAGAATTCATTTGTGGAAGAAGTAGAAACTGCAGAAATTCTTTTAAATATGTAACAGTTGAATGTAGATGTGTGTTTTTAAAAATAGTGTAGATTTCTGGTAATGAACTCTGCGTGTGTGTTCCATTTTATTTTCAGACTTTGCACCCGCACTTCAATCATCTATAAAATTAATCTTTTAAAATGTATCGAATCAATGTGGGATGGCCAGTTTAAATTTTCTCAATTTGTTTAGTCAGTAAATACTTACTGGCCATATTGATGAACGTTCCTTGTATTATGTATTTTTGGTTTTGATTTTTTATGCTTTATATTTATTGTAAAGTGTGTAGTAAATTCCTGTGTTAATGATTGACTGCCAATGATACTATCGCTATGGATTCAGACCTGAGCACTTGTAGATTTTGTTTTTAAAATTTCATCTGAGTAGCTTAAGAAAGGAAACAGTTTTTGTTTCCTTATAGCTACATATTATTACACCGGTGGTATATTTTTATTTTCTTCTTAATCTTTTTGTTTCTTTAAGTATATCAGTTTTCCTGCCAGTTTTCAGTTTGGAGACTCCAGGATGATTCTTTCAGAATTATCACATTTTTTGTTAGTGTTGATTCAGTTTATGTGTCTTTTAAAATCTTTCTTTCTTTGCTTTTAAATGACAAATATTTTGGGTTCCAAATTTCTGTTTTGTCTGCTGTCATTCGGATTGTGTTGTTCTTGTATAGTATTGTGATACTATCCAAAGTCCCATCACTTAATACTTGTTATAACATTTCCTTTAATCTTACTCATTGATTTAAGAACTAGTAATCATTCCCATTTATTTTTACCAGGATATTTATGCTGAGAAGGAAGTTTAAAATATTTGAAAGCAAACACATTTCTTGTCTTTGGTAGGTACAAATGAATTTCCTGTCCTGGAAGAAAATCTAGAAGAAATTAAAAATTCTATATTATTGGCTCCTTTTGTCTTTAGATATTAGCTTGGGTGTTTTCCTTTTGTTTGGCAATTATGTAAATAATCAACAAATTCAGGTTAGAACAAAATTTGCAACATTGCTTATGATCCATATTTTATTAAAACAAATTTTGGTCATATGGATATGGTGCATATGTTGGTTGTTCATGACGTTGTCTAAACTTTAATTTTTACTTACTTGTGGAATAGTTTGGTATAAATGCGAAGACGTAAAATATAATAAAAAATACCGTTGAAAGGAAGCTGGACCTTTTTTATGGATATATTATTAAATTCCATAATTATAAATTGTGAGCTTCAAAGTAAACTACTGTTTGTATTTGATCACTGTGTTGAATGCATTCTAATTCAGATATTCCCCTCTTTTTTTCACAAAATCTTTATTTCAGTTAGCTCCATTAATTTTTTATATATATATAAAAATGTATGCTATTTACATTTGTAGTTACTGAAACTTGCCAGCAATTCTGTGATATACAGAAGCTGTTGGTTTAATGCCTAGTCAATGAACTGTCATAACTGATTTCTTTTTGATGATGTATATATATTTTAAAATCTTTTGAGCATGTAACCTTGAACTGTTTGGTTTATTTCTCTTAAGTTTATAGAAAATTCTTTTTTTTAATGACAGACATTACATTTATTAATTGACTTTGTATTTGTTTGATAAAGGTAGAAGTATTGTAAAAATAAATCCTTTCCTTTGTCAACATAAATTCTTATAATATATCAGTTTGATTTGTGATGATAGACTACTGCAAATTATTCTGCTATATTTACTGTTTGTAATAAACATTGTGGGCCAAGTGCATTGATATTTCATAAATTTTTATTTGCCTTTTTAATCATTTGTCGCTGAATAGCTATCTTCAACTGTACATTTTTTCATGTCATTATTTAGTGTTTCTGTAATTTTGAAATAAATATGTAACTCTTATATTCCATATTTGAATATGACTGTAAAAGAATATCACTTTTGTAAGCAGTAAGAAAATGGAAAGTATGCAGTTTTCGAAGAAATCGAGCATGTGTCACTTAATTCAGTAAGAGGCTACATACATTAAAAATAGAATGTTTACATTTAATTTCTTAAGTTTATGTAACAGTGTTGGTTGTTTCAGTCGCCATACGTTCTATACTTCCACCAAAGCGTTAATTTTGATGTTTATATGAAGTCTTGAAGCTTGATATAAGGTTCACTTAAATAAGACAAGACGGGTTGTCTGTTTTAAATACTTTGTTTATTGTTTAAGAATCGGTCATTCCTGCCGAGAGAGAACCATGTGGGTATTACCATTCATCTTAATAGATAATTGGTTGGCAGTCAGACCTATATATGGAGCAGAGTATTGTAAAAGTGTTGGAAAAATTTTGGTTCGGTTAGCTATTGTTGACCATAATAACAGAAAACCCCTTTTTATTCAGTGCACAAATAATAATGAAGTATTAAAAATTACTGATGAATTAAAACCCTGAATTCACAACTGAAATTGATAATATTGTTGATAACATTTTTAAAATGTTCGAAATTGACAGCTTGTCCCCTAACTCAGATATGCAATAGCTCATTTTGTAGTGCTTCATTTCCAGATAGAGATGAAACCAGGGGCGTAGCTACCATAGGGCTATGGGATGCAGTGCACCGGGGTCCTCACGTTCAGGGGGGCCCACGGTCAGGGGCGTAGCTACCGTAGGGCTATGGGATGCAGTGCACCGGGGTCCTCACGTTCAGGGGGGCCCACGGTCAGGGGCGTAGCTACCGTAGGGCAATGGGATGCAGTGCACCGGGGTCCTCACGTTCAGGGGGGCCCACGGTCAGGGGCGTAGCTACCGTAGGGCTATGGGATGCAGTGCACCGGGGTCCTCACGTTCAGGGGGGCCCACGGTCAGGGGCGTAGCTACCGTAGGGCTATGGGATGCAGTGCACCGGGTCCTACGTTCAGGGGGGCCCACGGTCAGGGGCGTAGCTACCGTAGGGCTATTGGGATGCAGTGCACCGGGGGTCCTCACGTTCATGGGGGCCCACGGTCCAGGGGCGTAGCTACCGTAGGGCTATTGGGATGCAGTGCACCGGGGTCCTCACGTTCATGGGGGCCCACGGTCAGGGGCGTAGCTACCGTAGGGCTATGGGAGCAGTGCACCGGGGTCCTCACGTTCAGGGGGGCCCACCCCACGGTCAGGGGCGTAGCTACCGTAGGGCTATGGGATGCAGTGCACCGGGGTCCTCACGTTCATGGGGGCCCACGGTCAGGGGCGTAGCTACCGTAGGGCTATGGGATGCAGTGCACCGGGGTCCTCACGTTCAGGGGGGCCCACGGTCAGGGGCGTAGCTACCGTAGGGCTATGGGATGCAGTGCACCGGGGTCCTCACGTTCATGGGGGCCCACGGTCAGGGGCGTAGCTACCGTAGGGCTATGGGATGCAGTGCACCGGGGTCCTCACGTTCAGGGGGGCCCACGGTCAGGGGCGTAGCTACCGTAGGGCTATGGGATGCAGTGCACCGGGGTCCTCACGTTCATGGGGGCCCACGGTCAGGGGCGTAGCTACCGTAGGGCTATGGGATGCAGTGCACCGGGGTCCTCACGTTCATGGGGGCCCACGGTCAGGGGCGTAGCTACCGTAGGGCTATGGGATGCAGTGCACCGGGGTCCTCACGTTCAGGGGGGCCCACGGTCAGGGGCGTAGCTACCGTAGGGCTATGGGATGCAGTGCACCGGGGTCCTCACGTTCAGGGGGGCCCACGGTCAGGGGCGTAGCTACCGTAGGGCTATGGGATGCAGTGCACCGGGGTCCTCACGTTCAGGGGGCCCACGGTCAGGGGCGTAGCTACCGTAGGGCTATGTGATGCACTGCACCGGGGTCCTCACGTTCAGGGGCCCCACGGTCCTTCGGGGCAAATGGGTGACTTTTTTAAAAGCTCTGAGGGCCTTGTGAAACTAGATACGCTACTGCTCAGGGAGCCCCTACCAGCAACTTGGCAGAGCTAAAAAAAAGGTGTCAACTGTGTGAACTAAAATACAGAGTACAGTCAAGGTTCAGTTCTTGGCCCTGTAATGTTATAAACGATCTAGAAGCAACAAAAAACTGCCATAAACTATATTATATTTTAGTATAACAGCAGCCTAATGAAAAAGTGTAATGAAGAATGATTTACTAAAAATATTGAATACTGTAAATTAAACATTACAGAATGGTTTTCTCAAAATAAGCTAATAATAAACACTGAAAAAACATATACCACACACTTCCAGGTACAAAAGACTAAGCACTTTAGTACATCCAGTAAAATTCTGTAATGAACTACTTAAAAATGAAGTTAACACAAAATTTGTAGGTATATAGATTCAAGATAATTGAAAAGGAACACACATTAAACACATTTGTAAAAGTAATAATAATATCTGCTACATGAGGAGTTGGTTGCATATCTAGTGAAACAATTAGAAATATTAAGTTTGCATCTGTCCATTCATTACTAGGGAAACTCTCCACGAAGTATTAAATGCTTCAAATTGCAGAAAAACTTACAAGAGTTAAACAAATGGCTACAACATAGGAACTCGTAAAGATTTTTATTCAGTCAACACCATAGGTTGTCCAGCAGTTCCTCTTCAATGCATGGTGGCCAATCCAAGTCTTTTCCTCCACCTCCTGTCTCCAAACAACTCCCTTATCCTTTGAATCTTTCTTCACTTGGTCCGCCTGAGGTCTTCCAACTGGTCTCCTTCCCTGCCTTTGGCATCCTCTCCTCCTCCATCCTCATAACATGTCCCAGCCACTGCAGTCTCTTCCTTATTAACATCTCTTTCACTGGCTCAACCTGTAATCTGTCCCTAATGTTTTCATTTCTGTTATAATTTTTCCTCTCACAAACCTCATCTGTGCCGCCTACAATCTGCTAATATCCCTCTTTGTCCAGGTTTCAGAGCTATAGGTCAGTATTGGCTGGCAATACACATTACAGAGCAAAATTCAACCTCCAGATTACATCCTTTATCTGATGATAAAACTGTCCACTCTTTCTTATTCCCAGCCCTGTTTTGTTTTCCTTATATTTGTTGATAGTTGCCAAACCACTTTGCCGTTCACAATTTCTTGTTGTCGAGTAACACATCCTCTGATGATCCAGTGTTTCTTTCTATTTCCATTCTCTTGGTTACTTCCCCCCCCCCCCTGCCCCCCCTTACATTTATCGAGAGGCCGTGTTTCCCCACTGCAGTACACCATTTCCCCAAGTCTCTTTCTAAATTCTGTTCTATCTGCTCTCATAAAATTATATATCATCAGTATACACCATCACCTTTGGCGGACCGAGCATGGTGGTGTAACAGTTAGTGTTCTGGCCTCGCATACGGGAGGACGGTGGTTCGAATCCCTGTCCGGGCACCCAGATTTGGGTTTTCCGTGGTTTCCCAAATCACTCCAGGCAAATGCCGGGATGCTTCCTTCAAAAGGCCATTCCTTGTTCCCCATCCTTTCCCATCTCTAAAGACCTCGCTGTTAAGAGACCTAAAAAGCAGATAAAAAAAAACCTTTGGCGACTTCATCTAAAACAACATTAAACGCAACAGGAGACAATACACTTCCTTGTTTGACACTCTGTGTGAAGCCATTTTGAGTGTATTATCTATGCACATGTAATTCTCACGCATCTCATAAATGTTCCTTATTAGTACCAAAATACCCTCATTTATTTATCTTTTTTTTTTTTAATAAGGAAAGACAGATGAAATATACCCAACACTCACCAAGTCGAAGGGACGAGGGCAGCAGCAACATAAAACAACACAAAAACAAAGAAAATACAATATTTTTGTGCAAGACTTGCGTTTGATGCAGCCACTCATACAATGCCCATTCTATGAGTGGCTGCGTTGAACGCAAGTCCAGCCACTTACATCTGTTGACTTGAAGAAGGGTTTTGCCTGAACTATTGTATTTTCTTTGTTTTGTGTTGCTGCTGCCCTCCTCCCTTCAACTTCGGTGAGTGTTGGCTGTATTTCATCTGTCTTTCCATATAAATATTGCCTCGCAGCATTTCTTTCCTTTCATTGTTACATACATCTCTTTTTTATAAAAATCACATATACTATTAATCCTAATCCCCTGAAACCATACTGTTTTTCTCTAGCTGTTTCCTCTCTCTCTCTCTCTCTCTCTCTCTCTCTCTCTCTCTCTCCCCCCCCCCATCTTTTCGTTTCAGCCATCTATGGATTACGACTACGCAACTTCATTTCCTCTTCTGAGTTTCCTTCCTCTCTCACCAGTACTGTGGCTCACTCTTGCTTTTTCTTCCTATTCCTGATTGGTTTTTCTTCAGTCAGATCATTTACCTCTGGGATTTTGCCTCTAAATAATTCCCTGTCTTGGATGTCTTCCCTGCTGATCCCACATCTTTTCAGATCCTGATGGACCTCCTTCACCCATGGTACTTGAGTCTTCCTGTTCACTTGAAAGTTCAGTATTTTCTTTGCATTTTTTTTTGGTTTCATTCTCTTGATATGTCCATAGAAAGCTAATCTCCTTTTCTTAATTGTGTTTGATACCTTTTCAAACTTGCCGTATAATTCTTGGTTTGATCTCAAACGGAAATTAAATTAACTTCCTGTTTTTTTTTTTTTTGGTCCCGAGATTTTCCTTAGAAACTTTCTTTCTTTTCTATTTCCGTCAATCCCTTTCTGGTTTCACTACTGTACTATAGTGCTTATATTTCACCTGATGGGAGAGTAATTTTGATTTGTATGTCTTTTGACAAATCCTGAAAGCTGTTTCAATCTTTCTTGCCCTATCTTCAACTGCAGCCTTTTCATTAAAATTGGGAGTAAAATTTTCATCAAGGTATTTGAACTTCTGTTTTCTTTTAATATCACCATATTTAGTTTTCGCTGTCTAGGTCTGGTCTTTTGCGTCTATGTTCATGTATTCAGTTTTCTGAAATGATATTTGTAGTCCTGCTTTCTCAACTGTTTCCTTCAAGACTTCTATCTGTTTGATTGCAATCTCCAGATCTCTTGCAGAGAACACAATATCATCCGCAAAAGCGAGACATTCAAATGTCAAACCATTCTTCTGGTGTCCTTGTCTAATTCTGTTTAGGATGTCTGACTGACACACCACTTTCTGCCATTCCCTGATGACCTTTTCCAAGATGCAGTTTAACAATAGCAGGGACAGTCTGTCGCCTTGCCTTACTCCAGTTTTGATCTCAAAGGGATCCTAAAAACTTAACTTGGGATTGGGTGTTCTTTAAAGTTTGCTGTATTAGTGATGTCGTCTTATTGCCTATTCCGAATTCTTTCAAAATCTTTATTAGTACATCCCAGTCTACAGCATCATGCGCTTTCTTGAAGTCCACAAAAGTCATGATCACCTTTTTATCCCCTGCTAACGCCTTCGTTTTCATCAAGGTCTTGATAGTGAAGATCTGTTCCGCACGTGATAGTCCTTTCCTAAATCCTGCCTGATATTCTCCTAGTTGTAGATATTCTCCTAGACCGAGCGAGTGGCGAACATACCCACTGTGGGTCCGTCCTAGCATCTACTTACTGTTGGCTGCGGTACTTTTGGTTTCCAGTTGGCATCTGTAAGCTTCTGGATAGGATAAAAATACATGTACACAGAGACTTAATTTGCATAAAATCAGGATGTAGGTGCTCCATGAAATGATATGAAGAGTTGTGACTACTTGATTTATTGTTGAAAGCAGCAATATGGTACAGTTACATGTAATTGATACATAAAATCGGTGTTTTCCGATATCGGAATGGTGGACCATAGGATCCAAAACCAACGCAGAATGCGTTCCGAGCCAGCAGAGGGAGAATTATAGGAAAATGCCTAAAACGGCCTAATTGGGTGGTAACAGGTCTGCCCTACGAAGTTTCACATCACAGACTGGGGCGAATCGAGTGCGCAAAGAGGCGCCCTCGATTCTGGAAGGTGGGGAAAGCCTTCCTCTCATTGGCTGTTTGTCACGACGGACATGCGTGTGGTTCACGTGCTCATAGTGTGTAAGCCCCGTGTACCCGCCGTGCTATACAGTGTTCCCACAGTAAGGACTGCCAGACCAGCGGCCTTGGCGCGGGTGTTGTATATGAGCGGTGTAACATTCGTACTACTGTGCTGGCTTGGAAGCATTCTGCCTCCATTACCACTAAAATCTATACTACAAAAATATACTAAAATCAGCGACCGCGACAGATCAACGTGGTTTTCTATTCTTCGCTGCAGTGCTTTGGAAAGTATCTTGTATGCCACAGGTAGTAGTGATACACCTCTGTAATTATTCACATTTGATTTGTCTCCCATTTTGTGTAACGGATGGGTGACAGCGTCCCTCCACTCTTCTGGTATCTCTCCTTTAAGCCAGATTTGTTGGAAGTGTTTTTACCGAGCGGGGCGGTGTAACGGTTAGCGTTCTCGCCTCGCATTCAGGAGGACGGCGGTTCGAATCCCCGTCCGGGCATCCAGATTTGGGTTTTCCATGGTTTCCCCAAATCACTCCAGGCAAATGCCGGGATGCTTCCTTCAAAAAGGCCATGGCCGAATTCCTTCCCATTCCTTGCCCCCCATCCTTTCCCGTCTCTAAAGACCTCGATGTTAAAAAGAGATGTAAAGCAGTTACAAAAAAAAAAAAAAAAAAAAAAAAAAAAAATGAAGAGTTTCTCAAGTTGGTCTATTACCTTCTCTCCAGCAAACTTAATAAGCTCGGCAACAATGGAGTCTTTTCCAGATGTCTTGTTGTTCTCTGTTTTCTCTATTCTTTGCTTAATTTTATTTAGGATTTTTTTTTTCATGTATTTTCAGGCAATGGTCCAGCAATTGCTCAGCATTTTGATTTATTCCATTTTTTTATGGATTGTCACTATGATTCCCTTCCTCAAGTCCCTATGACCGTTATATTGCCATTGCTCCTGCTGTTTTTACCATTTTGCCGTCAGTTCATCTATTCCTGGCAATTTTACATTTGGTATTTCTGTCACTGGTAATTCTAGCTCCAGTATGCTAAATTATTCCATTTCCCTTTCTGTAGCTGTAGTTCCACTCTTCTTATCTTTGGTTCTTCCTGGGTTTCCTTCCAAGCAGGGGCAGCGTACCAGGGTTGTTGTAACGCGGGTCCTCAGTCGACATGACCGGCCACAGTCGAACCACGCTGAGTGGCGGGTAAATGTGGAGACGGAAGTGCTACTTGGGGAAGGCATTCGTTCTGTCTTGGGAGTTGTGCCTGTGAGCATCATTGGTAGGTGGGGTTCCACTAATCTCAAGCTTCAAGGGAGCCCATTTACAGTGATGATGGGGTCAGAACTGTGCAATTTTTAGGTTAGGGGCCACTGGTGAAGGGATGGAAATAGATGATCAGAATAATACTGATTGTAAATCCATGATGGGAAAAGTCACAAATGCTAAAGAAATAGATGAAGCTGCTGAAACAATAACTGACTGGGGCAGAACTGGGAAGGAGGAGGTTAGTGCTGAAAATATCACAAAGTCACAGAATAATAAGAGTGTTACTGATGAATTGTGGAAGTATAATGATCAAAGTAAAAGAATTTACAAACTTGATAGAGTTACACAAACTACAAGTAATTATAGGGGTAGAGTCTTGGTTACAAGAAGCAGTACTAGACAGTGAGGTTTTTCCCAATGGTTACAGAGTGTACCACAGAGATAGAGGAGCAATGGGAGGAGTGGTTTTCATACTGGTTAGCAAAAACTGCTACAGTTCACTGGTGAAATAAATTTTTATTCAATAAGATGCATAATCTATCAGCATCTTGTGTATATCTTTATATATAAAGATGAATGTATGTTTGTTTGTTCTTCATACAAATCCACAGTTTTCATCTGATCTCGATGAAACTTTGCACATTTATCCTTTGAAACAAGGAGAAAAACTACCATCTACATTTGGTTGACAAATTATCTGTATAAATAATACATGTTGTCTCATAACTTCGAAATAAGGCGATAGACAGACACTATGGATATGGACGTCTCCGTACCGTGTTTGCGTGTAGTGGACTGGCAGCTCAGTGGTTAAAGCACTTGCTTACGAACGTCGTGGCCTCCGGTTCAAATCTCCATGGAGGCTAAGATTAAAAAAAATTGTTTATCATCGTAAGAGTCAGGCCTGGGCCATAGGTTATTCAGATTGAATGTTAAACTGTAGATATTAGAAAGTTAGGGGTGCAATGCGAGGCAAATCGTAGGTAGTCTTGCAATGTTGTAGGTGTACACTTTTTTACGTTATAATGATCCCCCAGGTGTTGTTCACAGTCAGTGTGAGAGTGTGAACCGCAGTAATATTATTATAAATACGGAAGTAAGTCTCTGTCTTTTTGTTACGTTTTGACGACTAAATGGCTATATCGTTGTGATGGAATTTTATGAGGAAATCTGTATGAAGCGCATAGGATATTTTTTTCCAGTATGATTAACAGTTGTAGTCACGAAATTTTGAGACCTTATCGAATGGTGACAGAAATATGTTGGAAATTGATTCCCTTCAAGAGACAGGTTCGACGGCACAGTGATATAGTGGTAGCTTTCCTGTCATATTATTCAGACTCGACATTGTTTGGGACCAATCCTTCGTTACCAACAACTTTCTATATTTAATTCTGGCAAAAAAAATTCTTAATCCACGCTTACGAAGTCGCGGGTACGAGCTAGTTTACTATAAATTATCATATTCATTAAAAAATGATAATGGACACTGCCGGGTATGCGCTGTAGAGTATTCAGTTAACAGAGGTGTGTCTAGGTATGTCTGCTCCATCCCCACTCCTCTTCCCTTACTCCTCAGTCACCCTCTTACCTGCACGCAGCAGATAGATCGGAGAGGTGAGGTGAGGGCCGGACTCGGGAAGACGTCGGTTCGAATCCCCGTCCGGGCGTCCAGATTTGTGTTTTCGATGGTTTCCCCAGATCACTCCAGGGGGAAGCTGGGATGCTTCCTACAAAAGGCCACGGCCGAATTCCTTCCCGGTCCCTCTCCCCCATCCTTTCCCCCCTCTAATGACCTCAACATTGATTAGGCGTAAAGCCATAAAAAAAATCTGAGTCAACAGGGTACACAACTAGTGCACACATAATACCAGGCAGTCACCAGATTTACGTATATCACAAATACTACCTTTGCTGGGAAGCATTGTTTGGTATGGAACATATGATCCAGTCAATAATGGACAGTTATAAATTCATTTCAACACCGAAGGAGTAATTGGTCAACCATTGTTTCTACAGTATTGATGATTATTTGTAAACCAATGCCAGTCTTTAATCACACTGTTAATCATCAATGGAGAGAACATTCTTATCATGAGGCAAAACATTAAATTCTTGAATCTCCTAAGACGTCTAGTCCTGATTGATGATAGATTGATCCATTTCTGGTTTTGTCTTCTCGGTACTTAACTTGAGAAATCTCATTCCATTTTTTTTAATCTAGCTGTTTTTCCCTTCTAGTTAATGTTGCAGCACCTAATAGTAGGTTGGGATGGGGAGAAGGTAGGATTTATATGAAGGACTTGGCTGTGGAATGCTTTGGTTGCACGGTATTTGTGAATCATTTAATCCTATTGCTTATTTCTAAGATTACTTTGTTGTCAGCTGACATGATACTGGCAAAGTAATCAAAGTTTTGGACAGTTTCAATTTGGTGCTGTTCTAATGTTACCTACTGTCATTGGTTTGATTTTCATACTAACAGCCAAACTGACAGGTTTTGTCTATGTTATTTTAAATTTAAACTTGTCACACTTTTCTTTCTGCCAGTCAAACCTTTTTTCTTCTCTCCATAAATTATAAAGTCATTCATGAACATCATGATGTTGGTGTGCTTTTGTCCTCCTTTAATACTTTCTTGATCGTTCCATTCATAATACTTATGACAGAAGTGAGGACAGGTAACTCATTAATGTGATCTGCTAATTTATACTTGGGTGCAGCTTGTATCCTGCAACATCACGGAAAATTTTAGTGGTTCCTGAACTACTGTTTGATGAGGATTGATTAGTGAACTGTTTTTTCGTATTGTATGAGGGCCAATAATTTGAATTGTCTACTTAAAATGCTACATAATTTTGGACTTACCTAATTGTTCACTTGAACCAAATATCTATATTGTTCATTGCATTTACCTAACCTGTAACAAATCTTGAGACAAATTGAAGTAGTGATTAATTAAATTATTTTTAAAATGATTGCCTTGAAAATTCATTTAAAAGATTTTGTTCACTTTTGAGCCACAAAAATAGTGATTCTTTTGGGGATAAGAAGGTATAAAAACAACTTGTAATTGATCCACTCTGTTCATAGACTAATTTTTACAGTTCACTTTGAGTGCAGACCTCTACAAACGCATTACCGATCCAGGATTAAAGTTGAAACTGGACAACCAAAACACTTAAAAAGATCAGATTTTAATTGTGGTCAATTATCCACTATGCAGAAATTACAATGCTTAAAGGAATGAAACTAAGAAAAAAAGGAAGTGGTTTTAGGCAATACAAATGACAAGGAAAGGGAAAATGACTCATCACTTACCAAAGTTGAAGGGTGCGATGAGAATATATATATATATATATAATCTCACAGGTGGTGATAGAATTTATTTTTCATTTTAACATTCCGTACCCTTTTGGTTATATTATTAATTCTATCACCACCTGTGATATATATATCTATATACATCATCTCAATCTCTCCTGACATATTGATAATTCACTTCGGTAATTGTTCCCCACAACATGAATAAGGTGTAAAACTGAAATACTGTGTATTTTAGTCTACATCATGTATGTTTTTCTCTCAGCGCAGCCTTCAAATTTGGTGAGCAATGAGTCATTTTCCCTTCCTTGTCATTTATAATTTTTAAAATAAATTAAATAGGCTGTTAGTACAAATAAAAAAAAAAGTTAAATGTCTGCAGTTCGGTTGCAATATGTTCAGTATTTGACCAAAACAGCTATTATTGGGACTATTGCAAATAATTCTTCCAATTCCTAACAGGGAAAATAAGTACCAGGAAGTTATCAAGCCAAGAGTGGTTAACAACTTTAGGAGGGCACAGGTATGATTCCTGGTCCTTACGTCCAGATTGTGGTTGTTCTACACATTTTCCAAAAATCTCACTTTCTCTGGATCTTTCTAATATATCTGATTGAGTTTCTTACTGTTCCAATGTTTAAAATAACAAAATTGATGCTATTGCATTGGTTTATTTGTTGTATAATCTTTATGATTGTCTTTTCTATTTTCAACAGTTTCAAACTTTATTACCATGCTTTTGTTTTTATCCTTAAGGAACTTTTATTTATTTATTTATATTTTTATTCACTATGAACAGGTATACAATTTCAATATGGTATTGAGTATTATAAGTCTATAGTGTGAATCCCACATAGAGTGAAACTTGTGTGTAGGCTTCAAGTTGTAACTACGTATCTTGATTCTTTCATTATGGTTATTTACAGTGACTTAAAATCTATTGGACAATCTATACATGATTGTGTATAAACAATGATCAATATAGTATATTAGGAATATAAAGACACAAGTGATACAATTATTATAAAGATTTGTTCCATGTACAGGGTGCGGCAGCATAACTTCCTTTTTTCAAAACTTAATAAAACCCATTGTATGAATCAGAAATTTTTAATTTGCTTTTTATAATATAGGCACATACATAAAGTTTTATTTTAATTAGTTTTGAAGATCAAATCAGGTAGGTGACGTCCCCCATTCTGCACACATTGAGTAAACCGATTTCTGGTGTTTATCATGACTCTTGCCAGCATAGCAGGAGTTATGGTGGCAATTTCTTCCTGGATGTTGGTCTTCAAATCTCGTATGGTCCTTGGAAGGTTCACATAAACACGGGATTTCAAAAAAAACCATAGAAAAAATCACAAGGGGTCAAATCGGGAGAGCGGGCCGGCCACTCCAAATCGCCCCTAATTGAGATGAGGCGCTCTGGGAAGTGTTCTCTCAAAACAGCCATCGATGCTCTTGAAGTGTGTGCCGTTGCACCGTCATGTTGGAACCAAGTGTCCCCTAAGTCCAACTCATCTAGCCGTGGGAAAAAAATTCTTGTAACATGTTTACATACCGGTCCGAATTCACTGTCACTGTGAGTTCATTTTCCTCAAAGAACCAGGGACCAATAATTCCACCTGAGGAAATTACACACTACACTGTGACTTTGGGTGAATGCAGTTTGTCTGAAAGTAGCGACCCACGTAACAATTGATTTCGGGTCCGGGACAGTGACCAATGGGGCTAAATTAAAGCGATTCCGAAAAGCGCGCTGGGTTGCGATCACAGAACATCCGCTCGAAAAGTAGACCTCAGCGTCAAACGCACGCTTCTCACTGCTCCAACGCATGATGGCGACTGAACTGTGTCGGGACAAAACTTTATAGTCATGCCTTTCAAATGAGACCTCTAGCGCTGCGCTACAATATCAACCGACTGAATGACGCGCATTTTAAAAAAGGAAGTTATGCTGCCGCACCCTGTACATGGTCATTGTTAAAATTGTTAGTAGTAAAGTAATATTTAAGACTTACATATATACATATTGTTTATACCAAGTGATGAAAATTTATTAATTCATTTAATAAGTCATAGTTGTCTAAAAGGCAAGTGGATATACAGGGTGTTTCAAAAAGAGTATACGTATTGCAAAGTATTCTTTTGTCCAAACTATCAATCGCTGCGCCCCGTCTCAGCTATTGGAGAAACGAATACATAGTCTAGTTTATTTAATAGCCGCTAGATGTCGGTCGTCTTGTGTTATTCTTGGTAACCGTCATATGTTTAAAATGGCTACTCCACAGCAGAAATAATTTTGTGTTATCGAGTTTGCGAAGTGCAATTCCGTGATTACAGTGCAAAGACATTTCAGTTTGTGGTACCAAATGCATCCTCCGAATGGGTGGAACATTCGTAGATGGTATCGACAGTTTGTAGATACCGGATGTGTATGTAAAGGAAAGAGTCCTGGCCGCCCTCGTGTTTCTGAGCACATGTTGCACGAATTCAAACTGCTTTCCAACGTAGTCCTTCAAAATCAACTCGCTGTGGCAGTCGGGAGTTACAACTACCTACAACAACAATTTGGCGTGTTTTTAGACGTCGCGTCGGTTGGTTATGAAGCCGTACAAGTTACAGTTGTTACAAGCTCTGCGACCTGATGACAAACGGAAACGTGTGGCATTTTGTAACGAGATTAATGATGCTATTGACAATGATAACACTTTCGCACAACGCATCGTTTTCAGTGATGAAGCGACTTTCCATGTTAGTGGTCAGGTAAACAAACACAATGTTCAAATTTGGGGTCTACAGAACCCACATGCAGTCATTGAACATGTACAAGATTCGCCTAAAGTCAATGTGCAATATCCCGATCATCTGTTTACGGCCCATTCTTCTTTGATGGAAACACAGTTAACGGTCAGCAGTATCTCGCTATGTTACAAAACTGCTTGTCTCTGAGGCTGCACGAAGACAACTTCATTTTTCAACAAGACGGGGCACCCTCTCACTGGAGTCGCCAATTGCGTGAATATCTGAATGAAACTCTACCGAACCGTTGGATTGGTTGTCACCGGATTTGACAATCTTTGACTTCTTCCTGTGGGGTTTCATTAAAGACAACGTTTATGTACCACCACTCCCACAGAACCTTGAGGACTTGCAGAACCGGATCCGTACTGCCGTAACATCAGTGCCGAAGGACATGCTTGCCCGAGTATGGGAGGAATTTGAGTATCGATGTGATATTGTTCGTGTGGCTGATGGAGGACATATTGAACATCTGTAATCTGAACTTAAGAGGTTCATAAATATGTGTGTAAAGTTTCATATTCATATGTCTTACAGTTTAATAAATATATGCATTCGAAATATGTATATTCTTTTTGAAACACCCTGTATATTTCTTCTTGGTATGCTTTGATTATTGAGACATCACATATCCGAAAATGCAAGGTTCTTTTTCGGCAATGACTCAAATTCATAGCAGCAACACGTGAACCCGACCTAAACTGTTCAAACGTCACTATATTTTCTCTTCAATATGGTAACACAAACTTTTTCTCTCTCTCTCTAAGAGGAATTGTTATTCAATTCGTCCATGCCCAAAGAACATTATATAATTCTTTCACAAAATTATTAAATCCTAGCTCAATATAAAAACTATTTCTGTTGTGTCACAATGCATACAAGTCCCTCCTCTCAGATTTAGGGAGATTTCATTTATGAACTAAGAAAACTTTCAAAATGTGAGAGATACCCTTTGGAACCAGACTGACTACGACTGAACCTGATCAAGAATAGTAAGCAGAGTTTATACTTATTTATATAACAGAATTCAGTCATCAAAATGTGAGTGCCATGAAATCATTAAATAATCTAAAATCTTTGCAAAAATATGATGAAAGCAAACCCAAATTAAAAGTAAATACAAAGAATCTAGAACATGAACAGACTGTTTATGTGAAAAGATAAACTATACCGACACTCACGTGGCGGGTATTATTTATCTTTTACTAGCTGACCCGGCAATGCTTCACTATTGCTGGACTTGAGTAGGCACTTAGATTAAATGAAAAAATATTTACATATAAATTTTAAACTGCTATTTCATTCATTTTCAGTTGGAAAGGGTGAGAGAGGACGCGCTTTGGAAAACATATGTAGGCAGTATTTTTCTGTTTGTTTTAAAGTATAAGCGTACAAATTCTTATCTAAATCGGATGAAAAATGTGATTTGCCTAAATTATGGGGTGAAAACGTAATGGGGTTGGAAAGGGGGAGAGGGGATGAATATTCGGAAACCATACATAGGCAGTATTTTTCTGTTTGTTTTAAAGTATAAGTGTACAAATTGTTATCTAAATTGGATAAAAAAATGTGATTTGCCTAAACTATGGGGTAAAAATGTAATGGGGTTGGAAAGGGGGAGAGGGGATAAATATTCGGAAACCATACGTAGGCAGTATTTTTCTGTTTGTTTTAAAGTATAAGTGTACAAATTGTTATCTAAATCGGATAAAAAAATGTGATTTGCCTAAATTATGGGGTAAAAACGTAATGGGGTTGGAAAGGGGGAGAGGGGATGAATATTCGGAAAACATATGTAGGCAGTATTTTTCTGTTTGTTTTAAAGTACAAGTGTATAAATTCTTATCTAAATCTGATAAAAAATGTGGTTTGCCTAAATTATAGGGTAAAAATGTAATGGGGTTGGAAAGGGGGAGAGGGGATAAATATTCGGAAACCATACATAGGCAGTATTTTTCTGTTTGTTTTAAAGCATAAGTGTACAAATTGTTATCTAAATCGGATAAAAAAATGTGATTTGCCTAAATTATGGGGTAAAAACGTAATGGGGTTGAAAATGGGGAGAGGGGATGAATATTCGGAAACCATACATAGGCAGTATTTTTCTGTTTGTTTTAAAGTATAAGTGTACAAATTCTTATCTAAATCGGATAAAAAATGTGCTTTGCCTAAATTATGGGGTGAAAACGTAATGGGGTTGGATAGGGGGAGAGGGGATGAATATTCGGAAACCATACGTAGGCAGTATTTTTCTGTTTGTTTTAAAGTAGAAGTGTACAAATTGTTATCTAAATCGGATAAAAAATGTGATTTGCCTAAATTATGGGGTAAAAACGTAATGGGGTTGGAAATGGGAGAGGGGATGAATATTCAGAAACCATACGTAGGCAGTATTTTTCTGTTTGTTTTAAAGTATAAGTGTACAAATTGTTATCTAAATCGGATAAAAAATGTGGTATTGCCTAAATTATGGGGTGAAAAAATTATGGGGGTGGAAAGGGAGCGAGGGGATTAATATTCGGAAACCATATGTAGGCAGTATTTTTATGTTTGTTTTAAAGTATAAGTGTACAAATTCCTATCTAAATCGGATAAAAAATGTGGTTTTGCCTAAATTATGGGGTGTTATGGGGAATAGGGGGTGACTTTTTGGAAATTTTTTTTCACTGGAACCTTCGCAGACGCACACTCGAAAACTCTCCAAAGTTTCATTGCAATCTGATAAATGGTATAGGAATGCATAGAAGACGAACAAACCCACAAACATTGATTTTTATATATAAGATTTACATAAAAATACTGCCCCACATGATTTCTTCCACTCCATTGTTGCTGAAACTCGTACAAATTCCGAACAACTGATAAAAAAGTGGCATAGTGTATAAAAATCTGAAACCCAAAAACCATTTAAATTCTTTTCCCCATTTACAAAGTACTTCATAATTTTAATTTGTTGTTATTGATGATAAACTTCTTACTGGCTCAAAATATACACTGATGTTAATAAACAAACAGCTAAGTCTGGATATGTGACAGTCATTAACTAACAAGTGAACCACATGACTTGTCGTATGATGGGTTGTTAACATAGTGTGCCTTCACACTAATTGACATAAAAACATGTGATGTGGTGTTACTGTACGATATTTAGTTCAAACAGTTTACATGATTGTAGGTATGGGACAAAATCTACCTTGATGGTTGTTGTAGTTTGCAAGTGGTTGGAGGAGTGTTGGTGGCAGTTTCACCTCAGTAATTCTGGTTCATTATACACTGACATGCCAAAACATTATGACCATCTGTTTAATAGTTTGTTGATCGACATTTGGAAAGCAATACTAAAGCGGTTTCGTGTGGAATGGATTCAACAAGTCCTTGGTGGGTTTCCAGAGGTATCTGGCACCAGATGCCTACGCACAGGTCGCCCAACTCTCTTAAATTACAGGAGGGCGGTTTGTGGGTGCGGAGCTGGCACCCGATAGAATCCCAGATGTGTTCCATAGCATTGAGACCAGACGAATTTGGTGGCCAAGACATCAATGTTAGTTCACTAACATGCTCCTAGAACCAATTCTGGCAATGTGATATGGACAATTATCCAGCAGGAAAATGCCATTGCTGTAGTTGAAGAAGACATAAAGCACGAAGGGATCTAGTTGAACGCAGATGTCATTTATCTTCAATCGCAAGCCAAGGTAAGTGCATAATACTGGCCTGCGTCCGTGACGTGGTACACGTCTCGAGCAACCGTTCGCCTGGAATATGTGATTCAGTCGACCAGGTGACACGTTCCCATTTATCCAGGGTTCAGTCTCGATGATTTCATTCGCACTGGAATCGTAATTTACGATGTTGTTGGGTCATCGTGGAAACACATAGGGGCCATCTGCTGCAGAGCCCCCACATTCAGCAATGTGAGTCGAGCGGTGTGCTCTGAAACAGTTGAGGCTGCACCGGCATTGTACTCTGCCCTCAGCTCACTGCCTATCCTGCTTTACAGAGTGAGCAAGCCTCCGGCTTCCACGTTTTGTGATGACGTGGATATCCACCAGTTTGTCGCCTACTTGTGGTTTCACCGTCCTTCAACCACTTTCTGTAGATGCACACTACAGTAGCACACGAACAGCCGACCAGCCTCGCCATTTCCGAGATGCTCGTTCCCAGGTGCCGGGCCGTAACAATCTGCCCTTCGTTAAAGTCTCTTATGTCAGTGCATTCCCCCATTTGCCACACGTATCGTCGCGAGAATGATTCCCCGAGCGTCTCTGCTCGGATAATATAGTTGCCTTACCGAATGACCTACCAACGATGTCACTAGACAACATTCGATGTCGAAATGGGCAGCGGTCATCAGTGTATTCAGACTTCTTGTTGAAAATCAGCATTCTCTCTTGTAGCTTATGACATTGGAAAGAGAATTCTGATGACAATTATCGGACAGTGAATTTATAAACTCATGATGAAGTCCTAAAGTGTAAATATCCTGATTTAAACTCAATTGGGTGTGTGGAGGAAAAAAAATTCAAAATCCTACATTTATTGGCAAGAATGATGAGAGGTATACCAGAGAAGTGAGGGAACTGGATAACAAAGTGTCACTCAGACATTGCTTGAATATGGTGGCACACTTAGGGTCTCACATTTTGGGTATCAAATACAGGAGTTGGGCTGCTAGATTTGTCTCCGGGCTGTGAGTCATTAGATGACAGGAGGTGGCTGAGGCTGAATATAAATTATACATTAGCAATGATATCTCAGGTGGATATTGCTAGAAGAAGCAGAGTAGAATGTGAAAGGGAAGAGATGACCAGAAACTAAACTTCAGCCACAATGCAGTGGTGGAGTTTTCTCTCAAAGGAAGTGGAGTGAGGGTTTAGAATATATTCTGAGGGAAATGCTTTACAATTTAAAAGAAACAATGAAGGAATTTAAAACAAAAATTAATGAAATTTGACGGTAGCTGAGCAGACGCAGGTTGGGGGCACCATTGCTGTTAAATTTGATTAATTAATTGTAATGTGAATTCTACACAGTTTACACAGGTGTTTAGTTGAATAATTTTGGCAACTATTATGTGAATGGGACCCACATTTCGGGTATCAAATACGGGCATTGGAGGGAGTGCAAGGATGAGTTACTAGATTTGTCTCTGGAAATTACTGCAAAAAACAATCAGTAGCCGATGTTCTCGAAAGGGATTCATTGCAAGGCAGCAAGAGTGTCATGCTAGTGTACAAGGCTTATGTTGGCGATGAGGCATGGAAAGATATTAAAAGTAGTGCATGGAAAGGAAAAGATGACCATGACCACAAGCTGGCACTCGATTTCAGGCACAGGGGTGTGGGAAGATTCTCTTATTTGGGTAAGAGGGTCAGGGATTGGAATAAGTTACCGAGAGAAGTAATGAATAATTTATAAAAAAAATGTTGAAAGAATTTAAGTTGAAATTTGTAGAGAGCAAAAGTAGATGCATACAGGAAAGGGGAAATCAAATCATCTACTGCGTTTGCACCACTGTTACAACTGAACAGAATGAAAATTAAAGTGAAAGATTACTAGAAGAATTTATGTCACTACCTTCACTGGTACAAGCATTTTTGTCAACTGTCAATACTAGTAAACTAACTTTCACAAGCATTATTATTTGAAATGGCACATCTGCCTACATGTGACATCGTTTATAAGTTGGCTAATGAAGCCTCTTAACCAACTGCTTATCCTCCTCTGTTCTGCCCTGGTTTTTAAATGAATCTACTCACCACTTTCCCATATATCCTCCACTTAACCGAAGTCCACTTGCATTTCACAAATTTCTGCCTCCATTCTCTGAACATGTCTGTGCCATATTATTGTGGTTACTGTATCTTCTAATGTGTCAGTCTCTGGTAGTACTTATCCTGCTCTGTCTTATGTTACTAACCATGTATCTGACAACTCATGGATACTTTCACATTTTCCATTCCGCGAGGTCCGTGTCTTGAAACCATAGGTCAAAATTTGTTTTTACAAGTTTGTCAGGAAGTTTACTTGCACTTCGATAGAATTTTATTGTTTTATATAAGATTGCCAATTACTTTTTTAAAAAAATTCCACAATTATGACAGCTTTAGTAAAATTCTCTGTTTCATTTTGCTTACTTCCCTCCAATTGTATAGAAACTACAGGCTTTACAATTATATTCACATTTTTTGTGACTGTATGTGAGGTCTTAGTGTATGCACAGCCTTCGACCTGGTACCTCATACCACAGTTTTTCACACATTTCTCCTCAATTAACAACTTTTATGTCATTTTGATGAATATATCATCTACTGCATCTTCCTGAGCTTGTGGCTGCATTAACACACTTTTTGATACTATTGCATCAGTGTGTTGTCCTTTACTAAAATTCCTTAGTGATATTTCAAACTATTACTTAACTCATTAACATTTAAATAAACAATGTTATCGGTGAAATGAAGTCTTCACGGGTGTACCACCGGATAGTCATCTGATTCGTGGGACTGGGTAGATGCTGCTACATCCGCTCAAGAAAATCTGGAGCGGGAGAGAACAACAGCTAGACATCTGTCTAAATATACACTATCTGAGGGTACACCCATGAAGACTTCATTTCAAGCATACGCCGGGAAAGTCTCTGTTCTTACAATGTTATCGGTGTTTTATAGTTAAAATCAAAGGCAAGACTTTTCCCAATGCAGACTATTTCATCATGCAGGTAAAGTCATACAATGCATAGAAAGGAAAAAAAAGACTAGATTTATGTACAGCTTTAAAATTTTAATTGTGTGATATTTTCTTTTATACATTACTAGAGTTCGGAGCAAGTATGAAGGCGGGTCACGGGCGGATGCGCAGTAGCCTGTGGAGCTGTACCACGTGACTCACAGCCAATCGCGTGTCAGTAGCTTTCCTGTGTTCGTTCTGTGCGCGTCGTGCAGTGTTCGTCAAGTTTACAGTTTATTTCACTTATAGTGTTCCGTGTTTAGTGATTATTTTGCCCTCATAGTGTTCATTATGAGTGATGGTAAAGAATGACGCCAAGTGTTGCACAAACAAGCAAGAGGAATAGTGTTCCGTGTGTATCAGTACTTGAAAAGGCAGTCTTCTTCTGAGTCCGCGCCACCATGTGGTGCGAGTCGCGCCGTTGCCAAGTGCCCGGAGCAGACGGCTGAAGCTTGTGGTGTTGGTTTGCATGACAGAAGCAAATTGGCAGCGTCGCAACACATCTCCCCTCTCTCTCTGCGCAGAACGCGAAGCCCACCCGCCTTGGTACGTGCTCCAAACTCTAAAACTACTTTTATTAATCTACAAATATCAACCTTATTGATATAATAGCCTTTTATTAATATTACGGCACTGATTTCCATTGAACTTTCCAAGTGCAAGTTAGATGTCAGGCAGACGAATAGAAAATAGAATCAGCAGATTTCAAAAAGATGGGATTTTTTGTTATCAAGTTGTGAAGAATCTGCAGAAAAAAACCCTGCAAAATGATAATCTGTAAATGCTATTATTATTATTAATTTTAATTGCGATAGAGCTTAATCTCCGGTGGCCATTCCCTTAATCACCTAATTTCCCCTTTTTATTTTTTTAAATTATTTTTTATGATTGAAGTGTTAAATTCCTCCCCCATTTACTTTTCTGGTTTAGAAATTTTAAATTCATTGAATGTTTTTGGTAAATTATTAATCACTTCACTTGGTAATTTGTTCCAATCCCTGACAGTCATCGCAACTAAAAGAAAATTGGTCGCCTTTCCCCTTCCAGGCACTATTCTTACTTCTTTGACCAATATCCATCCAAGCCCCATCACCAACATATGCCCTATACATTCCCAGCACTCTCTTCACCCTCCTCCTTTCTTCCAATGAGTCCCAATCCAGCTCCTTTATCACATCAGTTACTAACTGGGTCCCGTGATAATCTGCAAAAACAAATCTAGCTGCTCTTCTTTGCACACCCTCCAACTCCTGTATTTGATAACCAAAATGTGGGTCCCAAACTACACCACCATATTCAACCAATGGTCTGACCAAAGTTTTGTAGCCCAACTCCCTAATTTCTCTGTTACATCCTCTCATCACCCTCTCCAGTAAATGAAGGATTTTTTAACCTTTTCCTACCACCTGCCCAATGTGCTCTGCCCAGTTGAGTTTATCATCAAACAATGTCAAGATATTTACACTTCAAGCCTTCAACAAGCAATTCTGACCCCACCCTGAAATCATAATTAACCTTTAGTTTTTTATCTGTGTACCTAATAAGCTGACTCTTCTTGGCATTTATCTTCATCCCATGCTGACCTACCCATTTAGATATTCTATCCAGGTCACCCTGCAGCTGTTCAGTGTTCACCTATTTTGATCCCATTATATCAACTGCAAACAACCTAAATTCTGCCTTATCGAGGACTAGTGGGTTTTCTTTGTGGAATTAAAAGCCCTGCTTTCTGGATAAATCGCATATTCAGTCATGATGGGATATAAACAGACTGAAATTACAAGTGAATAATTGGAAATAACTTTTGAGATAGGATAGGGTAAACATTATGGAGGTAAGTATAAAACTGGGAGTCCGAAAGAATTTCAAACTGCAGTTCAAAGACATACAGTGTGAAGTAAAGTTGTAGACCACCTAGAAAATGGGTGGTAACATAATTATTTGACTTGAAATGTGTTGCGGACTGAGAAATTTTAAGTCTTAATAATAAGTTTAAGTACGAGGGGACCATATTCAGTAAATTGCAGGGTTGCAGTACCGATCGAAACCCACGTTCGTTGAATTGAGATTGGGAACATTTCCCTGTCGAAACAGCGCTTTTTGGTCAACTTGTTTCTTCTCCTTTCCTCGTTACCAGCTTTTGGTTGCCTCACAGTTTTAACATGACTTGTCCCAATGACTGTTTCACTCCTGTTCATGAAATCTAAAAGTGATTTATCTTCAATGTCTGAAAATAGACCAAACCCAGGCCTGGAATTTGGGAGGATGTAAGTTCAAGCCATCCAGAATTCGATTTTCGAAGGTTTACATAAAATCACTCTTGGCAAATGCAGGTATGGATCTTTCAAGAGACCACAGCCAGATGTTTTCCATTCTTTGGGGGCCACCCCTAAATTACGTCACATCTTAAGGGGAAGGGCGGGGTTCAACAAAGTGTGACAAGGGAGGAGTCATAAGCTTCGTGACGTCACACGTATAGCTTGTATCACTTTTGTCACGTGGCACCCACTTGAGTTCAAACTACCGTGTCGCACGTCGGCTGCCTTTGACGTACGCCGAAACGCCAATACCCCCTGTACAATACAATACATTCATTTTCCATTGATCCCAATATAAGAGACTGGCTCTGTGGGATGTGGAAAGTTGTCAATTTACAGATAAACAGTTGCATAACAAAATAATAAGTGCACCAGTAGATGTACACTCATAGCATACATGGTACATTAAACACTTCCATTACAAAATAATACATACACCAGAAGATGTACAGTCATAGCATACATGGTACCGTCAACAATTGCATAACAAAATAAATACATACACCAGGAGATGTACAGTCATAGCATAGATGGTAAATTACTTATGGAAACTACATTTACACAAGCTACTGGCAGTTATTTTTTAGATACCTTAGAAATAAATTCTTCAACAGAGTGGAAGGAGTTGTCAATTAAAAAAATTTTCCTGAATTTATTCTTATCATCTGCTAGACATTTAATATGTGTTGGGAGCTTATTGAAGATATGTATCCCTGAATATCGGACCCCTTTTTGAACAAATGACAATGACTTGTAATCCTTGTGAAGATCGTTTTTACTTCTAGTGCCATAATTGTGTATTTTACTACTTGTTTCAAACAAAGTATAATTTGTGACTACAAATGACATTAATGTGTATATATACTCAGACGCTAATGTTAAAATCTCAAAACGATAGAGGATTGTAAACAGTTGCAGGGTGATCTGGACAGGATATCTGATTGGGTTGGTAAACATGGAATGAAGATAAATGCAAAGAAGAGTCAGCTTATTAGATACACAAATAAAAAACAAAAGGTTAATTATGAATATAAGGTGGGGAAAGAATTGCTTGCTGAAGACTTGAAATGTAAATATCTTGGAATTACTTTTGATAGCAAACTTAACTGGGCAGGACACATAGTGGTAGGAAAAGGTTTCAAAGTTCTGCACTTGTTGGAGAGAGTGATGAGGGGATGTACGAGAGAAGTCAAGGAATTGGGTTACAAAACTTTGGTCAGACCATTGCTCGAATATGGTAGTGTAGTATGGGACCCTCATTTTACGTATCAAATACAGGAGTTGGAGAGGGTGCAAAAAAGGGCTGCTAGATTTGTTTCTGGAAATTATCGCAGAATGCAATCAGTAACGGATATGATAAAGGAGCTGGAATGGGATTCATTGCAAGACAGGAGGAGAATGAGGAGGGTCATGGGAGTGTACAGGGCATATACTGCGGATGAGGCATGGAAAGATATTGCAATAGGTATGAAAAGTAGTGCATGAAAGGGAAAAGATGACCATGACCACAAGCTGGCACTCGATTTCAAGCACAAGGGTGTAGGAAGATTCTCTTTTTTGGGTAAGGGTGTCAGGGATTGGAATGAGTTACCAAGAGAAATGATGAATGATTTACCGAAAACTTTGAAAGAATTTAAAGATAAAATTTGTAGAGGACAAATGTAGGTAGGTGCAGGATAGGGTGAAGATGGGTGTGTAGGGAAATTGCCACCGGAGCCTGTGCTCCATTGCAATTAAATTAAATTAACTTCTTGAACAGCTCTCTACATGAAGTTCTATTGCTAACCTCACACATAATTCTTATTACACGCTTTTGGGCTCTGAACACTTTGTCTCTATGGGTAGAATTGACCCAGAATATTATTCCATATGACAACAAGGAGTGAAAATAAGCAAAATAAACTAGCTGCCTCATACGGAGATCACCTATAGCTGAAATTGTAAGAATTGCAAATGTGGCTGTACCCAATCGCTTTAATAAGTCAGAAACATGTACTTTCCAATTTAAATTGTGATAAATATACAAACCTAGAAATTTCACACTCTCTACCTCTTGAATAGACTGGCCTGCAAATTTTATGTCTATATCTGGTGTTAATCTGTGTGATGTACTGAATTGCAGATACTGAGTTTTATCAAAGTTTAAAGACAAGCCATTAACTGTAAACCATTTACTAATCAGTTCAAAGACGTAATTTGAAATATATTCTGTAGATAAATCTGGAGTATTTTTAATTCCTATGTTTGTGTCATCTGCAAATTGGACAAATTTTGAATTTTTACATGAAACACAGGGTAGATCATTTATATATATTAAAAACAATAGTGGCCCCAATATAGAACCCCGAGGTACTTCACATCTCATTAATTTCCACTCAGAAAACAGTGGACCTCTTAAGGCTTTGACAAAATATGAGTCGGACGTACTTATATAAAAGATTGTGTGGCATCTTTGGTCTAAATATTCCACTATATAAAACCACTAACCAACACGAGCGATCAGAAAAGAGGCAACAAAAGGTTTCGTTCATGACGAAGATTCGTCCTCAAGGAATTTCTGTTAGACGTGACAGGGAAGTTCTTTATTTGATAAACGATGACGATGCTATGTGGTTGCATCAAGAAGAATGTTGCTAACATTATCAAAATCGAGAACTAAATGACTGCTCTGCCAGTCATAAATAATATAAAAGATTCGGTTCAAAGTCACATGTGTGATGACCCCCAACCTTAGAGAGAACGAGAGCATTGCGTAGGGCGTTACGGTGTGTATATTTTGAGTGTTGTGGTGACGCAGAATCGGCGGGAGTCGCTGGACACCACGGCGCGCGTGCTAGCCATCTCGGCGACGGGGCTGTGGCTGGCGTGGCTGCCGCACACCTGCCTGCGCAGGACCTGCGTGGCGCCTTGCCCGACTGGGTGGCCGCGCACTCCGCCCACCAGGTCACGTGGCCGCTGGCGGCGGCCATCTTCTTCCCGGCGCAGGCCGCCCTGCAAGGCCCCCACCTGGCCGCCGAGGGGGGCGTCGGTCCCTCTGAAGGGTCGCACCGGCGGCCCACGCGCGCGCGAAATGGTAGCCATGCACAATAGGTGTGATTAGAAGGCTGTGGTTTAACAGGGTATAGTTCCTACCTGCCGCGTATAGGCAGCGCACAGAGCCAAAGTAACTCCTAGTAGCCTGCGCTTTTAAAACCATGGAGGAAAGAAATATATGGAGACGACGCTAGAGACCTTCACCACGCATTGAAGTGACGCCGGGTGGAGAGGAGTGGGGAGGCGTGGCCGCCATATTACCTATCCATACATACACGGGGAATATGTACAAAACCTCAAGGGGACTCTAGGATAAACGTGACGCCGCAATCTAATGATGTATTACTATGTAACTCGATGAGACAAATAAAAAATGAATAATAAATTTTTTTGATATCCTGCTTAGTTTTCGAGACATTCCGTCTCAAATGTGAGATGCTTTTGGTTGAAATTCAGAAGAAAAAATTGGTCAAAGTCAAATTTGATGATGGATTCGTATTTAAAAAGACGAGACAAATAAAGGATAAAAAGTTTCGGTATCTCGCCTAGTTCTCGAGATATCCAGAGTCAAAAGTGATGTGTCTTGAGTTGAAATGCAGAAGAAAAATTTCGCAAAAGTCAAATTTGATGGTGGATTCTTATGTAACACGACGAACAAAAATCGAAATCAAAGAATAAATTTTTTCGATATCTTGCTTAGTTTTCGGGATATACTGTCTCCAAATTAATATGTATGGACATGTAATATGGCAGCCACCGCGCATGCGCAGTGTCAGCCGAGAGTTTATAGGCGGCGTCAAATCATTAGCGGTATATCGTCTCCATATATTTCGTTCCTCCACTGAAGCATGGGCGCCGGCAGGATTACATTGTATATTTAATAATGTTAATGATATAATAATGTGAATTTAATAATAACATTTTTGTTCCTTAAACTTTTTCTGTGTATTTTCTTTCATAGTAGGGTGGTGCAACTGCACCCCCTTGCACTCCCCCCCCCCCCTTTTTCGCGGCGCCCACTCACTGGAGCCGGGTAGAGAGAAGTGGGGTGGGGAGGTCGCCATGTTGGATGGTCATAGAAACATGAGGAATAGGCACAAACACCTCAATTGAATCGTACGACAACAATGGCACCCCATTTTGATGATAGATTATAATTTAACTCGATGAGACGAATAAAAAATTATGAATATTTTTTTTTCATACACTGTTTATTTCTCGAGATATACTGTCTCAAAAGTGAGGCATTTTGGTTTGAAATTCAGAAGAAAAATTTTCCCAAGGTCAAATTTGATGATAGATTCTTATGTAACATAACGAGACAAAAAAAGTAATGAACAAACATTTTCGATAGGTCGCTTAGTTTTCGAGACATGCTGTCTATAAAAGTCAGAAGGTTAAATGGGAGTAGTTTACATTGCAATACGCGATACACGTTGTGTCACTAACATGGTGCTCATGAAGTTACTAAAAACTAATAATAAATAAATTGCTTGTCCCTTCTGGTATAGGTTGCATTTCAACCTACTCACATTTCCATTAATATTGCCATCATGAAATCAAACTATGTAGACACAGCTAAACACATGAAATGCATCATGAACAACATTTCGGGTAAAAACAACGTTTGCTGCATCACGTTTCGTAATTCACACAGCACAAATTATCACAATTAATTTCATCATACACTCTCAGTGTAAACTGGAACTGGACTAAAGCATGCAGAATACCATATTTACTGTATTGCGATGTAATCTTAACCTGCTTAAATTACACTTCCAACACTTGTTTACAATAAGGCTAGCCTTTTATGACCGAGCGTGGTGGGTGAATGGCTAACGTTCTGGACTCGTATTCGGGAGGATGCGGGTTCGAATCCCCGTCCTGGCATCTAGATTTCGGTTTTCCCAAATCACTCCATGTGAATGCCGGGATGCTTCCTTCAAAAAAGGCCATGGCCGAATTCCTTCCAGTTCCTTGTACCTGTTTGCAACACAAGCTGGCATCATGAAAAGCTTTGGAGTATTAGAAAATGTAATATTCAGAGCAGCAAACACAATGCAAGCAGCCCGGTGTTTTGGGGTGATTCCTATGGCTACCGCGCATGCGCAGTAGGAGACGAGTGGGAGGAGGCTTCTCAGATTTAGCGTTAGTTTGCCTCCATTATCTTCCTTCCACCATGATTTGAAATACAGAATCAAATAACACATAATAAGACATAACAGTCAAATAGACGTATGTATTTTTCGCACCTCTTCTGCAGGCTAGCTGTGTAAAGGCGTCTCAGGTACAGTCAATAAAATCATTACATTTTAAATTCCCACACGGAACCAAGTTTTATTCGTATCACAAGTGCACATTAATGATAGACGTTGCATTTCACTAAACCAAAACAGCCAAATACACCGTCTTGTATACTTGTGATATGAATAAAACACGGTTCCACATGAGAATTTAAAACCCTGGGTGTACTAACAATGCCAGCACAGTATGTATACTCTGTACTATCATTTGTAGTGGAAAATCCTGAACACTTCAATCTTAATGCTGACATACATAGCCATAATACTAGGAATAAATATAATATTCACAAGGATTACAAATCACTGTCAGTTGTACAGAAAGGGTTAACATTTACTGGAGCTTCCTTATTCAATGTCTTACTAACAGAAATTAAATGTTATCTACAAAAATCCAACTACTTTAAGTCCAAACTGAAAGAGTTTCTGCTTCAGAACCCATTTTACTATGTGAAAGAATTTTCTTCTTGGAATTTGGTAACTAAGAATGACTGATAAAATAGTATATATGGTGTATGGAAGGGGAAGGTGACAAAGTTGTCCACAATTACTAAAATGATATATGGTTTTTCTTTGTGTTGAAACTTTTGACAAATGAAGTAATTACACTGTTTACAAAATTTCACTCATATATAGTAACTAACATGGGATAGCATGCACTCAAAAACTGCTGTGAAAAATTATGATACTAACTGGTTTTTAAGTAATTGACTGCTTATGAGTTGAGGTAACTGGTTGGTAAGAAAATAACTGGTTGTTAGTTGCTGGTAACAAGTGTATACACTGTTCCACATAATAAGTATTAATTAACTCGGGATTGTATTTGTAGATTACGGGAAATATTGGTTATACTAATGGGTTGTAACTAACTTGTTGTCAATATATAATAATATTATCAATTATATAGTAATATTGACATTACTAATAAGTGTATGTATTGTAATCGTAGGCTTCCGTGGCCAGAGTCAGTTGATTCTTGGCTGTCCGGGTGGCGCCGCGTCATGTTTCTTGAAACCGACGTTTCGACCCTCATTCTGGGGTCTTCTTCCTGGGCAGAACTGACCCCAGAATGAGGGTCGAAACGTCGGTTTCAAGAAACATGACGCGGCGCCACCCGGACAGCCAAGAATCAAGTGTATGTACTGTTCCACATCCCCGAGATTATTCTCACATGGGATCAAAGTGAACATATCTATCTATCTATAATTTAGAATGTGGTGGTTTTATTGACCGTATATGAGAGGCGTCTGCACAGCTCTCCTGCAGAAGAAGCAGTAATTACGTCGAGTCACTGGAGTTACAGAGAGATGGGTTACATTGAATTGCGAGATTAACGTCTAACATACGTCACGGACGTACTGCAGGGGGAAGACGAGTGCACACATTACCAGACTCGCGACCGAGTCGGAGATGAGTCGCTGGGATAGGCAGTGGACTCCATAGGGGGAGGGGGAGGGAAGTTAACCAATGGCAATTCTGGTGTATAAACTTTGGAACAGAGACAGTAAAATAAAATGAATAAATTTTCTAAAAGTCATAAATTTTTAAAAATAATAAAATAAATACAAAATTATGAATATACGAATGTATGTTTATGATAGCGTAAGTGACAGGTGTCAGTTGATGTCTTTAAAGAGGTTGAGTTGTGAGTCCTATAGCAGGTTGTATCTCGGTGTTACAGGTTGGCAGTGTAAAAAGTATATCCGCATTTGTGAAGCCAGAGTAATAGGCTATTTGACAGTATTAAAAAAATATTATAAATTGAACTCATTCTCATAGAATAATGCTTCAGGTAGCTAATTTTTTCAATTTTGAAAATAAAAGTGGATTATTTTTAATAAAAAAGCGAAATAAAAATTATAATTTTCTTACCTCTGGTCACGTGACAGAAAACGCTCTAGGATTGGTGGTCGCTTGAGTGACGTCACACGTCTGTAAACGTCGCGACTGGGAATGGAGCGTTTCCTAATATCCAAGTTTTCAACTATTTTTATTGTTTGTTGCTGGTCAGTCTTGTTTTTAATGAAATTTCTTTTTGAATACAAAATCGAGAACAATATGTAAAAGCCTACAGCGGAAAAATATCGAAAATAGACGCCTCATTTGTGGGGCTGGATATAGAAAAAAACCTGACTTTTATTCTGTTGAGCTTAAAAATGTAACAGCTTCAATTTGAGACTCATTTATATTTAAATTGAAAATTAAAGATTGATTGTTTTGCGTTAGCAAACCATACGTCGAAAAATTCTGTTCGCGAAATTTGTGCAGTAATGCTGAAAACAAAGAAAAGTTGTTTGGGTGTCGCAAATGAAGGTATGTCTTGTAGCTAATAAGCAGCTCTTTCAAATAAAGAGATCGGTATAATTTGGTATAATGAACTAAAACACAACATGAAATTTGCTCAATAGTTTTTGTTTTTTTTTAATTAAAAGTAATCTCGCTCCGTTTCAATGATGCTATTGTATCACGGAATAATCATGCGTAAACTACCTTGAGGCTCGCCAAAAGCAATAGCAACACACAAGTCACTACTAACACGCAGAAACACAGCGTAATCATCGACTAAGCTCAGTGGAATGGCGCGGCCGACTGAAGCGCTTGATCGGTGGATCACAGGAAGCCCATTGTTCAAACTATTTTTTCTATTGGTAGGTGTGAATTCGTGGAAAATAAACCTTTATTCCGTGTAATATTGTTTATCTACTTTGAATGTAAATAACTATTTTGCCTGCATAGACTATCATCAAAACTGACTTTTGTCCCTCTAGATTTAGAAAATATCACACTGTGCGGCGTACTCCTGGATGCAGGCCAGAGCGTTAACCGCTCACTCACCACAATTGGATATTGTGTGCCATTTTATTTAATTGCAGATTAAAGATTATAGATAAATGATATTTTTTGTCAATAAAACTGAATTTGTTTGTTTATTCATTTACCTACCTCGTTTCACTTCATCTCACACAAAGTAACTGTGAAGTGTTTACTATTAACACAAAGAGAAGCAATTAAGAAGTAGTGTCCTGGTAGCTGTGTGATTGAAGAGTGGTAATGGAATTCAGAACGTCCTACGATCGAACCTTGGTTGGGATAATATTTTTTGTGTGCATTTTTTCCGTTTCTGTTTGCTGTTTTTTGCACTACCATGTTTTTATTCGAAGAATTAATAATAGTTGCTAAGCGTCATGCAAGCGTTTGAATCAAATTACTACCATACATGAAAACTTTTAATTTTTAAACTTACCAGAGAGAGAATATCGTGCAAAAAATACAGGTGCACGGCGGTGAAAACTGGAATTTATTTTAGAAGTGACATCACTTGTAGAAATTTCATGCTAATCTTGCAACAGTTCCGAAACGCTTTGTGTCTTTTCGTTGGAATTTTTACGTGGCGATTCAACTGCAGGTTACCTTCCTGACATAACTACGTCTATTAGGCGGTATTTACTTTTAATGTGCAAGTAATTTTCATTTTGTTTTTTTCAAACCTCTTTTTCGGTGTGCAAGTAACGTCCAACTTCCTTTTTGAAATCTTTTGGTTGTTTCAAATGGTTGCAATTCGCTTGTTATCCAAAAAGTTGTGAAGCCTTCAGAAAAAAGAAAAATTAAATTGATGTTTTGGTGGCTTTTCGGGAAAAAATGATTATGCGATGCAACCAACAGCAACTAGTATCCAAAGAAAATGACAAAAGAAAACAAATTGAACATATTCCGAAACGAGCATCGAACCTTAGGACCTAACCCTAATAATTCTCGCCTTAAACAATGTATTATTACATTTAAATCTACGAAATTGCGGTATAAATGAGCTTCACAGAAAATAGTAACTGTCGTAATATCAAATTGAAGTTGTTACATTTTTAAGCTCAGTGGTTGTTTCTACAGCTAGCCCCACAAATAAGGCGTTCACTTTCAATATTTATCCGCTGTAGGCTCTTACAAATTGTTTTCGATTTTATATTCAAAACAAACTTTAATTAATAACAAGAAATAACCAGCAACAAACAATAAAAAAATAGTTGAAAACTTGGGTAATAGAAAACGATCCATTCCCAGCGGCAGCGTTTACAGACGTGTGACGTCACGACTGTCGTTGCACGCGCCATGCAGCAAATGAGCTTTTTGGCGGGCTTTTAAATTCTTTAAAATTTAACTGTGAATTTTACGCAAAAATAATGCACTTTTGCCAAAAAATCTCTTTACTCGGTGAATAAGGTGTAGCAATAAACAATTTAAATCCATTTTCAAGAAGTAGTCAAGTACCCTATTGTGGCATGGATGGATGGATTTCAGCCTTTATGAATCAGCACCTCAGACCTTTTTTTATAGAACCTTCCTCCATCCACCGAGGACACACCACACTTATTGAAGTGCCTATCCACACCGTTCTTCCTCCAGACTCCTTCCTAGCCCACATTGATCTTATAACTAATTAAAATAGCATTAGAAAAAATAGCAACTGTAATTACTTTTTGTCTTGAGATGTAGAGAGATTTGTTACATACATGTACTAAAAGGATGTCACACAGCTGCTATGGACGTACCCATAGCTTTTAAAAGTATAGCAACAGTAATTACATAATTTCACAAGAACTGTTGAGAGACCTGAAGAATGTCTGTATCCCACGACACCAAGGGCATAGCCAGAATCAGTTTCAGGCTGGAGCATAAATGGTTTTACTTGGAAAAAATTAAACATTCATTTAGCTTATTTAAGCACTGATCTACAAAGATTCTGGCTAAATTTTAACAAAATTTAATTTTCAATATTAAAAGTGAAATTTTTATATATTTTTCTGTTGACTGTTCCCTGACTACGCCAACGCATGACACATTAACACAATGATTCGGTCGATGTACCTACAGCGATAGAATAAGTAGCAACAGTATTTATGTCTTGACATCATGGGCGCCGGCAGGATTGCTTCTAGGGGGGTGCACCAGGGCTGCGTTGGTGCCCCCCCCCCCCCTATCGGCCCAAAAATTTCCGGGCAACCTTTTTTTTTAGGTGTACTACTGACCACACGGCGACCTGGAATGCGGTGTAGGGGGGTGCACCCGGGATCCAGGGGGGTGCACCAGGACCGTAATTGGTGCTCCCCACCCCCTATCGGCCCAAATTTACGGGCGACCCGGGATGCCAGGGGGGTGCAAGTGCACCCCCTTGCACCCCCTCCCGGCGCCCATGCTTGACATTAAAACTTCTTTTCACATTGCTAGTGTTGATGTAACTATAGCATTAGAAAAAATAGTAACAATAATTACTTCTTGTCACTAGGACATTAGACAGACCTATTGAGTGTATATACTAAAGAAATGCGTGTACTTCATAAGATCCAACCTACAGAGCTAGTACTGACATATTCAAAGCATTAGTAAAATCGCAACAGTTATTAGGGAGCGTCAATAAACTACGTGGCTGGGTCCTGGGATGGGGGGGACTGGTTGTCTGGAAAGCTACACTGGGGGTACGTGGGGGGGGGGGGGGTGGTTCAGATCTCAACCATATAGCTTTTCATTTATATTATTTGTCACAGCTACAATAAGGTTCAGAAGACAATACAGAATGTGAATATTTATTTCAGTCATTTACTTATATCCGTATGTAATTTACAATAGTCTGATAGCAGAAAACAGTACAAAATGTCTTCTGGAATCAAAAGAGAAAATACCTATGTGCCACGTGGAGGAGGGGGTGGGAGGATGCAAAAGCCACATCGGGCTACGTGGGTGGGGAGCTGGTTTCACAGGAGGCCTAAATGGTGCTACACAGTTTACGGACTCTCCCTTATGAACTATTCTCACATTTTTTTTACCATCATCAGTTTCTCGACTGGTTTGATGCAATCCTCCATCTCATCCTATCTGGTGCTAACATCTTCATTTCTACATACCCCTTAAAACCCACGTCCTCAATTATCTGCTTCATATATTCTAATCTCTGTCTTCCTCTACAGTTCTTACCTTTGACTGTTCCCTCCACTAACAACTTAACCAATCCTGCATGTCTCAAAATAGGACCTACTAGCCTGCCACATCTTTCTGTAAGATTCTTCCACAAACTTCCTCACCCATCATTTCCGAAACTCGTTCATTTCGTACTTTGTCTGTCCACTTAATTTTCACTATTCCTCTGTAGCACCACATTTCAAATGCTTCAATTTTCTTTCTTTCTGGTGTTCCTAAAGTCCATGCTTCGCTAACATAAAGTGCTGTGGTCCACGCATAGAGTTTTAAATAGTTATTTCTGAGTCCTAGATCAATATTTGAACTAAAAGATTTCTCTTTTTCATGAAGGCTCTTTTTTGCTCGGGCTGTTCTGCTTCTAACATCTTTCCGGCCTCAGCCATCGGTTGTAATTTTACTTCCTCAGTAGCAAAATTCACTAACTTATCCTATTGCATCTGACAGTATTTTTATACATAACATACTATTATTGTTATCATTCCTGCTACATTTCATTACTTTTGCTCTTGCTTTAGTTTATATTTAGTCCAAAATCTTCCTTCAGTATTTTGTTCATGACAGTCGGTAACTTCTCAAGATTCTCAGCCTGTTCTGCTAACAAGACAAATGTCATCAGCACATTGTAACATACTGATTTTTTTCTGCTTTAACTCTTAAGCCACATTCAAATCTTTCATTCCCTTGTTATTATTATCACTACTACGTCACAATTCAGTAATAGTGGGTGGCGGAGGCATAGCACCATTCCGATTGCACTGAATTTCCAGGGAATCGTCAGACTACCTTACTTCCCCATAAATAACTGCATCATCAGCCAACAACTGCAAACTGTTACTGACATTGTCTAAGAAATAGCTGATAAAGGCTACGAAGAGCCACTCCAGATAGCGACCCAACTGAATTAGCAAACTATGTTAACAATTATTTCTGTAGTATAGCTGCAAAACTTCAGGAAAATTTTCCCGATAAACAAACATATCGCCACTGTCATTGTCTCAGTAAATTCTATGGTCCTAAACCCCGTAACAGAGGAAGAGGTGGAAAAAACTGTTCTCAGATTAAAAAATAAAAAATCTACAGGCTTGGATGAGGTGCCCATGTCTCTAATTAAGCAGTGTATACATATCCTCCGGGCCCCATTAGCACATATAATAAATGAATCTTTCAAAACTGGTGTTTTCCCTGATTATCTAAAATTAGCAAAGGTTCTGCCTATCCATAAAAATGGGAGTACAGAAGAGGTAGAAAACTACCGCCCAATTTCTATATTGTCATCTTTCTCCAAAATATTTGAATTACTCATGAAAGATAGGTTAAGCAGTTTTCTAAGCAAATATAATCTCCTAAGCAAATCGCAGTTTGGATTCCAAGCAGGGAAAGGTACAACATCAGCAATAGCACAGTTTACAAAAAATGTACTGGAAGCTCTTGATAGAGGTGATCATGCAGCAGGTCTATTCCTAGACTACTCAAAAGCTTTTGATACCGTAGACCACAGTATTCTCCTGCAAAAACTAGAAGCAATAGGAATAAGGGGTAGTGTAAAATCCTGGTTTCATTCTTACCTAACAAACAGAATACAAAAAGTTGAAATCCCTGCAATTCCAGTAAACTCAAATATTCTAAGTAAGTTCCTGTCAGAACCAAGACATGTAAACATCGGTGTCCCACAGGGCAGCATTTTAGGTCCCATTCTATTTCTAATTTACATAAATGATTTTACATCCAGCATCAGCCACGGTGATAAAATTTTATTTGCTGATGACAGCAACATCATCATTAGTGACCCCTCGATAAGCAAACTTCAGACTATAGGAAACACAGCTCTTGCAGAGGTCTTACACTGGTCACAAAGAAACAAATTGACACTCAATATAAAAAAAACAAACACCATTAAATTCAGTTCTGTTAGTAGATCTCAACAGATAGACTTAAAACTAAATGAAGAAAATATTGAGTGTGTTGTTAGTACAAAGTTTCTAGGAATGATTGTTGATCATGAGCTAAAGTGGAAACAACATGTACAGTCATTGGGTAAGAAAATATCTACTGCATGTTTTGCACTCAGAATTATAGCTCCTGTATGTAATGAAAATTGCCTCAAGACAGTATACTTTGCAAATATTCATTCAATAATATCCTATGGAATCATCTTTTGGGCCTCAAGCAAAACAAATATAGACTCTATTTTCAAATTACAAAAATGGTCAGTAAGAATAATAGCAAAAACTTCAAAAAGAACCCATTGTAAAGATATATTCAGAAAACTAGGCATCCAAACAGTTCCATCTTGTTATATCTACAATTGTATCATGCACATAAAAAACAACTTACAAGAATTTACCACAAACAACTCCATCCATAAATATTCCACTAGATTAGAAAATGACTTCCATATACAGCGGAAATTAAAAAGTAAAAGTCTAAATAGTTTTTTCTACAAGGGAGTTAAATTGTACAATAAACTGCCAGTGGATATTAAGGGGGAAAAAAACCCAGAAGTTTTTAAGGGAAAGCTAAAGATGTATTTAATAGAAAATGCTTACTATTCTGTTGAAAATTACCTAAATTAAGGCAATATGTATATTTATCTGACCTGTTAAACCAGAAATTACAGAAAAATTGTACAAAAATTTATGTATATATCTATGTAACCACACATTGTAGATTACCTTGCAAATTGTATAGTTTATACATTAAAATGAAGAAGCCAATGTACAATAAATGTATCACATGGTGAATTAAATAAATAAATAAAAAAAATAAATAAATAGCTCATTAAACTTTCTTGAGTTATCAAAGTTGCAGCTAGATTGGAAGAGGTTTCCCCGTCAACAACATTATGACCGACTAGATAGAATATCTTGTATCTGTGCACCAATCTTAAATCGTGACTAAAAGATGGTATGGAGGAACAACATTGAAAGCTTTCTAAAAATCCAAGAATATCAAATCAACACTTGAACCTGCACGAGTAACTTTCATTACATCGTGCGAAAATAGGGCCAACTTTGTTTCACCTAATCTGTTTTTCTGCAATCCACGAGGGTTCAGTATAAGCAATTCACATTAGTCTAGAAATTTAAAATGGAAACACAGCAATTTTCGTGGCAGGAAGTATTTTTTGTCTTCTAAGGATTTACAGTATATATCAGACAAAAATGATTTAATTTCGATTGCGTACTCTGAAAATACATTTATGAGGATACTATCGCATCTGGCACTTTCCACCACTTTAGGACCTTTAATAATTTTACAACGCCTTCACTATGTGTTCATAATTAATCCAGCTGTAATTCCACATGATGTGGGAAGATGGGCATGTTTTCCATATTTTAAATTCAGTGTCTAGTGTATTGTTATTACTTCCTTTATTGCTTCTTCTAAACACAAGTTGAATATTAATGGTGATAGACTACAACATTGTCTCACGCCCTTTTTAACTGATGCTTGTCTCTCATGATTCTCTACTTTTATCATAGCTACTTGATTCTTGTAAAGATTATAAAGTATTCTTCTATCTCAGTATTTTAGACCCTATTTCTTTAAACTTTTGAACATCTTTCACCACCTAACATTATTAAAGGCTTTTATAAATCAACAAATGCCATAAAAGTATTTTTGGAT
>JARYHS010013630.1:7057392-7083233 GCA_031002005.1 Vandiemenella viatica
ATCAGACACTAGATCAGATACCTAGATCAGCACGTTAGTGTAACTTTGATGTTGTGCTCCGTGCTCCTCTTTTTCTAGCATCAGTATCAGATCGAAATCGAGTTCAAATATTTTTAATCACCACTATTCAGCTTATACACAGACAAAAACAAAGGTACTTCATGGGCCATCTCAGAAGACTGAAGCTGGTAGACCAATTGGGAGGAGGAGGAGACTGTTCTAGTGGTCTTTTGAAGACCACACAAATCCTGTAATTCATCAATCTATCAACAGCACGAGCTGTTGAGGAATGTGTGTGTGGGGACGGGGGATGAGCTGTATACAACATGTTGGTTCCCCTCAAGGCGGAAGTATTCTACCCCGGAATTGCTGATTATGTGGCACCTAGTTCCCTGGCAGCAGTGTGCGCAAGAGGATAGAGGATCGGCGGTGATAGGGCACCGAGGCTGGTGGCTGAGCAGCGACGCTCTGGCACTGCATTTTGGAGAATGCAGCTTCGAATCCCAGTTCGACCATCCAGATTTCAGTTTTTTTCAGGATTTCATGCAATCACTCCAGCCACTACACATCTCGACAAAACATTGGGGAAATAGAAATAGAATGAGAACCTGACCGTTAACTCAAGAAACTGTGGAACGCATGTCGATAGTTGTGAGACCGCGTGTATTTCCATGATCCCCGACACTTGTGTGAATATATACGAGTTACCAATTTTTTTCCAGTCCTAAATGTAGATACCTTTTTATATTGTGCTTTACGACTGTCCTTTCTTGCTCTTGAGTACTGCAAGTCATGAACTCTTTGGATATGTGGCAATCCCCATCAATATGCACCTCTAACCACAGTTTCTCCAGGGATTACGCTCTCTTCCATTTCCCAGTGACTGTACTCTCTTCCGTCTTTTGTCGCATGTGTTGGGATACGAAGTGCCCACATCGCGTTGTTCTCTGTGTGCACTTTGGGGCTTGTGCACGAGATCTGTTTAAGATTTCGGTACAGACTCATACACTGGCACTGCTGAAAAATTCCACGAGTGATCTAACGTCATCTACAACTTACTACAGTCCGAGTGTTGACGCCAACTTTCTATCGAGTGCACGGTTGGAGAGTAGAGGTGAAAGGCTTGCCTCCCACCTGCGCTGACTCCAAAGGCGTCAGCAATCTCTTCACTGAAGTTCATTTAGGAGGTGGTATCAGTCAGGGATAACTTTTACTTTGTTCTCTTTTAAGTTTTAGATCATAGTGAAAGCAATCCACAGGTTATTGATCTTGATTAAAAGTCACTTACTGAACATAATTACTAATTAAATCTACATCTACATCTACATATATACTCTGCAATTCACAAAATTGTGGGTGGCAGAGGGTGCTCAGCACTAAAGCTAATCTCTTTGTTTTGCATTCCAATCCCTAATGGTACGAGGGAAAAAAGAATTCATATAAGAATCATTGCGGCACCTTATTTCTCTAATCTTATCTTTCCTGTCATTCCGGCTCAAATAGGTTGGTGGAAGAAGTATTTCACTACACTCAAAACTGAAAGTGGGAGTACGCATGTTCTCCAATAAGTTTAAACAAAACGTGCGTCGTCTATCTACCAGAGACTCCCAGCCTAGTCTATTAATCAGTTCTGTGACGCTTTCATAAGGACTGTAGCAAGCGGTCACGAATCGAGCGGCTCTTCTCTGTACTTTCTCTATACTTTCAATCAACCCCTTACGAAACGGATCCCAAATGGCACAACAATAGTCCAAATGTGGACGCACAAGAGATTTGTACGCTATCTCCTTTGTTTGTTCATTACAATTTTTCAATATTCAACGCATGAATCGCAGCCTAGAATTAGCTCTACCTACCAACGAATTAATGTGTAAGTCCCATTTCATGTTCCTTTGTACTGTTACTCCCAAATATTTCATAGAATCGGCCATATCAATAACTGAATTGTTTAACTCGTATTTCTGAACAATTGGATTCGTTTTGTTAGTTATGCTCATTGTCTTACACTTTTTACAATTTAGCGTAAGTTGCCACTCAGCGCACCAAGCCAAAATAATATCCAGATCACGCTGAATTTCTAAGCAATCGGCCAAATTCCTTACTTCCCTATAAATAACCGCATCATCAGCAAACAATCTAAAAAGGCTTTTCACTTTGTCTCCGAGATCGTTTATAAAAATTAAGAAAAGAAGTGGTCCTATTACACTTCCTTGAGGTACCCCCGATGTAACATCTAGACTAGAAGAACTTTCTCCTTCAACGACGACATACTGCGACCGACCAGTTAGAAAATCCTTTATCCATTCACAAAGCTGATCCGATATACCGTACGCTCGTAGCTTCGCTAAAAGGCGGTTGTGTGGCACAGAGTCAAAGGCTTTCTGAAAATCTAAAAGGTTCTTTAAGCCGCGGTCGCCAGGTTTAGGTACTACTGTTCGTCGGGTTTATTAAATGATAAATTCATAAACTTTAGAATGAACAACTACACAAAAACTTTATTCAAGTTCATAAACTTATGCATTCACACCGAAGGAAAGTACCACCACCTAATTGATGTTTAAACAAGGAATCAGACTCCTTTTCCGAAAATTGCAGACTCGTGGGATAAGAGAGATTTAACTACAAAAACTCCCACGCTCTCTATCGTCCTCTTAACACTTCCACAGTCACTTGCAATCACAGCACTCCATTCAGAGCAGTGAATTCAACACGTTACTAGTTTACATTATCCACTTCACCGAGTTTTTCACAATATCTACGATTAAAACCGAAATGTTCCCGCGTCAGAACTTCACTTGACGACGGTCAAAGATTCACTCCTACTACAAAAACAAAATCACATTCACTCACGGCGCCGGCCACAGATATTACTGTATGGCTCAGACGTATGTTATGTTACAAAAGGCTTCGTAAGACTCCTTGAAACAACAAACATCGCCACGAATTTCTTATTTCTGAGCTTCAGTTAGATTTAAGATTCACAATCCGTTCAGTACGAGGGCGTTCTTTCCCGAATCCGCTCTGATATTCTCCAAGTTATGCTGCTCTATCCTCGAGGGATTTGGAGAGACTCAAATCCCCTGTTACAATCCATTCTGTCAGCTTTCTTTTGGAAGCGGCGAATCAGGGCTGAGGAGCAGTAATGGAGGAGTTTCTAAGGTTGCCAGACCTCACCGTTTATCTTAGTCAGCTTGTCCATTGCCTGGTCTAAGTGACTACCAAGCCCTTGCTTGATGTTTGATGTTCTTCAGTGGTTGAATGATTCATCTCAGGTCTTCTCGTGTTGGCGGTGTGGAATCTGGACGAAGATGTGTATTGTGGAGCTTTTATATTTTTCTTTTACACGCACACATTCGCTCGTCCATTCGCCCTCACTCGGCAGGATTTATAGAGGACTCGTGTGCAGCCCAAGCCCTGGCAGTTCCCTTGGAAGATCTGTATCACATGATTTACGATCTCTTCTGGCTTTCAACGGAACATAAAAAGTGTCCATTCACCCTATCTTTCCTTTAAGAAGACGATTTTGGATCGATTTAACCCTACAATACTTTTAGTCGCCAAATGAGGAACATGTGCTACAACTTTTCATGTGTACTTCCTCATGTGCGTGGGCGTGATGAAGAAACTTACATACACACACTCACACGCACACGCGCGCGCGCTGATTGTTATATACGAGGCGTGTTTTATAAGTAATTATAGTTCTTATATTAAATAAATACAAGTGCATTTTTAAAATAACGTTACTGTATCATCAAAGCTTATCAAAAATTCAATCAAGCTTAATGAAGCAACTTCTGAATCCCACTCCCATAAAACTCTGCCTCCTTATTTGAAAACTATTGCTGAACGGCCGTTTTGACGACGGTACCTTAGCCATTTTGTAAGAATTTCACCAAAAAAAAAACTCTTCTTGAAACATGAAACTCAATAGATAAAGACGAAGCCGTAAAGCATCTGTTTTCGTGAACTTAGTGCGACAAGTCTTCAGTGACGACTGACAATGCGCACTTCACATTTCATCATCAACATTAGCAAGGCCATCTTTAAACGCTCTAACCCATGTTAATACCACTCAATCGTCCACATTGTTTTCTCCTTAAACTTTACTGATCTACCGACCGCATTCACGAATTTTGCACACGGAAAACGTATCACTGCCAGATTTCATATTCTTCTAGGTTTTCAGTTAAGTGAGGCATCGTCTTTGATGAAATTCGTTAATATGGTGGCGGGACGCGCCCTCGACTACTGGGAACCTTCGCCGAGCCCGATGATACCCGAACTGTTAGTTACATAGGCCGCCACCCCAGCGCTGCTCGGCTAACCAGGAAGTTTCATATGAATAACTGCATTGTCTCTACTTGAATGAAAAATTGAATTTGAATTTACTTGCACTTACATTGCTAAAAGGAAATATAACTGCGATGTTACTTAAAATGAAATTGTGTGTTGTGGCAGTAACTACACAGAAATATGATGAACAGATATAACACATTACGCTCGTTTAAAATTAGAGTTGCTTATTGTTTATTTACGACAACTAGATGCAGAACTAAATTTGATGTTTAAGATACAGTCAGGTCACAACATAACCTAAGCAATTATATATATATATATATATTCTTTACACAAAATATAGGGAAGCATGATCAAAACTCAGATACAATGTACACGAAACGTAGGTAATCGCGAAATATATCGATCAAATATATAACAGTTACTCTTTTCTGAAATTATACTTTAGTTAGAAACTGTTTCGTAACAATAAAAATTTCAGTCACTTAAAGTCAAATGCAATTATTTAAAAACAATAACGAGCCCAGGCAAGCATCTTTTAAAGGTACTAACACGGTTAAGTCCGGTAGTACCCAGCAGGCATGGTTATACGACATGGCGACCGTGACAGGAAGTTTTTGATAATAGGAATCTAGGCGATCTGCGGAGGCCAGGAATGTGGGGTTTTAAAAGAAAAATATTTTTTTAAATATAAACAAATACATATTTAAGTGTAGTTATTTAAAAACATTATTGCCAAATACTTTGAGAATCTAATCGGAGAAAGTTTACTCAGATGACGAAAATTATCGTAGCTTTTCCAGAACAAATTCCTACTGACCGTAGGTTAGCACTGACAGACCTGTATGACGCCGGAGCCGAAGCCGACGGCGATGAGCTGTCCGTCGCGGGAGAAGCGCAGGCTGTAGACGCCGCGGAAGGTGTCGGGGATGGCGGCCTCCCTGAGGACGCGGCCTCGTCGGCGGCGGACCCTGGCCAGCGGCGGCGGCAGCGGCTTCTCCTCCTCCTCCTCCTCCTCCTCCTCCTCGTGCTCCCCAGACAGCTCGTCCGGGGCGGCGCCGCGCGTCATGAACTCGCCCTGCTCCGCCTGGCTCACCGCACCCTCCTGCACAGCAACCCACCGCTATAGCACATGAACAATAATACAATTATATACAATCGTTTCGCACTAAACAAATGTAACATTAAATTATAGTTAAAATTCAAAATCGACATTGCTGTGTCCGCACATCGGTCGAAGTGTCAACACGGGCGGACGGGCCCGGAGAAGATCCCGAGCGAACCGAAGCAAAGTCCAAGTAACACGGAGTCCAACATGAAACCGAACGTAACCGAGACGCGCACGATCAGAGTCCAATAAGCGATGCACAGAGAGATGGCGACTGCTGAATAGGAGTAAACACCAGCACTGGCGTGAGTGGTACCGCACGGATGTATTTATGCCAGGCGAGTCACTCCCGATTGGCCGCGGCGGAACCTCTGCTATGCGGTGGCGCTAGTTGGCCTGCTGCTAGCACCGCCTATTGGTTTTCCACCTCCATCTCTTGTGCCGCGCATGCGAAGGTGTCGGGCCGGGATACCAGAGACATAGTGCAGTCAATGTAAAGCTTCGTTTATAATATCTACAAAATCTTTCGGTGATCCCCTGAAGGCTCGAAGGGAAAAGGTCACGTGACGGATGGTTTGTTTTTCCTCACTACAGTCGTAGTTCGATGAATCTCTCATTCCTCATGTGTACAGAGGTGAAGCAGATTTGACATGGCCAGACCTGCGAGGAAGGTCGAGTCCCTTTAGTGCCTGTTGATTGTTAAACAGGGAGTGCCATTCTGGTGGGGCTGAGCCTATCCACTCCAATCTCCATGCTTCTCTCCCTTTAAAATTGTTATCTGTCATCCGTTTTTTTGCAGTTTTTATGCTTGGACTTCTTATTTTAAGTCTCTGAAATTAGGTTTCCATGTAGTCATGGATGGGGAGATCCAAGTTATGACAGATCTTATTCTATTAGGCAATTAGGCTATTGCGTCGTCTTATCGTAAGCGGTTCGAAGTTGCTCAAAACGGGCATCCAGTGCAGTGAAGTACATCCACTAATTATCCGCACTGTTTTGTTGAAAACTATGTCGATCTTTTTGGTGTGGGTACTATTCATCCAGACAGATAATAATATTAAATAAATTGCAATGGAGCACAGGCTCTGGTGGTAATTTCCCTAAATACCCGTCTCCCTCTTTTCTGCTCCCACCTATATTTGCTCTTTACAAATTTTAACTTTAAATTGTTTCAAGTTTTTTGGCAAATTATTCATCACTTCTCTTGGTAACTTATTCCAATCCCTGACACCCTTACCTAAAAAAGAGAATCTTCCTACACACTTGTGCCTGAAATCGAGTGCCAGCTTGTGATCATGGTCATCATTTCCCTTCCATACATTACTTTCAATTCTTAGTTGCAGAAACACAAGGCTCAGTGCTGAGGTGCGAAGTGTGGAGGCGAATGCTCCCCAGGAGGTGCCAGTTAACTTCTGCAGAATATTATTTCTAGTTTTTAGCTTTGCTGCAAGTTTATTAAGATGTTTATTGTTCGACAAGGTGCGATCCATTACGACTCCCAAATTCTTCGGAGAGGGGTTGTGTCGGAGGGGAGTGCCATCAAGAAGAACGTCAAGCGAGAGATTCGCCGCCCAACTGTTAACATGGAAGACACTCGTTCCCGTCTTGCTGGAACTGGGTACGAGACGCCATTTCTTAAAACAGTTGCTCAGGGTTCTGAGGCCTGTTGTTTAAACTATTTTAAATTTGCCGAATGTTATTGGGTTGTTGTACTACTGCCAGATCGTCAGCATAAGGGAATTGCCTGGATTCTGTTTGAGGAATATCGGAAATATATACATTAAAAAGAAGTGGGGATCGAGTCTCGTATAAAACGTTCTCAGGCTAGCCCAAAGACAGAGCGCGTCAGTTTGCTGCGACGTTTCGGAGACGCTGTCCCACTCCCCTCTGCCGGCGAAGTGTAGTGTTCCCGGAGTCACTGCCCTTATGTAACCAGCGCGCCGGTCAACGAGTGCCGGTGACGTAGCAACGGACCAAGTTTTGGGGCAACGATTCAGTTGTATAATTTAGAACTAAACTAGATTGAGTCAAGAGAGTACGCCAAAGTGAAATGCCGTCCACACGAGGGTAATGACTTAATGAGTCACATTTTGCTGGCGAAAACGGTTATCGCGTACCACAGCCGGGGACATAGGCCGCACAATCACCGGCAGAAGTCTGGAATGTTCGATAGGGGCAGTACTGTATAAGGAACGCGGGAGATGGGTTCGTCGTTCTCAGTGACGGGTCGACGGTATGCACGTCGCTATATTAGTTAGTTGTCTCGCTCCAATATCCTGGTCTCGCGTTAGCGTCGACAATGCTGCAACACTTGGCGGAATCCTCCGATAGCCATTCTACACGTATGTAAGTAATTGTTCCATCATCTACTAGTAATTCGGAAGATATAAATCCAATAGAAGCCTACGAGGATAGCCTCACAGACGGCGTCATAAAGTATGATCTGTATTTAATCAAGGACGAGCTATAAACAGTATCGTACAGTAGTTAGGCCGTGTTCTCATTGGTAGAATAAAGAGAACCTCCTGGTTGCCATAAGAAGCCTAACCTACCAACAAAAACTCAGGTCTGTGGCCTTAATACACGGCTGTGTCAGATCCTGATATTAGTAAATAGCCTTAAGGGGCATGTACACGAGCATCTTTTTCTGGCAACATTCTGGCATTTATTGCCCGACAACATATCCGGCAATAGATGCTCAATATATGGCCCAGCAATGTGTGGCTCCACTGTTGCCGGGCACTTGATGCTCCGTATTATTGCTGAACATTTCCCGTTTACACGCATGTGTGCTCGGCAATCAGCATCGTGGCTGAGGACGAAGTAATTGTGGCTGCTGCCTATATTATCCTGCAAAATGAAAGAAGAAAGAAAAGGGAATCAGTCTGAAAATAAAAAAAAATCTTAATCTGCCTACTATATGACTCAGTCTTTTATTTAACTGACTACAATTTGACGCTTTTATACAGGTATGACCAAAGAGACAGGCAGACTCATTATCCCTTCTGAATGAGAAGCATTTTACCGTAATTTGGTATCCGAAGTGCCTACATTTTTGTCATTTATTGCAATCGTAAGTTTGAAGGAAGTAAAAGGCTTTTACTGATTTTTCGTGGTTACACTTATATAACATCTGAAGTGAGCTGTGTAAACAATTTAACATGCAAATGATTTTTTTTTTTTTAATAATGAAACTTCAGTAGTATTCTAACAGTGTGAAAGAATATTCGCCAATCACCGTAACTTCCTTATTCGAAACCAATAAAAATAAAATAGAAGAGATACGATAGCAATAGAGTTGTTGTTTTATACATTCTCAATTGAATCTTGATCAGCTGACATCTCAGTCATTCGGTTGGCATTGTTCTGGCTATCTTGACTGTCCATCCCTTCATCGGAAACATCACAAGATGACAATGCATTGAATGCAAACCATGTTGAAAGCACTTGCTTACCACCTGCGCTACCAGTTTTGTTTTTCCTTTTCTTTAAGTCGTTCTTCGCGTATGTTCTCAAACTTTTAAATTTTTTGTATTCTTCATCATTGGAAATATAAAGCATTGTGGCAATGTAGCTCCAACTGTTTTTCTTATTTTCTCAGTCTTTGTAAATGGATGCTTCAACTTGCCACAACTCTGGGTGTAAGCATATTTCATTTATAAAATTTAAGGTCTTTTCGGTTGACCAGTTATTCATTTCGACACGGATTTTATCAAAAAACTGGCAAAAAATCACGTGAAAGGTGCCTATATGCGCATCAGACTCGAACACACGAAGAGAAGTTGCCGTGAATGTTGGGCCGGCGAGCGGTATCACTGTAAACATGCCGGCCACACTCGACATCACACAGAAATACCGACAACAATGGGTACGTATTTGCTGGAAACTCGGATGCATTGCCCGGCCACACGTCCATATTGCCGCAACATTGCGGGCACTCAGACGTAATACTCGCCGGCAACACACTGCCGTAAGAATGATGCCCGTGTAGACGCCCCTTTGCAGCGGGTAATGGTTAGTACGCGAGCTCCCAGACGCTCTCACACTACGCCCACAGATGAGGATTTAGACCTCTCGACTAGTGATGACTGGTGGTCACGTGTGTCGAGCGCTGCTCCGTGAGAAGGTTGTGCGATCAGAAGCGCACTGAGGCGAGTCGCGTAGCGTGCTAGCGCTACGGCTTCTACAGGGCGTTCGCCGGAAAACGCTACCCTCCCAGTCTGTTGCCGTCGGCAACTTGCTCGGTCAGTGGGGCCAGCAGCTCCCGCCACACGGCACCGTGAATCACCGCACTGTTTAACACCTCCGCTGCCCCAACAGTGCAGTGACGCAGTATAATGGGACCCTTACATTGTTAAGAACGGTTTCTTTGCATTGTAGCTAGTTTGTGACTGCAGTCTCTTATTAATCAGTGTTGTGAATAAACGTTTCTTTGCGGTTTGGCTGGTTTGGGGCTTCATACTCTTACTAATCTGTACCGTGTTTGAGTGTGAGTAAAATTATGGTACGTTACAGTTTGCAACAAAGAATATTTCTCTACGATACATATGTGAAGAAGAAGTCGTTTAAAAAGAGTCGCAGTAAATTTCGTCGCGAATTTCCTGGCGCTATACTGCCAGCTAAATCAACAATTCTGCGTCTGGTTAAAAAAGTAAGAGAAACGGGTTCATTTTTTAACAAAAAGAGACTGTCGGTCAACCGTATTCTCATAGAGGAGAAAATTGACGATATCGCTTTTCGACTAGAACAGTCACCCAAAAAATCTTTAAGTCAGTTAGGGCAGCGTGTGTCTCGAAATATGTTCAGAAGATGTGAAATGTGCATTACACAAGAGTGTCAACACTTCCAGCATCTTTTATAAGGTAAGCTAATGAATTACGTCACATTTAAATGCTTAGCACATACCAGTTTATGAAGTTTATGAAGCGTAATTATTATGAAATAGTCCGCGGCCGACGGTCGAACAATGCCGGAAGCTGACCGCTCGCTCGCCGGGAGCAGTTTCTTCCTTGTAGCGCTAACAGTGGGTTGCGTTTCCCGGCGAACGCCCTGTATAACCACCCTCATTACTCTATCTCCGCCCTCTTACTCACTAATAACTGAGTTCACAGTTGACACCCCGTGTCTCTCTTTACAATGTTTTCCGCAAAACGAATTTCCACAGTCTCCTTAATCCCGCTGTTCTAGTATTTTTTATTCCCACCCCCCCCCCCCCTGGGTTAGTATTTGTCTTGAAGACAAACATGTGTCTAATCGGTATGTTGTGTAAGGTCACCACAGACTTGTTCCAAGCGCACGCCATCTCTCGTGTGCCGTACGGCGCTGGAACGGGTCTGTCCAGTATACTGGCGCCCACACTTGCAAGGACAAGAAGAAATACCAGGCTGTCTGAGACACTGGCAGAAAAGCATTTAAAACAATATATTAATTATTACTTGTTTTCGTTTATTTATATTCTTTCGATGTGGATATTTTCTTATACCCTCTGTCGAGAGGCACCGCTGTTACAGTAGCTAAGATACATCTATCTATATTACATCATTTTAAAGGTTATAGCCGTTACTTAATAATAATTGGGGTAATATCAAGATGGGGATACCGCTGCGGCCTCGCGTAGTAAACACACAGATCACGTGGTACATATGACGACATTGTGACGTTTGGTCCAGGCTGCATTACAACATAAACTCAAATGATGATTGACGAAATCATATTTTATAAGTATGCGTTTCGGTCGTAATGCAGCCTGGACCAAAGTGAAACGTAACCATATCTCACGATATTGCCGATATCCTATTTTCAGATCATATCTATAGCTATTACTGTGTTGGTACGCGCAGACTGAACACGTCACAATGATGTCATATATACCACGTGATATGTGTCTTTACTACGCGAGGCCGCAGCGGTATCCCCATCTTGATATTACCCAATAATTGTATTTAGTTAGCGAAGAAATGAATTGCCAAAATACTGCGTTCAACACGTAATATTTGACGGTCGCATAAGAAAATTATATTCGTTGAGTGGGCTGGTAGCTCAGTGGTTAAGGCGCTTGCTTTCGAAAATTTCCTGATCCGGTCCCGCGTTCAAATACCGGCGAGCGGACGAATTTTTAAGAGTTGTGTTTGATCGTATCGCTCATTTGCTGCAACAGTTACGCACCTGTAACTCAAAAACGTCAATTTTACAGGAGGAACAATTCAAATGCTTCGTGCGTAATAACTTTATGCATTCACTAGAAAATAACTTATCTGCATATTTTATTGAAATAATACAATATAAAAGAAGGGAAAATGTATAGAATCAGTTTTAGTATATACGAAAATGGCCCATCATAAGATTATAACTCAAGACAGATCATTTTTTGTCACGGGTACGGGCTAGTTCACGATATAATGATGAAGTTCTGCCGTGACATTTCTTTTCTAGTGAAATAACTCAATCAGCTCCGCACAATACTGCTCGATTTTCTAATAAATTAACAAGTAATTGACAAGTGAGGTAGGTATACAATTTGCTGAGGGAGCATTACCACAGAGTACTGTGGCTTTGTTCAAACGAACTGAAAAGATAATAATTTATTTAACGCAATCACTCAAATTGTTGTAAATTACCCAGTATTCAAATACTGAAAAGAATGAGACCACTCATGTCAGATTTATAATATAAAACAGCAAAATAGTGCTTTTACCCACAAATTATATACACACTATAAGTTGTTTCCGGACTTACTCCATGAGGAGCAAGATCTAGGCCCACTTTGTCGATCCATACCAAGGTTTTTCACACACTTCCGAAAGCGAGTGGTATTATTTTAAAACGACCTAAATGCTTTTAAACATCTACTACAACGTATGCTAATATACACATCTCTGAAAAAAATAATAATAATCGTAATAAGCTGAATGGATTTAACTTGAAGATAGGATATTTTCTATTTATTTATCTCATTTTCATGTAGAATATTTTGAAGAGGTCAGATCTTCATTTTAAAATGAAATGATTCGATAATATATAGGACAAAATATTTTTCTACATTAGTTCTCTAAGTACCCAATTAGTAGGTCCATACTTTACTAGAATCGCCTTCTTTTGTGGTGTTGTACCACAAACTATAAACTTGGTTCAACGTGTTCCTTTCAGCTTAAAAAATTATTTTGGATACTTTGAATAAGCGTGAAGTTTGTTAGGTTAAATGTTTCGTAGTTGTTCCGTTACAGTAACTTAGAATGCTCCAAGGAAGATGTCCTGCAACATGTAAAAATTATGAAAATGAAAGGGAAACTTTACAGCATCGCTGTAATAAGTGAGTGTGACTAATCGTGAGGTTAGCTGCATTTCGTGGGAAGTAACTGTAATTTTGGTACTATTAGAGATCTCGATACAGGAGAAACTTCTTAAATGTGGCTAAATTAATGATCACTGCAACATGGCGCTCATAAAATAATGTAATTTAAAATTAAACACTCGTAACTCATGCTGTATTGCGGATGTGATTCATAAGTCTGGTTCAGATTCCATAGATTGTCATACGTGGATAACTGCATTTAAATTAATGAATATTAAAATCGTTAAGCCTTATAGTAATCTACAGAATGTCAATTATCACTTTGGTCCAGGGAACATTAGAACTTTTCTTAATGTTGCTTCTTGAAGAACGGAACTCTAACCGCTAGCGATTAAATTTTTTTAGTAAATACGCGAATTCTAAAGTTATTACACGAAAAGTTACGAATTATCCAATAAACCCCAGATGCATGTAATAACTTATGCTCCACGCAGCATTTTAACTTAACTGCAACCACCGCAAATCATCTGTACTAGTGAGAAGTTACCATGAAAGAAATTTCTAATACCACGTTGTTGAGAAGTGCTGCAGCGTTTCGGCCACATTATTGTAACAGCAGCATCAATACTGAAAACTGGAAATTTTTTGTAGTGATATGAAAAGGTGTTAAGAGATGTTAATCTCGATATTTTGTTTCTAGTGGAAGTGATTAGTTTGAAATCTCCCTAGTTATTAGGTACAGCTATCTTGTGTTCGAAAATTAGTGACTTCTTTTGCGATGGATTCTAAGGAAAACATTTATCATAATACGATTCATTCAAATTTCAAGGAGTTAGTAAAAATTAATCCCTGGTGGTTCGAGTGCAGGACCCCGTTATTCATTACTCTAATGAACGATCATATTAATGGTTTACAGTCATAAATTCGGTTGTTTGCAGATGACAATCCTATAAAACAGAATTAAAACGGAAGAAGACTGAACAGCTGCAGCGTGACCTGGGCAGGCTAACATTGAATGAAGATAAATGCAAAGAATAGTCAACTTATTAAGAACATCAATTAAAAAAACTAAAGGTTATTTAGGATTAATGGGTGGGGAAGTCACTAAATATTTGAAGTGTAAATATCTTAACATTTGATATTATGCTTGATTGGCAGTTGGAAGGTACAGTTTCAACATCCTTCATTTATTGCAGAATGTGATGAGAGAATGTGTCAGAGAAGTCAAGGAATTGTATTAATAAACTTTGGTTAGACTGTTGCTCTAATATAGAGGAGTTACAAGGGACACACATTATGGGTATCAAATATGGGAATTGGAGGGCGTTCAAAGAAGGGCAACTAGATTTGTTTGTGGAATTATTGCAGAACACAATCGCCAATGGATATGATAAAGGAGCTGAGCTGGACTGGTAGTAATTGGAAGACAGGAGAGTGAAGTGAGTGTTGTGACTGCACAAAACGTATATTGGCGATGGAAGCGTATTGGTAAATGAATTAAGAGTAGCGAGGAAAGAGATGACCATGACCACAGGATGTCACTCGATTTCAGACATATGGGAATGAGATAATTTTCTTTTGTAGTTAACAAAGGTAGTTATTGGTTAAATTACTAGGGAAACACTTGAACAATTTACCAATAACACTGAAATAATTTAAAATTAAAATTTGTAGAGGGAAAAAGTAGTTGGTGGAAAATTTAAGTCAAAGAATTTAAGATAAAAAAAAAAGAAATTGGAAAATGTGTGTAAGAAAATTGGCACCAGTGAGCCAGAATAGCAACTGATATTGCGTGTTACAACATAATGCACGACGAATTTTTCTTTTATTAATAATATAAGCAGCTTTCCTGAACGCAATGTTACTGATGTCGTTATTCATTACTTGTGGAAGTAGTTGGCATATTTACTGAACTCAGAGTGGCCTGAACGAGAATTAAAACTAATATTACGTGGCACAGCATAAGATATCATGATTCATACATTTGTTTTTAATTTTCTTTGATACTAAAGGCGCTATATTTATGTAGTTATTAATTCGGTCCCACCTAATTTCCACTGAGTTCGGTAACGCTCTGGCCTCCTCACATTCGGGAGGACGCGGGACGCTATTCCAGATTTTGGTTTTACCCGGTTTCCCAAAACCACTCCAATAAATTGGCGGGATGGTTTCTTGAAGAGATTTTGGCAGAATTCCTTCCGGTTAAAGTTTACGTCGCGATACACCACGATGATAACTTAGGATAAAATTAATTGTATCAATGCGCGTGTGATTGCGGCTTTAAATTTGTAGCGCCAATATCAGCGGAGATTGTGGTTAGGTTGAGATTCAGCCTGGACCAATATGAAAACTGAACCTTTTTGTCACAGAAAATGGCACAAGGAATTTAGTTATTTAAACAACTTTCATGAGCACTATGTCACGTTGTCATGTCATGTATCGCGACTTAAACTTCTCCCTTCCTTCCCATACCTTGTTCACAATCTTCTCCTGCCTATAACGACCTTGACGTTGCATAAAGCACGAAGAAAAATAGTAGTTCCGACTGTGTCTCAATGTAAATTATTAATCCACGTATCAATCTACAGTATACATACTTTGTTTAGGCGTTTATTGAGAATTTCATTACCGTACCATGTAGTTAGTTCTTTGTCCTGAACTAATTCCCAGTTCACCTGAGAAATGCTGTAATTTTATAGCTCAGGATCTATAATACTGTCTTTTCGTGCACTCTCTGTCCAATTAGTTCAATTATGCGCGTTGTCTAGGATCAGCACGTCATGCACACAAGCTCCTACTCACAATTGACAGCCGCCAGAACGCAAAGATAATAAAGCAGCCAACGAGAATGGAAAATTTCAACTGTGACGGAACTATTTGAAATATCTCTGATATATGAATTTAGAATAATCTTCGAAAGAATTTATTTTAAAATTATTATACTAGTTTGGGAGAATCTGTAAACAGGTTCAAAAATTTGTCAAGGCTTATAGATGTATAGTTCCTTTAAAAGTTAAATTTTAGCTAAGACTTTGACTTCAGATACATTATTATGATAAAGTTGATAAGTTCAGAATAATTGGCAGACTGCAATGTAATATAAGACTTATTGTTGTTTGCTTGGGAGGAGCTTAAAAAACGACAAAATTAGTGCGTCATACAATTCTGTTAAAACAATATTTCATTGTATTTCCGTTTGAACCTTTTTGAAGACATTTAATTTAAAGCTTAGAGGGAGCGTAGAATGCTTATTATTGTTTGGAGACTTAAATTTACAAATTGTACAGTTAGAAGGAAATAACATTAATAACACAAGGGAACATATATTAGTATTTAGCAATTCAGTTGTAAGAGAAGGAGGCTTTACTCATGTGTTAGACTCTCAATCTTTTTGGAACTTTAGAGCATGCCGCCCTCCTCCCTGGATTGTTATTTGAGGAAGGTTACGCCTCCCTATTCCATATGAAATTCAAAAAAAAAACTTACTCATTTATATGCGCCCCCCGGTTGAGAATATGTTAAGAGTACTGAAGCACGAAACAATTTTGATATCTTCCTAATAACAGCTGACAATGTCAGTCTTGGCTTCCTGAAGAAATAAGTGCCTAATAAATCACTGTCCAGAACTGAATGAAAATATAGGTACAATTATGAAAAAGCATATATTTCAGGATTCAAAAGTTATTTCAGGGAAAGTTTTAGTATGTCAAAAGAGGGTAACTGTGAAGTGGAGTAGAAGTGATAACAGTTAAAAGAGTTACTAAGGATCTGGGAAAAAAGTTTATTGCAACAACAAAAAATCATAAATGCACGGAACCAACAAGCTATAAGAGGGAAGTGAGATGGCTAATTAAGTTGTAAGAAGAGAAATAAAGAGACAGAAAGTAGAATGGAGAATTTAATATAATTTTAGAACTGATAGCTGGAAACAGAGATGAAGTGGGAAAAAAACGAACGAAACAACGGAAAACATTTTCTTCTTACGGTAGAAAATTGAGAGTATAAGAATGTGTTCAGACATTTATGGATAAATGTAGGAAAGAAATTAGGAAGGACATAAAAAGGCAGAGACCTCTGGAGGAGAAAAATCAGAACATGAGCGTCTCCACTTAAATAGAAATCAGGAAACTAGAAATAAATCCTGGTGATATTATGATGATACTAAGTGAAAAAATCGTAAAGGGGCTCGTATAGATAATATTAATGCAAATGTATGAAAAATAAATATATATAACATGTTAGTGGGCTATATGCAAGATATTTCGGTTGAAATGGACGATGAAGGCCAAGTTGGCACTGTATCATGAGTTATTTCCAAGGTATTCGACAGAGTGAACCATAAAATGATGGTAAATAATCTAAAAACTATTGTAGTGGACAAAAAAGTGACTTGCTGCTTGGAGGAACTCTTAATGTTAGGAAACGAAAAGTTACGCTATGAGGTAGAGGTGAGACGTGCCATAGGGTAATGACCGTTGCTATTTGTTGATCTAAAGAATGATTGTATTGACGGTTTGCACTCAGAAGTTAGGTTGTTTGCAGATAAAATAATGTTATATAATTAGATTTAAACGGAGAAGGACTGAGAACAGGAATACGCCAACATGAATTGAAGATAAATGCCGAAATTGGCTTTTGAGGAGGACAAAAAATAAAGGTTTTAGATCATTGTAGGCTGAGGAGGAATTTCTTGTTGAAGACATTGAAGGCATAACATTGGATAGTGCACATAGCTGAGCAGGACACATTAGATATGCGGAAGAAAAGGGGACGTACCAGGGACTTGATGGAATGGTGTTCAAATAACCTTGATCAACCATTGCCCAAATATGTTGGTGTAGTACGGAACCCACGTTATGGGTATTCAGTTCAGGACCTTGATGGAATGCAAAATAAAACAAATAATTTGTTTGTATAAATTACCCTTCAACCCAATCAGCAACTGATCATATAAAGGAGCTGGTTTGAAAGCCATTGGAAAACTGGGTATTAGTGAAGATAGTGCTGGAAATGTACAGGGTTATGAGGCTTGTGTTGATATTGGCATAGAGGTTTAAGGGATGTGCTGAACAATTTTTCGAAAACACTGAAAGAATTTAAATTTTAAATTAGTAAAGAACAAAAAAAATGAGGGATTAAATTGCCTTCAAAAAATTAAAGAAAAAAAAATCATGAAATAGGAATGTAGATGTGTAAAAAAATTCTCACATGACCACATGCCCCATCACAATTAAATTAAAATTAATTAGATTCCTGACGTGAGAACATTACTCAAATGGTAGCATTGTGTTTCTAAACATCTAATGTGTTTGCGTTATAACAGAAGTACAAACGATTGTAATGAATAATGGTTGTTCATCTGCTAAAAACATTGTTAGAGTGGAGCCCATGATATCATCACCACCAGAGGACAAGGACATACGCAAGGTTGTCGAAGTTAACGGCAGAGGATCATCAAGATCGTTCGACCTGGAGGAAACTGCTCAAGTTCTACCTGAAATCATAACTTCAAGAGGCCACATAAGTAAAAGATTGAACTTTCTGATAATGATAATCATCTGCTAAATATGGGCTATATAGTATAAAAGGATGGATGAGCCCTGAAATAATTATTATTATTTTATGCAAATGGATCTATAAAAATCACGCAAAACTTAATCATTTTCTGTCTGAGTTTCATTTGTCATTCCAGTATTCTCCCATCCGTTTACTGAAGGCAAGTTTTCTCTCTTCTATCCAGTTGCGCCGGTCTTCATGGCTTATGACTACTCCGTTGTGTATTTTTTGTCTGAAAATTTTGCGATCTAGAATTTATGAACTCTTAATATTTGTTTTTTCCAGCTCTTGTCTTACTTGATCGAACCAGCTGTTAGGCATTTTTAATGGTTGCATGAGGTCTAATATCTGCTTAGTAAATCTGAGATCTCACATCCTGTAGATGTGACAATAGAATTTTAGTCTGCGTTTTCTGAAGTCGTTGGATATGTTTGAGTGGTATTCTACTGTGTTGATTGTCTTTAGTCTGTAGCCTTCTTCCATTTTGGTTGGTCCAATAATTTTCCTGGTGATTCTTCTTCCTGGATGTTCTCGATGTCCTAGAGTTTAGTGTGAGTGTTTCTGTGGCTAGAGAGCGTTGTGTTTAATAAATATTTTAACGCCTAAATTTTGATTATATTCCTATATTCTTTTTGTTGTAAACGTTGCAGGTCTGTCTGAAGGACTTTTTCATCTTGTTGAGTATGTTTTTTTGTTCCTTCTTTTCGAGTCATGTTGGACTGATATTCTCGCCTAAGTATTTAAACTCAGTGACTCTATTGATTTTCCCATATTTTGTGTCCAGTCTTTTATGTTCAGTTTGTGTGCTAAAATAAAAGTTTTCTCAAAAGGATTCTTAGTCCAATTTTTTCTGCTAACTCTTTGAGGAATTCTATTTGTTTGATGGCTTGTTGTTGGTTTTCTGAAAGAATAACCAGATCATCTGCGAAGGCCAAGCATGAGATATCTAGTCGGTTTCTGCATATTTTTACACCCATTCTCTAATGACTTTGTTCGGGATTATATAAAATAGGATTGGGAAGATACCGTCACCTTATCTAACTCCAGTTTTCGTATCCAATTCTTGGAGAGTTCTTCCATGAATTTTACTTTGTTTGTGGCGTTGGTGAGTGTCTGATTGATTAATTCTCTTGATTCATTGTCTAGTCCATGTTCCCTTAGGATGTTCAGTAGGCTTTTCCTGTCGATGGAGTCATATATCTTCTTGAAGTCTACGAAGGAGCATATGTTTTTCTTAAAGATTTGCTTTGCGCATGATCTGCTGGCTCTGAAGTCTGCTTGGCATTCGCCAGTTTTGTGTTCGATTTTCTTGTACTCTTTTACGGAGATAAGCAAAGAGAATTTTGTAGGGAACTGATAGTACAGATATTCCTCTGTAGTTGTTCACATTTGTGCGGTCGCCTGTTTTGTGAAGGGGAAATATGATAGCGCACTTCCAATTTTTTGGGACTTCGTTTGTCTCCCAACAATGTCCGATGATTTTGTTAATTCTTGGAGTGAACTCTGGCCTAGATTTTTCAGAAAAACGAGAAGATAATACCTCAAGAAAACAATTTGATTCAATCGAAGAAAACTTCAGAAATTATAATGCTAGGGACTATTGCAGAACATTCGCAAGCAAAATTTAGGGCTTCTCTTCACAGTCTTTGGAGAATTGGTACTAAAAGACAGATAAAACTGTGAACTCCTCGCTAAGTACATTGAGTAACTTCTAAATTGCCCAGAACCAGCTCAAGGGTTCTCAGAACTATTAGGAGAAATCAATCGGATTCACCAGCTCCAACACTAGAAGAAATCAGAGAGCATATTCAGAAACTGAAAAACGTAGAAAAATTATGAATAGTTGATAGTTGGGAAGGATGACCGCGGCCACAAGTTAGCTCTTGATTTGTGCCACGTTTACATTCTCACAATGTTTACATTTTTGAATGATCTCAGATTTTTGCTAGCGAGCGTAAAAATTGTTTCAATTCCATTTAGTTTTTTAGTATTCATATTATTAGTGATATTATCGGTAGGTGGTATTAAGTGTATTTAACTATTGATTGGTAGAGATTTTAGCTATAGTTTATTTGTGAGTTATTGTAGCAGCCTTTTTGTAATGTTAAGTTGAACAATTTTTTCTCTTACATTCTGTACTTTTACTAGTAATTGTTTGATGAGTGAAAATTGTGGTAATTGCCGTAGATTAGTGAGGGCGTGATTTTTTGGCGAAGGGTGTGAGAATGGTTTAATTATGAAGGAAATTGTAGTGATGTCGAAAATGAGGCAATTGAGGAAGCTCGCCCATGGTTCTGAAGAGACTGTGTTAAAATTAGGAAGATATTAAAATAGGAGGTAAGGATTAGTGCCCTTGAGACTGAACTGATAAATGCTAGGAAGGAGATGGAGAGGCAGCGGTGGGACTGGAACAGATATGGGTGGGAACTGGGAATGGGGAAAAGGGCACCAGAACAAGCTGATTGTTTGTTGTTGGAATGGTAAATAGATTTTCCCTGTTACAAGAGTTAGACACGGATGAGCCTTCTGTAGCTGTAGGTGTAGGGAAAAATCAGTAGTCTTGTAGGAAAAGCTTATATTGAGTCGCGTTCCCAAGGCGAGGCAGTGTGCACGGATCAACGGAGGGCTATTTTTCGGCGAGCGGAAGCCGCGAGCCCGTTCGTCAAGCCACCCGCTGCGCTGTTGACAATAACGATAGGGGCACAGCCAACCTACGAACATTAGTGGCTCGCCACTCGGATATTCTTTTATTCTGTTCCATGGAATGCTGCTCCGAGGTGGGAGTGGAGAGAGACCACTCGTAGACTGTGTGTGGAAGTGAGTGGACGCTGTGGCCGGTCTACCGCCATCCTCTGAGTGTCTGAGGTGCGCATCCCGTCACCAGCAGTGTCGACATCAGTGCGCGGACACTGTAAAGTGATCCTAACAGTGCGACAGGTTGCAACATATCATGACCCGGAAAATACCCCTGATTAGCTAGAGACTTGTTTGAAAAAGCCAACTGAGCAAGCCATCGGCAAAAACTATTCACAGGACAAATTGATGTCATCTAATTTATTTATTAAATTCATGTCTTTTTGGTGAACCCATCTTTTTATGTTCTTGTAACCCCTGAGACATGTCATGTATGAGGCTCAATATTAACATGTTGATAGAGAAAAGTTTTAATTGCTGACGCCATACAGTGCGCCTAAAACGTTTAAAAGTAGAGCCACCACCACCAAACGAGATTATTACAAGCAGTACCGTTAAGTCTAGTCTAGACAAGGATTAAGGGAAAATAAGTCAGTTTGAATTCTTATTAATCATAGGTTAGTATCACTTGAAATTTGGGTTAATTGCTTTGTTATTATGTCCTTTTCACTTTTGCACTCTTATTTTACGGAAAATTAAGCACAAATTAAATTAAAAATGACGAAATATGAGATCCTGCGCAACTACGAAATGCTACCAGCACCTCAAAAGTGACATAAAAATTATCGGTAAAGGGATCGTACCAACCTAAACAGTTTGTTTTGGTTGATAAGTACTTCTACTCCGTCGAAGAAAATATTTCTAAGGTATGCACAAAATACATTGTTAGTACCAGTAGTTTGTGTACATCTAGTTGGCGTAATTAATGTACCATGTATTCTATAACAGTACATCTTCTGCTGTATTTATCTATTTTCATATGCGATTTTTATCTTTAAATTAATAATTTTCCACATTCCCATAGAGCTAGTCTCTTATATTGGAATCTAGGGAAAAATGAATATATTGGTATTTTCGAGATATAGGAATGAGAAATTAATAGGCCAATCAGTTTGACATCAGTGGTAGGTTAATTAATGGAGAGGTTGACAAGCAACCACATTATAAATATTTGTGAGGAGCATAAGCAGTTTTCAAGTACGGAACTTGGATTTAGGCAGGGATATTAATGCAAATCTAAGTTGGTGGGATATATGCAAGATATTCCGGATGAAATAAGAAAGGGAGGCCAAATGGATGGAGTAGCACTGGATCTTTCAAAGGCTTTTGACACAGTGAACAATAAAATGGTAGTAAATAAGATAAAAACTATTGGACTTAACGAGAAAGTGATTTGCTGGTTAGAAGAATTTTTGAATGGTAGAAAACAGAAAGTTAGGATAGGAAAGGCAGTATTAAAAGAAGTGGAAGTAAAAATGGGAGTGGATATTGGGACCATTGCTATTCTAATGAATAATTGTGTTGATTGTTTACTATCAGAAATTAGATTGTTTGCAAATTATATATGAAAGGATCAAAACGGTAGAGGACTTTAAATAGCTGTACGGTGATCTGGACAGGATATCTAGTTGGATTGGTAAACATGGGATGAAGATAAATGCAAAGAAGAGTCAGCTTATTAGATACACAAATAAAAAACTAAAGGTTGATTATAAGGTGGCGAAAGAATTGTTTACTGAAGATGTGAAATGTAAATATCTTGGCATTATATTTGATAACAAGCTTAACTGGGCAGGACACATTGGTCGGGTAGTAGGAAAAGGTTTCAAAATCCTTCACTTGTTGGGATGAGAGGATGTACGGGAGAAGTAAAGGAATTGGATTACAAAACTTTGATCAGATCATTGCTTGAATATGGTAGTGTAGTATGAGACCCACATTGTGAATATCAAATATACGAGTGTCTGTGGGTACACTCGATGCCGTGCACAAATCTCCCCACTACCCGGCATGCGGAAGTGACGTCAAAATGATGAGACGTGTATGTGAGAATTAGATGCACGAAACGTAAAAGATTTCAGTTTTGGAGATATTTCTCTCGGTCCAGGCTGCATTTCAACCTAGGCACAACCTCTACCACAAAATGAAACTGTTTAGGTTGGTGCAATCCCTATACTGATAATTTTTAGAACGTCTGTGGGTACACTCGATGGCATATACACGTATCATCATTGTGACGTCACTTCCTTGTGCCTGGGTGGAGGGGAGATTTGTGCACAGCATCGAGTGTACCCACAGACGCTCGTTCAAATACAGGAGTTGGAGAGGGAGCAAGAAAGGGCTGCTAGATTTGTTTCTTGAAATTACCGCAGAATACAATCAGTAACAGATATGATAAAAGAGCTAGAGTGGGATTCGTAGGATGACAGGTGGAGAGTGAAGAGGGTAATGGGAGTGTACAAGGCGTATATTGCTGATGAGGCATTGAAAGATATTGGTGTAAGAATGAAAAGTAATGAATGGAAGATGACCATGACCATAAGCTGCAACTTGAGTTCAGGCACAAGGTAAGGGTGTCATGGACTGGAATAAGTAACCAAAAGAAATGTTGAGTAATTTACCAAAAATGTTAAAAGAATTTAAAATTGAAATATGTAGAGGGCAAATGTATGTGTGAGCAGGAAGGTGTGTAGATAGGTGTGAAGGGAAATTGCCACCGGAGCGTGCGTTCCATTGCAATTTTTTAATTAATTTATATTTTCTTTCTTAAGTAAGTGAGCGAGGAACTGGAAAAATTTGCGAGGTAAGCGTTGAACAATTAACCTGAAACAATTAAAAAATTAAATATAAAAATTCATTAAATGCGAACGTAGATGATAAGAGTAACTTCGGCCGTACCATTAGAGGCATCACAATTCCTTTAAATCTAGGTCTCCCTTATTTTCTTTCTGCGGTAATGGATAAGGTCTAATTGTTTTCCTTCGTAACATCTTTGGTGTGTTTGTGTTACTGTTAGTAAACATGGCAGTGCGCCGAAATGAATGTTATAAAAAGTTGTTGACATTCAGTTGTTTTACGAAATACTTCCTAAGGAATGCAGTATGTAATTATTTGCTCGTATTTCCATACTCTGTATTCTTTTTCGTCGAGTACCTATTTAATTTCGGAATATCATGATGCTGTAAGTGTGATTTAAGTTTCGGCAAGTAGTTCTTTTAGCCCATGAACACGTTTTATCCCCTTAAATTATACTTGTACACAAATTGTCTCTGCTTACAGGCACGACAAATAGAAGTGATATGGTAATTTCTTCCAATTCCTCAACAGAATAATAAAAAAAAAAATCCCTCTTTCTTACTCATTGGGAAAAACCGTATCATTTAAGTGTTCTTTTTTTTTTTTTTTTTTTTTTTTTTAAAAAAAACCAAGAATTTACCCCTACAACTATTTGTAGATTGTGTAAATTTATGAAGTTACCAAACCCTATTACATTGTCAGGCAGTTCTATCATTACCGTGGCGCCAAAATCTGATGAATAATTCTTGTAGAACTCGACGAAACAAATCGAAAATAAAGAATTTTTTTTTTTTTTTTTGATATCTCACTTGGTTTTCGAGATATAGCATGTTAAAAATCAGTCATGGGTATAGTTCCTTCTGATTTTGGTGTTTTTTCTTCTGGACCAGGCCGTATTTCAACCTAGCAACAATCGCTAGGAAGAAAATAAAACACCTATAGTGCATTTTCACTATGTAGATGTGGTGGTTTTGGTGAAAAAAAATTTTCTGGTCCAGGCGGGATCTCGCCCTAACCTCCTCACTTTTGAGTTACAATATCCCGAGAAATAAGTGAGATATCAAAAAACTTTATTCTCCATTTGTCTCGTCGAGGTACATACGAATTCATCATCAAATTTAGCTATACCGAAATTTTTCTTCTGGTCCAGGCCGTATTTCAACCTAATTACGTCAATTTTGAGATACGATATCTCGAGAACTAAGCAAGATATCAAAAACTTTATTCTTTACCTTCAATTTGTCTCGCCGAGTTCTATAAGAATCGATCATCAGATTATGGCGCCACGGTAATGCTAGAATCCCCCATTGTCATTATATTCCTGTAGTTTACTAATAGTAACCTTATAACTATATAGGACTACTAATATCAGGATTGCCACACATGTTTCATTTTGTCACTCCTTTGTAGTCTTTTTCACCAGCTTTGGCTGTTTCTTTGTATTTATGATTACTCCTTCTGTGCGTCTGTATTCAGAATCCCTTTGGTCACTTATTTTGATCCCCTCACCAGAAATCTCGTACTTAAGTAAGACACAGTCCAGACTCCATTGCTTATAGCTTTAGCTGTTTTGATGTACGCTATGCCTACCAAAACTCCATTTCCCAGTGGGGTCCCACAGAGACAACCTTTTTTACTTACGGCTTTACGCCTCGTCGACATCCAGGTCATTAGAGACAGGATGGGGAAGGAATTTGGCCATGGTCTTTTGAAGGAAGCATCCCGGCATTCGCCTGGAGTGATTTGGGGAAACCACGGAAAAACCCAAATCTGGATGCCCGGGCGGGATTCGAACCGCCGTCCTCCCGAATGCGAGGCCAGAGTGGTAACCACTCACCCATGACGCCGGTGCTGGTAAGAGCTGATGTTAGGGTTCAAACTGTGGTGTGTGAGACCATATACCTAAGTGGTCAGAGAGCACTGTGCAACCTGTTGGTAGCTCCATGCTCGTACAGGTTGTGTTTACATGGCATGGACTGGACTCTGATCAAACTGAACCGACTATTCACTGACAACAGTTATGTTCAGCTACATACAGATCTTTCAAAGCCATCCATGGCCTTCAAAAGTTCCCAAGCAATGATGATCCTCCAGGAG
>JARYHS010013630.1:7084233-7233843 GCA_031002005.1 Vandiemenella viatica
AGTAATTGGAAGACAGGAGAGTGAAGTGAGTGTCGTGACTGCACAAAACGTATATTGGCGATGGAAGCGTATTGGTAAATGAATTAAGAGTAGCGAGGAAAGAGATGACCATGACCACAGGATGTCACTCGATTTCAGACATATGGGAATGAGATAATTTTCTTTTGTAGTTAACAAAGATAGTTATTGGTTAAATTACTAGGGAAACACTTGAACAATTTACCAATAACACTGAAAAAATTTAAATTAAAATTTGTAGAGGGAAAAAGTAGTTGGTGGAAAATTTAAGTCAAAGAATTTAAGATAAAAAAAAAAGAAATTGGAAAATGTGTGTAAGAAAATTGGCACCAGTGAGCCAGAATAGCAACTGATATTGCGTGTTACAACATAATGCACGACGAATTTTTCTTTTATTAATAATATAAGCAGCTTTCCTGAACGCAATGTTACTGATGTCGTTATTCATTACTTGTGGAAGTAGTTGGCATATTTACTGAACTCAGAGTGGCCTGAACGAGAATTAAAACTAATATTACGTGGCACAGCATAAGATATCATGATTCATACATTTGTTTTTAATTTTCTTTGATACTAAAGGCGCTATATTTATGTAGTTATTAATTCGGTCCCACCTAATTTCCACTGAGTTCGGTAACGCTCTGGCCTCCTCACATTCGGGAGGACGCGGGACGCTATTCCAGATTTTGGTTTTACCCGGTTTCCCAAAACCACTCCAATAAATTGGCGGGATGGTTTCTTGAAGAGATTTTGGCAGAATTCCTTCCGGTTAAAGTTTACGTCGCGATACACCACGATGATAACTTAGGATAAAATTAATTGTATCAATGCGCGTGTGATTGCGGCTTTAAATTTGTAGCGCCAATATCAGCGGAGATTGTGGTTAGGTTGAGATTCAGCCTGGACCAATATGAAAACTGAACCTTTTTGTCACAGAAAATGGCACAAGGAATTTAGTTATTTAAACAACTTTCATGAGCACTATGTCACGTTGTCATGTCATGTATCGCGACTTAAACTTCTCCCTTCCTTCCCATACCTTGTTCACAATCTTCTCCTGCCTATAACGACCTTGACGTTGCATAAAGCACGAAGAAAAATAGTAGTTCCGACTGTGTCTCAATGTAAATTATTAATCCACGTATCAATCTACAGTATACATACTTTGTTTAGGCGTTTATTGAGAATTTCATTACCGTACCATGTAGTTAGTTCTTTGTCCTGAACTAATTCCCAGTTCACCTGAGAAATGCTGTAATTTTATAGCTCAGGATCTATAATACTGTCTTTTCGTGCACTCTCTGTCCAATTAGTTCAATTATGCGCGTTGTCTAGGATCAGCACGTCATGCACACAAGCTCCTACTCACAATTGACAGCCGCCAGAACGCAAAGATAATAAAGCAGCCAACGAGAATGGAAAATTTCAACTGTGACGGAACTATTTGAAATATCTCTGATATATGAATTTAGAATAATCTTCGAAAGAATTTATTTTAAAATTATTATACTAGTTTGGGAGAATCTGTAAACAGGTTCAAAAATTTGTCAAGGCTTATAGATGTATAGTTCCTTTAAAAGTTAAATTTTAGCTAAGACTTTGACTTCAGATACATTATTATGATAAAGTTGATAAGTTCAGAATAATTGGCAGACTGCAATGTAATATAAGACTTATTGTTGTTTGCTTGGGAGGAGCTTAAAAAAACGACAAAATTAGTGCGTCATACAATTCTGTTAAAACAATATTTCATTGTATTTCCGTTTGAACCTTTTTGAAGACATTTAATTTAAAGCTTAGAGGGAGCGTAGAATGCTTATTATTGTTTGGAGACTTAAATTTACAAATTGTACAGTTAGAAGGAAATAACATTAATAACACAAGGGAACATATATTAGTATTTAGCAATTCAGTTGTAAGAGAAGGAGGCTTTACTCATGTGTTAGACTCTCAATCTTTTTGGAACTTTAGAGCATGCCGCCCTCCTCCCTGGATTGTTATTTGAGGAAGGTTACGCCTCCCTATTCCATATGAAATTCAAAAAAAAACTTACTCATTTATATGCGCCCCCCGGTTGAGAATATGTTAAGAGTACTGAAGCACGAAACAATTTTGATATCTTCCTAATAACAGCTGACAATGTCAGTCTTGGCTTCCTGAAGAAATAAGTGCCTAATAAATCACTGTCCAGAACTGAATGAAAATATAGGTACAATTATGAAAAAGCATATATTTCAGGATTCAAAAGTTATTTCAGGGAAAGTTTTAGTATGTCAAAAGAGGGTAACTGTGAAGTGGAGTAGAAGTGATAACAGTTAAAAGAGTTACTAAGGATCTGGGAAAAAAGTTTATTGCAACAAAAAAAATCATAAATGCACGGAACCAACAAGCTATAAGAGGGAAGTGAGATGGCTAATTAAGTTGTAAGAAGAGAAATAAAAGACAGAAAGTAGAATGGAGAATTTAATATAATTTTAGAACTGATAGCTGGAAACAGAGATGAAGTGGGAAAAAACGAACGAAACAACGGAAAACATTTTCTCTTACGGTAGAAAATTGAGAGTATAGAATGTGTTCAGACATTTATGGATACATGTAGGAAAGAAATTAGGAAGGACATAAAAGGCAGAGACCTCTGGAGGAGAAAAATCAGAACATGAGCGTCTCCACTTAAATAGAAATCAGGAAACTAGAAATAATCCTGGTGATATTATGATGATACTAAGTGAAAAAATCGTAAAGGGTGCTCGTATAGATAATATTAATGCAAATGTATGAAAAATAAATATATATAACATGTTAGTTGGGCTATATGCAAGATATTTCGGGTGAAATGGACGATGAAGGCCAAGGTTGGCACTGTATCATGAGTTACTTCCAAGGTATTCGACAGAAGTGAACCATAAAATGATGGTAAATAATCTAAAAAACTATTGGTAGTGGACAAAAAAGTGACTTGCTGCTTGGAGGAACTCTTAATGTTAGGGAAAACGAAAGTTACGCTATGAGGTAGAGGTGAGACGTGCCATAGGGTAATGACCGTTGCTATTTGTTGATCTAAAGAATGATTGTATTGACGGTTTGCACTCAGAAGGTTAGGTTGTTGCAGATAAATAATGTTATATAATGAGATTTTAAACGGAGAAGGACTGAGAACAGGAATACGCCAACATGAATTGGAAGATAAACTGCCGAAATTGGCTTTTTGCAGGAGGACAAAAAATAAAGGTTTTAGATCATTGTAGGCTGAGGAGGAATTTCTTGTTGAAGACATTGAAGGCATAACATTGGATAGTGCACATAGCTGAGCAGGACACATTAGATATGCGGAAGAAAAGGGGATGTACCAGGAACTTGATGGAATGGTGTTCAAATAACCTTGATCAACCATTGCCCAAATATGTTGGTGTAGTACGGAACCCACGTTATGGGTATTCAGTTCAGGGACCCTTGATGGAATGCAAAATAAAACAAATAATTTGTTTGTATAAATTACCCTTCAACCCAATCAGCAACTGATCATATAAAGGAGCTGGTTTGAAAGCCATTGGAAAACTGGGTATTAGTGAAGATAGTGCTGGAAATGTACAGGGTTATGAGGCTTGTGTTGATATTGGCATAGAGGTTTAGGGATGTGCTGAACAATTTTTCGAAAACACTGAAAGAATTTAAATTTTAAATTAGTAAAGAACAAAAAAATGAGGGATTAATTGCCTTCAAAAAATTAAAGAAAAAAAAATCATGAAATAGGAATGTAGATGTGTAAAAAAATTCTCACATGACCACATGCCCCATCACAATTAAATTAAAATTAATTAGATTCCTGACGTGAGAACATTCTCAAATGGTAGCATTGTGTTTCTGAACATCTAATGTGTTTGCGTTATAACAGAAGTACAAACGATTGTAATGAATAATGGTTGTTCATCTGCTAAAAACATTGTTAGAGTGGAGCCCATGATATCATCACCACCAGAGGACAAGGACATACGCAAGGTTGTCGAAGTTAACGGCAGAGGATCATCAAGATCGTTCGACCTGGAGGAAACTGCTCTAGTTCTACCTGAAATCATAACTTCAAGAGGCCACATAAGTAAAAGATTGAACTTTCTGATAATGATAATCATCTGCTAAATATGGGCTATATAGTATAAAAGGATGGATGAGCCCTGAAATAATTATTATTATTTTATGCAAATGGATCTATAAAAATCACGCAAAACTTAATCATTTTCTGTCTGAGTTTCATTTGTCATTCCAGTATTCTCCCATCCGTTTACTGAAGGCAAGTTTTCTCTCTTCTATCCAGTTGCGCCGGTCTTCATGGCTTATGACTACTCCGTTGTGTATTTTTTGTCTGAAAATTTTGCGATCTAGAATTTATGAACTCTTAATATTTGTTTTTTTCCAGCTCTTGTCTTACTTGATCGAACCAGCTGTTAGGCATTTTTAATGGTTGCATGAGGTCTAATATCTGCTTAGTAAATCTGAGATCTCACATCCTGTAGATGTGACAATAGAATTTTAGTCTGCGTTTTCTGAAGTCGTTGGATATGTTTGAGTGGTATTCTACTGTGTTGATTGTCTTTAGTCTGTAGCCTTCTTCCATTTTGGTTGGTCCAATAATTTTCCTGGTGATTCTTCTTCCTGGATGTTCTCGATGTCCTAGAGTTTAGTGTGAGTGTTTCTGTGGCTAGAGAGCGTTGTGTTTAATAAATATTTTAACGCCTAAATTTTGATTATATTCCTATGTTCTTTTTGTTGTAAACGTTGCAGGTCTGTCTGAAGGACTTTTTCATCTTGTTGAGTATGTTTTTTTTGTTCCTTCTTTTCGAGTCATGTTGGACTGATATTCTCGCCTAAGTATTTAAACTCAGTGACTCTATTGATTTTCCCATATTTTGTGTCCAGTCTTTTATGTTCAGTTTGTGTGCTAAAATAAAAGTTTTCTCAAAAGGATTCTTAGTCCAATTTTTTCTGCTAACTCTTTGAGGAATTCTATTTGTTTGATGGCTTGTTGTTGGTTTTCTGAAAGAATAACCAGATCATCTGCGAAGGCCAAGCATGAGATATCTAGTCGGTTTCTGCATATTTTTACACCCATTCTCTAATGACTTTGTTCGGGATTATATTAAATAGGATTGGGAAGATACCGTCACCTTATCTAACTCCAGTTTTCGTATCCAATTCTTTGGAGAGTTCTTCCATGAATTTTACTTTGTTTGTGGCGTTGGTGAGTGTCTGATTGATTAATTCTCTTGATTCATTGTCTAGTCCATGTTCCCTTAGGATGTTCAGTAGGCTTTTCCTGTCGATGGAGTCATATATCTTCTTGAAGTCTACGAAGGAGCATATGTTTTTCTTAAAGATTTGCTTTGCGCATGATCTGCTGGCTCTGAAGTCTGCTTGGCATTCGCCAGTTTTGTGTTCGATTTTCTTGTACTCTTTTACGGAGATAAGCAAAGAGAATTTTGTAGGGAACTGATAGTACAGATATTCCTCTGTAGTTGTTCACATTTGTGCGGTCGCCTGTTTTGTGAAGGGGAAATATGATAGCGCACTTCCAATTTTTTGGGACTTCGTTTGTCTCCCAACAATGTCCGATGATTTTGTTAATTCTTGGAGTGAACTCTGGCCTAGATTTTTCAGAAAAACGAGAAGATAATACCTCAAGAAACAATTTGATTCAATCGAAGAAAACTTCAGAAATTATAATGCTAGGGACTATTGCAGAACATTCGCAAGCAAAATGTAGGGCTTCTCTTCACAGTCTTTGGAGAATTGGTACTAAAAGACAGATAAAACTGTGAACTCCTCGCTAAGTACATTGAGTAACTTCTAAATTGCCCAGAACCAGCTCAAGGGTTCTCAGAACTATTAGGAGAAATCAATCGGATTCACCAGCTCCAACACTAGAAGAAATCAGAGAGCATATTCAGAAACTGAAAAACGTAGAAAAATTATGAATAGTTGATAGTTGGGAAGGATGACCGCGGCCACAAGTTAGCTCTTGATTTGTGCCGCGTTTACATTCTCACAATGTTTACATTTTTGAATGATCTCAGATTTTTGCTAGCGAGCGTAAAAATTGTTTCAATTCCATTTAGTTTTTAGTATTCATATTATTAGTGATATTATCGGTAGGTGGTATTAAGTGTATTTAACTATTGATTGGTAGAGATTTTAGCTATAGTTTATTTGTGAGTTATTGTAGCAGCCTTTTTGTAATGTTAAGTTGAACAATTTTTTCTCTTACATTCTGTACTTTTACTAGTAATTGTTTGATGAGTGAAAATTGTGGTAATTGCCGTAGATTAGTGAGGGCGTGATTTTTTGGCGAAGGGTGTGAGAATGGTTTAATTATGAAGGAAATTGTAGTGATGTCGAAAATGAGGCAATTGAGGAAGCTCGCCCATGGTTCTGAAGAGACTGTGTTAAAATTAGGAAGATATTAAAATAGGAGGTAAGGATTAGTGCCCTTGAGACTGAACTGATAAATGCTAGGAAGGAGATGGAGAGGCAGCGGTGGGACTGGAACAGATATGGGTGGGAACTGGGAATGGGGAAAAGGGCACCAGAACAAGCTGATTGTTTTGTTGTTGGAATGGTAAATAGATTTTCCCTGTTACAAGAGTTAGACACGGATGAGCCTTCTGTAGCTGTAGGTGTAGGGAAAAATCAGTAGTCTTGTAGGAAAAGCTTATATTGAGTCGCGTTCCCAAGGCGAGGCAGTGTGCACGGATCAACGGAGGGCTATTTTTCGGCGAGCGGAAGCCGCGAGCCCGTTCGTCAAGCCACCCGCTGCGCTGTTGACAATAACGATAGGGGCACAGCCAACCTACGAACATTAGTGGCTCGCCACTCGGATATTCTTTTATTCTGTTCCATGGAATGCTGCTCCGAGGCGGGAGTGGAGAGAGACCACTCGTAGACTGTGTGTGGAAGTGAGTGGACGCTGTGGCCGGTCTACCGCCATCCTCTGAGTGTCTGAGGTGCGCATCCCGTCACCAGCAGTGTCGACATCAGTGCGCGGACACTGTAAAGTGATCCTAACAGTGCGACAGGTTGCAACATATCATGACCCGGAAAATACCCCTGATTAGCTAGAGACTTGTTGAAAAGAGCCAACTGAGCAAGCCATCGGCAAAAACTATTCAAAGGCAAATTGATGTCATCTAATTTATTTATTAAATTCATGTCTTTTTGTGAACCCATCTTTTTATGTTCTTGTAACCCCTGAGACATGTCATGTATGAGGCTCAATATTAACATGTTGATAGAGAAAAGTTTTAATTGCTGACGCCATACAGTGCGCCTCAAACGTTTAAAAGTAGAGCCACCACCACCAAACGAGATTATTACAAGCTGTACCGTTAAGTCTAGTCTAGACAAGGATAAAGGGAAAATAAGTCAGTTTGAATTCTTATTAATCATAGGTTAGTATCACTTGAAATTTGGGTTAATTGCTTTGTTATAATGTCCTTTTCACTTTTGCACTCTTATTTTACGGAAAATTAAGCACAAATTAAATTAAAAATGACGAAATATGAGATCCTGCGCAACTACGAAATGCTACCAGCACCTCAAAAGTGACATAAAAATTATCGGTAAAGGGATCGTACCAACCTAAACAGTTTTGTTTTGGTTGATAAGTACTTCTACTCCGTCGAAGAAAATATTTCTAAGGTATCCACAAAATAATTGTTAGTACCAGTAGTTTGTGTACATCTAGTTGGCGTAATTAATGTACCATGTATTCTATAACAGTACATCTTCTGCTGTATTTATCTATTTTCATATGCGATTTTTATCTTTAAATTAATAATTTTCCACATCCCATAGAGCTAGTCTCTTATATTGGAATCTAGGGAAAATGAATATATTGTATTTTCGAGATATAGGAATGAGAAATTAATAGGCCAATCAGTTTGACATCAGTGGTAGGTTAATTAATGGAGAGATTGACAAGCAACCACATTATAAATATTTGTGAGGAGCATAAGCAGTTTTCAAGTACGGAACTTGGATTTAGGCAGGGATATTAATGCAAATCTAAGTTGGTGGGATATATGCAAGATATTCCGGATGAAATAAGAAAGGGAGGCCAAATGGATGGAGTAGCACTGGATCTTTCAAAGGCTTTTGACACAGTGAACAATAAAATGGTAGTAAATAAGATAAAAACTATTGGACTTAACGAGAAAGTGATTTGCTGGTTAGAAGAATTTTTGAATGGTAGAAAACAGAAAGTTAGGATAGGAAAGGCAGTATTAAAAGAAGTGGAAGTAAAAATGGGAGTGGATATTGGGACCATTGCTATTCTAATGAATAATTGTGTTGATTGTTTACTATCAGAAATTAGATTGTTTGCAAATTATATATGAAAGGATCAAAACGGTAGAGGACTTTAAATAGCTGTACGGTGATCTGGACAGGATATCTAGTTGGATTGGTAAACATGGGATGAAGATAAATGCAAAGAAGAGTCAGCTTATTAGATACACAAATAAAAAACTAAAGGTTGATTATAAGGTGGCGAAAGAATTGTTTACTGAAGATGTGAAATGTAAATATCTTGGCATTATATTTGATAACAAGCTTAACTGGGCAGGACACATTGGTCGGGTAGTAGGAAAAGGTTTCAAAATCCTTCACTTGTTGGGATGAGAGGATGTACGGGAGAAGTAAAGGAATTGGATTACAAAACTTTGATCAGATCATTGCTTGAATATGGTAGTGTAGTATGAGACCCACATTGTGAATATCAAATATACGAGTGTCTGTGGGTACACTCGATGCCGTGCACAAATCTCCCCACTACCCGGCATGCGGAAGTGACGTCAAAATGATGAGACGTGTATGTGAGAATTAGATGCACGAAACGTAAAAGATTTCAGTTTTGGAGATATTTCTCTCGGTCCAGGCTGCATTTCAACCTAGGCGCAACCTCTACCACAAAATGAAACTGTTTAGGTTGGTGCAATCCCTATACTGATAATTTTTAGAACGTCTGTGGGTACACTCGATGGCATATACACGTATCATCATTGTGACGTCACTTCCTTGTGCCTGGGTGGTGGGGAGATTTGTGCACAGCATCGAGTGTACCCACAGACGCTCGTTCAAATACAGGAGTTGGAGAGGGAGCAAGAAAGGGCTGCTAGATTTGTTTCTTGAAATTACCGCAGAATACAATCAGTAACAGATATGATAAAAGAGCTAGAGTGGGATTCGTAGGATGACAGGTGGAGAGTGAAGAGGGTAATGGGAGTGTACAAGGCGTATATTGCTGATGAGGCATTGAAAGATATTGGTGTAAGAATGAAAAGTAATGAATGGAAGATGACCATGACCATAAGCTGCAACTTGAGTTCAGGCACAAGGTAAGGGTGTCATGGACTGGAATAAGTAACCAAAAGAAATGTTGAGTAATTTACCAAAAATGTTAAAAGAATTTAAAATTGAAATATGTAGAGGGCAAATGTATGTGTGAGCAGGAAGGTGTGTAGATAGGTGTGAAGGGAAATTGCCACCGGAGCGTGCGTTCCATTGCAATTTTTTAATTAATTTATATTTTCTTTCTTAAGTAAGTGAGCGAGGAACTGGAAAAATTTGCGAGGTAAGCGTTGAACAATTAACCTGAAACAATTAAAAAATTAAATATAAAAATTCATTAAATGCGAACGTAGATGATAAGAGTAACTTCGGCCGTACCATTAGAGGCATCACAATTCCTTTAAATCTAGGTCTCCCTTATTTTCTTTCTGCGGTAATGGATAAGGTCTAATTGTTTTCCTTCGTAACATCTTTGGTGTGTTTGTGTTACTGTTATGTAAACATGGCAGTGCGCCGAAATGAATGTTATAAAAAGTTGTTGACATTCAGTTGTTTTACGAAATACTTCCTAAGGAATGCAGTATGTAATTATTTGCTCGTATTCTTTCCATACTCTGTATTCTTTTTCGTCGAATACCTATTTAATTTCGGAATATCATGATGCTGTAAGTGTGATTTAAGTTTCGGCAAGTAGTTCTTTTAGCCCATGAACACGTTTTATCCCCTTAAATTATACTTGTACACAAATTGTCTCTGCTTACAGGCACGACAAATAGAAGTGATATGGTAATTTCTTCCAATTCCTCAACAGAATAATAAAAAAAAAAATATCCCTCTTTCTTACTCATTGGGAAAAACCGTATCATTTAAGTGTTCTTTTTTTTTTTTTTTTTTTTAACCAAGAATTTACCCCTACAACTATTTGTAGATTGTGTAAATTTATGAAGTTACCAAACCCTATTACATTGTCAGGCAGTTCTATCATTACCGTGGCGCCAAAATCTGATGAATAATTCTTGTAGAACTCGACGAAACAAATCGAAAATAAAGAATATTTTTTTTTTTTTTTTTTTTTTTTTTTTTTTTTTTTTTTTTTTTTGATATCTAACTTGGTTTTCGAGATATAGCATGTTAAAAATCAGTCATGGGTATAGTTCCTTCTGATTTTGGTGTTTTTTCTTCTGGACCAGGCCGTATTTCAACCTAGCAACAATCGCTAGGAAGAAAATAAAACACCTATAGTGCATTTTCACTATGTAGATGTGGTGGTTTTGGTGAAAAAAAATTTTCTGGTCCAGGCGGGATCTCGCCCTAACCTCCTCACTTTTGAGTTACAATATCCCGAGAAATAAGTGAGATATCAAAAAACTTTATTCTCCATTTGTCTCGTCGAGGTACATACGAATTCATCATCAAATTTAGCTATACCGAAATTTTTCTTCTGGTCCAGGCCGTATTTCAACCTAATTACGTCAATTTTGAGATACGATATCTCGAGAACTAAGCGAGATATCAAAAAACTTTATTCTTTACCTTCAATTTGTCTCGCCGAGTTCTATAAGAATCGATCATCAGATTATGGCGCCACGGTAATGCTAGAATCCCCCATTGTCATTATATTCCTGTAGTTTACTAATAGTAACCTTATAACTATATAGGCCTACTAATATCAGGATTGCCACACATGTTTCATTTTGTCACTCCTTTGTAGTCTTTTTCACCAGCTTTGGCTGTTTCTTTGTATTTATGATTACTCCTTCTGTGCGTCTGTATTCAGAATCCCTTTGGTCACTTATTTTGATCCCCTCACCAGAAATCTCGTACTTAAGTAAGACACAGTCCAGACTCCATTGCTTATAGCTTTAGCTGTTTTGATGTACGCTATGCCTACCAAAACTCCATTTCCCAGTGGGGTCCCACAGAGAGAACCTTTTTTACTTATGGCTTTACGCCTCGTCGACATCCAGGTCATTAGAGACAGGATGGGGAAGGAATTTGGCCATGGTCTTTTGAAGGAAGCATCCCGGCATTCGCCTGGAGTGATTTGGGGAAACCACGGAAAACCCAAATCTGGATGCCCGGGCGGGGATTCGAACCGCCGTCCTCCCGAATGCGAGGCCAGAGTGGTAACCACTCACCCATGACGCCCGGTGCTGGTAAGAGCTGATGTTAGGGTTCAAACTGTGGTGTGTGAGACCATATACCTAAGTGGTCAGGAGAGCACTGTGCAACCTGTTGGTAGCTCCATGCTCGTACAGGTTGTGTTTACATGGCATGGACTGGGACTCTGATCAAACTGAACCGACTATTCACTGACAACAGTTATGTTCAGCTACATACAGATCTTTCAAAGCCATTCATGATCTTCAAAAGTTCCCAAGCAATGATGATCCTCCAGGAGGACAGTACACCATATCATTTGTCAAAAATCGTTCACAACTGGTTTGAAAAAATTCTGGACAATTCCAGTGGATGAGTTGGCCTCCCAAACATGAATCTAATTGAACATATCTGGGACATGATTGAAAGGTCAGTTCGCCCAAAACATCCTGCAACATCAATACTTTTGCAAAGATGGAGAAGCGTGATAGGAAGCATGGATGAATAGTTTTTCAGAGAACTTCTGATAACTGGCTGAGTCAATGCCACATCTGCCAAGCCAATGCATGTCCCACCCGATATTAGGAGGTATCCCGTCACTTTTGGCACATCAGTGCATATGTTTCGTACACAACCAGCTCTCTCTTCACCTGTCTCCCAGTCGCTCACAACCCAGCCACTGTATCATATCATTTGCTGATTGGCTTATGCAGTGTTTTCCACCAACAAATCTAATACTCCCCTCCAAATTCTATATCTGATACCCATAAAGAGATTCCCATGCTACCCACAATACTCCGGCAATGGGCTTACAGTAATTTAAAAACTTTTTCGGTTACTGTGCAAAGTACAGCCAGTGGAAAAAATTGTTAATTCGGGTTGAAAATACGGCTAGCTGCTTTGGCACTTACTCTTTAAGGAAAAGTGTACCCAAAAGCTGTAAAATATGTAACAAAGGAGTAATCCATGCCGAAGCATGCACTTACGCACATTACCGAGTGTGTTAATAGGTGTCTTGACCCACCTGTGGCGTAATTATAGTCGGAATTTGGTGTGGCCACTGTCTTCTTCACTCAAAAGTCTTTAAGTACCATGGAATATTGGTCATTCTAGTCCATACTGCCATTCAACCTGAACACAACACGGTTAAGGATATTACTGAACTAGTGGCAACAGACATGCGAGCCGCCTGTGATGTCACTATAGTCAGAATTCGGCATGCCAGCAACCTTCTACACTCAAAATCCACGATACACCGTGGAATATTAGTCTTCACTCTGGTCCAGACTGCATTTCAACCTAACCATACAGTTCATTCAAAATCAACATATGTACCACATGTTGAAGAGCACATTCATGGTAATTGCTGCTACACATCTGCTAATACCGCATGTAATCTGACAATTTGCATTGTATTACTTCTGTCCTACTTGTTTTATCAGCTTCTAGTACGCTTTTTCTAGTAATGCCTAAGGAATGCATTAATCACATTTTCATCGTGAAAAAACAGTCTTTTCTACTGGCTGTACTTTGCACAGCAGCCACTTTTTCTGTCTACTGTCCAACTGAGTTTAATACCAACTGTTAAGCATCTCTTAAACATCTCAATCCTATAATAGTTCAAAACCGTTATTTTTCCATCTGTGTGTTTTCTACCTTTGGTATACAATCTTTTTCTGTCAAACATGACTTGTGACAGTAAATGATTAGCACAATAATTCATTAGAATAGTGAAAACCAACGGTTCCAATCAGTGGCAAATCCCGGATTTTTTTTTTTTTTGGGGGGGGGGGGCTTGACTCCGGCGAGGAGGGGGTCGCCGACGGAAATCTCATTACTCCAGATTGCCACCCTTATCAGTACAGTAGAGCAAAGAAAACAAAAAAAGTCCCCAAAATCCATGTCACCAGGGGTGACATTGGCAGTTTGGGGGGGGGGGCTTCGGCCTTCTAGCCCCCCCCCCCCCCCCTGAACCCGCCACTGGTTCCAATACACTAACCTGTGACACACTTGTTTTGAATATAACCACTTCTGATACAGTAATTATGATGCTATTCTTTGTCTTTAATGCTTTTGGAATCCCAACACCAAGGAACTCACTTTTTCATCCATTCTAATGGTTTTTACCTTCTTTACCATTTTTTAAACCACTCTCTCAAATACCTGTAATAGAACCAGTGCAATCCTATCGACTTGGTCTCCCTTGTCTGTTTCACCTTAAATGTCCTGTAGGTAGTCTGATAACTGAGATTCACTTCAGCATCCTCTACTACCGCGGTTCACAATTTCGTTTTGGCCACGGAACCCTAATTGATCATTCTTTTTTTTGGCGGATCCCCATTTTTATAACCGTAAGTTGAAAAACCAGTCTCGCGTCAGTAAGTTATCACAAACTGAAGTAGAACCGCGATAGCCTTCTCACGGCGCGGTTATGACCCTTTCCAACGAACATTTTATTTAATTTCCGGATGGAACATGGAACCCTTGTGCCCCTTCCACGGAACCCCAAAGTTTTGTGGGCCACAATTTGGGAACCACTGCTCTACTAAACCAATGTTTCTGATTTATAAACTATTTTCTTCCTCTCAGAGACACTACTGATCTGGCTGCACATCACCAAGGACAAGCTAACTGGCCTCTAATTTTCAACCCTATTTTTCACCCTGCTTTTACAAACTGGTACTATTATGGCGCTTTTCTAGTCCTCTAATAAATTAAATGATTTCAGCTTCAAATTAAACATTTCAAGTTATGGCATGATCATAAACACCTTATTTTTTAATATATCAGAAGAATTATTATCTATATTGGCCCCTTTACACTTTTCAACTTACGTGGTCCGCTTATCATATTGTCAGGATTCGTTGCTGTTTTTCCATTTTGCTCCATACACATGCGAATAAGAATTAGGATTAGTACATTGAAGGGAACAGATAATAATGATCACATACTAGCATTTGATTTCAGGAGCACGGCAGAGGAAAAATTTTATTTTGGAGGGAACATGGGCAGGAATAGGAATATAAATTACTAAGGGAAAGACTAAATCATTTACCTGAAATGGTGATAGAATTTAGGATAAAAATTCATTAAATGCTAAAGTTGATGTGTAAGTTGAAGTGTTTCATCACAATTAAAATAAATGAACTAAATAAAAGCTTATGCTCTGATTTGCCCTACATCGCCTGGAAAGAAATTGCCTTCTTGAAATTTTGTCAGGCATTAGAGGACACAGTTAGTAGGGGTTTCACCAATGGGATAGGATAATTAATGGTGGGGTTAAGGAAACAGAATTGTAAGAAGTATGATTTGTAGTAAGGAGAGTGATCAAAGGAAGGTAGTGAAGGGGGCGCAACATACCAGGGGTAGAACTGAGATCCTGAGTGTCACCTTGCCTCACCCCAGTTCAAGCCCACTGTGAGCAGATATACCTGACCGAGCATAGTGGCTGGGCGGTTAACACTCTGGCCTCGCATTCGGGAGGACGCCGGCTTGAATCTCTGTCCGGGCATCCAGATTTGGGTTTTCCATGGTTTCCCCAAATCACTCCAGGCAAATGCCGGGATGCTTCTTTCAAAAGGCCATGGCCAAATTCCTTCCCCTTCCTTGTCTCCAGTCCCATCCCGCCTCTAATGACCTGGATGTCGACGAGACGTAAAGACATAAGTAAAAAAAAAAACTTTTACCGGCGTCTCATCTGACCAAGCAACCTTTTTTCAGTCATCTAGAGTCAAACAGTTCATGACACCAGCAGAGGCGCAGCAGGCAGTGGCATCTTATTAGAAGAGGCACTCGCATCCATCTGCCGTATCCCACCATCACCAGATTTTGCTGCTTTGTCCACACGGATGTCCCACATTGAGTGTTGCTGTTTCTTGGTGCAGTGTCGGTCGTCTGCCAACACCGACACCTCTACCAAGATGTCACAGATTTCGATCATTAAGTAGACGTGGTCAGCCACTGTGTTGTTTATGGCAGGAGGTAATGCTAGGAACTACATATTCACGGAATAATCTTGACACTGTGGGTCAAGGAAAGTTGAATTCATGAACACTTTCCAATATTGAATGTCCAATGTGTCTAGCACCAACTACCATTCCGTGCTCAGAGTCTTTTAATTCATGTTGTGTGGCCATAATCTTATCAGTAAACCTTTCACACGATTCATAAGAGCACAAATGAAAGCCCTGACACTGCACAGCACATTCGTATGTTTCTTCCGTGGTGCTGCCTCCAAATGGATATATTTTTACTTTGGTGTATCAGCAGTGAGATGCAGATGGATATTGTATGAGAGAAGAAAGAGATATCCACAAACTGTTTTTATCCTTAACAGTTTACCGGAAACACTGGGAAAAAATTGTAAAAGTGAAAATGTAGCTGATTAGCGAAAGTGCAGTAAATGAATTTAAGATTAATATTCATGTGTTTGGAAAGTATGTGAGTAGGTAAAATGCTCCATCACTAATTATTGAAATTTGTTTTATTGTCTTTTTATGCCTATTTACAGTGATTAATACATTATACAACGACGTTTTATTTCAACTCCCCACATAGTGCCCATGCTTGCAGTAGCTTTATTAAGTTATATAAATAAACTACATACAGTATAATGAAATGGATTTGTACTATAATAATATTTTGATGTAACTACTACCACCTAACTGTGTACGTTTGATATTTTTGTGATGTTGCTCATTAGTCTGTGGACTAGTTAGATGAAGTTATCGCTCCCCTTCTGCATAACTGCAGTATGCTACTTCTACTTGATATGTTTAGCATCCCTCTCTTTCTACAAGTTCCACTTAATAGCCATTCATAGTATTGAAAGTCAGAAAAAGCTGAGTTTCAGAAATGCTCTCTTCTGGGGTCTATTCATTGTCATTGTTTATGAAATAATAAAAATGGTGGAGAAATGTAAGGAAAAAATGAAAGCCTTGGTGTTTGTTGATGATGTGGCAAGTCAGAAGTGCATGAACAGCTGGATGTGTTGCAGGGAACAGGTGGAGTCTTATAGAATGCAATTCTCTACACAAAAGAGTGAAATAGTAATTACAATGGGAAAGAAGTGTGCGGCTAATCAGGGCGTTATTTGAGAAGGTGAGAAACTGAAGGTTGCAGTAGAGCTCCACTATTTGGGAGGTGTGGTAGAAGAGAATGGGAGAAACAGGGATGAGACAAGAGAAAAATTCAGTAGAGCACAAGAATTCTACAGGAGTGTTAAGAGACCTTATGTGGAGCAGGGAAGATTATTTACAGTATTTAGTTTGTGCTAATATTGAGTTACATTTCTGATATGTGGTCATACACACTGTCATGAAACACACTTGTGAGGAAAACTGTTTAAGAAGAACTTGTGAAGGACAGAATTAAAATTAAAAAAAAAAAAAATAACACGAGTCCAACATTATGGACACAAGAAGAAGATGAGTGATGAAGGACAACAAAGAGAATGTAGGGGACATGCAAGGAAGACCACGGAATTTCAGCTGGTTTCAAGGGTTTTTTTTTTTTTCCAGAATTAAAAGTTGCTGGTCTTTTTTTTTTTTTTTTTGCAGAGAATTCAGTCACTATGATCGTATCCAATATATTTCCAATAAAATATGGTGTGTGTTTCAATTGTAAATTCAGTTATTCTGCTCACATTATGTTTTATTCCTCTTTTAACATAGTAAATATGATTCTTTGTTAACTTCCAATGTACTGTTACAGTAATTAATATTTAGTTGCTTATATTAGAATTGTTTTTCCAGTCTACAGGTATAGAGGATTTAGTTGGTTATATTAGAACTGTTTTTTCCAGTCTACAGGTATAGAGGATTTTGCTGCCAAGCCATATAAAGAGTTGTCAGGCTTACCAATTGTTCATCACCATGAATATGTATGTGAGCTGCCACCTGGGCATAGATTTCCAATGCCAAAGTTCCACAAAGTATTTGACATTTTAGTTGGTGATGGAGTAATCTCTTCACAGAAACAGGTATTTATTTCCCCCTCTTTAACACGAAATTCCTTTTGTTCCCATGATATTAGACAGCAGAAAAATAATGCAGCCATGCAAGTTTTCAGTTTCACATTTTCAGGATCTCTGAATATATTTTAACATTTTCTGAAAACAATACTCAAGGCACCTAAATTGGATTTCAACAAAATTCCTTTTTTATGTTTATGTCTATGTTTAACTATTTAATTAAAATATACTATTTTTCAGAATACGATATAATGTTTAGTATATTTTGAAAGTAGTATATGTAGTAGGCCTATATATAATTGGCGTCATCATAAGCTGTATATTTATTAGCTTCAGCTCTTAAGGATCTAATTTGGTGGGATATACTGCTGATAAACCAAACAACTTGATAGTGATATTTTGAGTTTTTCCAAATCATTTGATGGAATGATATGTAAAATGCTGAGGAATAGGGTTTGAAACACTTAAGGAAGCTGAGAGTCGGGGTAGGAAATGCAGTATCAGGGAAAGTGGAATGGAGGTATCCACAAGGGAGTGTATGATGTAAGGGAACTGATTAATACAATAAGAAATAACTTGATATAATCATTTATTTCATTCAATAAAGATTAAAATTTCCATGAAAGTATTTAATAAACATGTTTTGGATTCCTGTTGAAATTCACTGGCCATTCTTGGAATCACCTGACTTGGAAACAACATTGAATTTACTTGGTGATAGAGTTTATTCAGTTTAGATGTTGCTTCATGAACCAGCAAGGCATACTTTGATTTTATAGATCAAACTATCAATATCAAACATAAATGAATGAAATTTTTCTCGGCATTGTTTATTTATAAATGTTTCTCAGGGGAAAAAACGAGTAATATTATTATTGATACACAACATTTCGGCAACATAAATCTCCGTTACCATCTTCAACTGCACCTGACGATGGCGACGGAGATCTAAGTCGCCGAAATATTGTGTATCAATAATAATATTACTCGGTTTGTTTCCCGAGGAATGTTTAGAAACATCAAACCTGCTATCTTTTTTGGATCAGAAGTAATCCAACCATAACCCATTAGGACTGTATAGCAGGTGTTGGTTTACGATATGGTTCTTAAATAAAGGAAATGGTTGTTAATTGAATCTATCTTCATTTAAAAGTACATGTTAATTATTTTTGATTGTAAGAAGATAAATGGCAACCACAATTAAGCACTGGTAAATGTATAATCAAACAACCATGAACGGAGCATTGAACAAAATGAATAGTGAAGTGTGTTACAATGGGGACCATTTCTAGTCACTATTAAATTGAATATGTCTGTGATGGGACAAAAATCAGAAGTGAGGTTGGTTTTAGGCACTAGTGTATCACCCAGAATGTCAGCATTTTACACTGTTGCTGGAAGATTTCTCGGGTGTGCAGCCGGGTCAATTGATCGCAGATGTACGAATTTTCGATGGCGTAACATGCCATCATCTTCAGGTAGCGTCCACTGGTCGGTGTGAAGAGCGCAGTCCGGGACGCGACTGCTGGTCTGCTCCGGGGGCGTCGATATTTATACCCGTGATGCAGCACGTGGAATCTTCAAATGCAAAACTTAGATTGTTTGCATATGATGTGAACTTCTTATTTGGTTCATTTATTAAAAAACTGCAGGCAGATGATGAATGAAATCAAATTGGTTTGGTCAGCATGGAATACCAAAAACAATCAACTTATTAGATAAACAGAGGTGAAAATGGTACCTTTGTGTGGTGGGGTAGTGTCCACAGGTGGAATAAATACTGAATATTTGGTAACATCATATGTTAAAGCTAGAAAGCATTCAGCAGTGTTAGGAAAGTGTTTCAAACTTTATAATCATTGGAGAGGTCAGTTATAGGATATCCCCGGGAAGTAAGTAAAATGGTCTGAGAAATCTTGGTAAGAGCTATGATTTTATAGATGGGATTTGTATTATGGATACCTAATTCAGGGGCTAAATGGAGTGTGATCATTAAGATAAAAGGCAGGGAAGGATTATAAGCTGGCAAGCAACAACTGACCATAACTTACAGCTATATTTCAAATGTGAATGGATGGAGTGGTTTTCCTTCATACATAAATGTGTCAGAGGTTGAAATAAATTACCAAATGAGATGTCGAACCTCAATCCTAAATGGATATAAAGTCAATAGGAGAAATGAAAATATGTAAATAATTACTGAAAATTCCAGTCGTATGAGAGCTCTATTGTGGTTATAAATTGAAAGAAAGACCTTTTTCAGTAATTTCATATTCAATAATTTCTCAGTTGACCTGAAGGATTTTTGTACTATTCGATTATTTTCTATCTTTAGCAGTTTTTCTAAAGGTACTGAGTGGGAACATATATTCAACTCATAATTAAAATATTTTAACATTTCTGTTTGATTTAAATAATCAGCACAAGAATTATTATGCAGACAGCAGTATAACGGAAACATGCTAACAATAAACCAGAATTATCTATCTCGATTATCGTGCTAGTATATGACAGTAAATGCCGGGAACAGAGGTTCTGATGTGGTCAAAACTTGGAAAATAACTGTATATTACTAACACTTTTTAATTGTACTAATAGTTCACATGTGACCAACCACCTTTTACAACATGGGCGTGTGATTTGTATAGGAGCCTCATATTTCAGAAATGCAGGCTCCTGCATATCTTTTTTTAAATCGCCACAAGTTCAACAAGGTGTTTTACAGCAAGCAGTCATTTACCGTTTAGGTTTGCCCACATATGTCATTACCACAACAAGCTTATCTTTTCTTCTTAACAGTGTCTAATTTAAATGATTTCTTAATAACACAGTAATTGTTCAGAATGGTTTTGCCGACACTTTAGAGCAGTGGTTCCCAAATGGTGGTCCGCGGAACGCTGGGGGATCTGCCAAAAAATGTGTGATCAATTAGGGTTCCGTGCCCAAAAGGAAATTGGAAACCGCTGCTTTAGAGCATAGTTAAATAATACTTCTTCTGTCTCGGAGCCAAGGACGATCCATTACACCATTCGTCCACCTCGGCCGCTCGTACCTGTCTCTCCCACTGCTATCCTTACTATTCTCTCATCAGTCGAACGTACTCACGTGACTGTGATGGCAAAGATATAGCGGGTGTTTGCCACTGTACCATTACAACCTCCCAGTCTAACCTGGTAATCCTACTAGGTGTAGGTGACCTGCAATTTAATGTGAACCACAGAGCATCTTAGCAACTTCACATAGTAAGCTTTATCAGAGATGAAAGTCAGTTTTAACCATTGTAAAAATTCCAGCCATAAATTTAAAATGAATGTTATTGGTGTGATGTGGAGAATTTTATGTAGCATTTACATTACTTTAAACAGGAAAGCTGTAGTAGAGCAAACCTTTACAAAGTTGAAGGAAATAAGGATGCTGCAACAAAAATCTCAGCTCACACACTATGTTTTGGGCTACTCCATTAATATATTTTGTGTATGTGTATGTGTAGTGTTTTTTGTCACTGTATGCGTACTTCTTTCAACTTGATGGCTATAATTTATATTTTGTGTCCATATGAATATCACATTTCAGCATTTCTTCCTTCTCCATTGTTACTGCTGCTTCGACATTTTCATTGTTTCTTGCAAGTAAACTGTATAACAGTAGACTTCAGATTTGTTCGTAACGGTACATTGTTTTTGTAATAGGTAATACAGCCTATAAAGGTTTCACCTTCCGTCGCTTGCAGTGTGCACACAGAAGAGTACATTGATAAATTTTTCAATGGGAAGACTACGAGGGATGAACAGAAACCTACTGGATTTGAGTGGACTCCCGGACTGGCTAGCCGAGTAAGGTATGAAACGGGTATGTCGTTAGTCTTCATTCCAGATGATGGAAACTGTTGCAATGAGAATTACAGTCAGTTAAGAAAGTCACTAAATAAATTTACAGTGTTGCTGTCCAAGTTGTTACCATATTGTATGAAATCTGTAGGTTGTCATTGTAACCTATTAGAAAAATAATGGCTTACATGGAAGATTTCATATCTATTTAACAAGTGAATCATTTTCATACTGCAAATTATATTCTGGTCTAATCACTAATACGTATAATAATAACTAGTTGACCCTGCAGACGTTGTCCTGTCCAAATTTCAATTAATTTGTTTGTGATCATATTGCGAATATGTGGGAAGCTGTTGAAAATAAGAAAAAAATCATATTTATGAGTGTTAATTGTATTTATTATTAATTGTGTGCATGGTTATGCAATTTGAGGAGTACATTCAGAATTACACCAATGGTAAATTTTATATGTAAGAATAATTCTATTGCCAGTGCACCGCTGAAATGCTGGAAATGTGTTATGTGCCTGGAATGTGATCAATTGTAACAAAATTTAAGTCACTATTAAATTAAGTCAGAATTTCATGTTGACCAAATGATTTATTTTTCTTCCTTTAAATTTTAAATCTCAATTAATCTCAAGGGGTTTAATTTACATATTGATCATCACACCACCAAATCGGTTTTGATTGTTTCGTAGATCTTGCATCATTCCGTCTAACACCTTCAAAGACTTTTTATGTGCCTTCGTACATTCATCCCAACGATCAATTTACAATCCTACACAACTTTGGCCATCACACAATTCTTCAAAAGGTTGCATTTTGGACTTTCATTGATTTACCTTTTTAACAGCATCTTGAATGCTGAATGAGCTATTTGATCGTCTTCCAAAACATAGCTGAAATTTGTGATGAAGCTAGTGTAACTGTAATTTCATTATGCAAACGAATCGCTGTCAAAAATCAATTAAATCAAAAAGGGTTTTTCCTGATCCACCAGGAGTGTCCCAAGAAGAAAATCCCTCAAGTTTCATCTTTCACAACTTTCATGAGCGTATTTTTGTTTCCAATTCAACAGTGGAACATTTGTTTGAACTGATTCTCTCAATGCATGATAATCATATTGTTATCTGCATTTCAACTCTTAATTAAATGTGTCTTGCATCAGATGATTGGACATTGTCATGACCGATTGAGGTAATACCTTGTTAGATATCACTAAGCACATGTCCTCAATTAATATCAGTGGAACAGAAGTAAAATGACTACATTTGTTGGACAGATTACAAAAAAAACAAAAAAATTAAAACAAAGGTAATTTTGTTTTAATTTCGGCTGGAATGCATTTTTCCTGATTTTTCTACATATATTCCTTTTAAAAAAAATTAGAAAACATATATTTCCATCCCAGGAGAATAAGGAACAAAACAAAAAAAGAATTATGCTTATCCATCGTTTGAATCATGAGTTACAGTCTACAGTTCATACAAAAATTCAGTATAAAAAGTACTTTCAGTTTCTCCCAAATTTTCCAGTTTTCTTGGCAACTTTTCCAATTTTTCTTTCCCTAAAAGCTCTATTCCGACTATTACGAACATTTTGTTTTTCACAAATTTTCCAATTTTCTATGCAATTATTCCAATTTTTCTTGCTCTAAAAACCATATTCAGACTATTAAGAATATTTTAAAATAATAAGTCTCATCGGTCCATAGAAAAAAGTACTTTCATTTTTCCCCAAATTTTCCCATTTTTGGGCAGTTTTTCCTTCTCTAAAAACCTTACTCAGACTATTATGAACATTTTCTTTTTAGCATCTCTGATAATCTAGCGAAATGTGCCTTAACTATTTATTAAAAAAAATCAATTCATTTATGAGAATAACTTAGAAAGAGATGTCTTTTGTGTGGAAACCAGAATCAGAGAATAGTAAATGTGGATTTATACAATAACACACCTGGTATCTCACCCTAACACCATTCGTCCTGGTTGATCTTTGCTTACAAGAATTTGAGTTAAATACTGTGACATTTTATATTGTGTATATACACAAGGTATGTACCATTTTTACGACGGGCATTTTCACAAACTGAGGTCTTGTAGTGTGTGTTGAAAATGAACGAAAATAAAGAGAAAAGCTCAAAGCAAAGTTTTGAAATCAGAACTTGGTTAAATTGTGATGGATATGTTTCAGAAGTTTCCACGAAAGTATGGGGACCACGTTTTATCGAAAGCTAAAGTGTTCCTATTGTCTTTTTAGAAGGGTGGGAAAATGTTTAAGGTGGGCCACTGTTAGAAAGACCCTTCATTTCAGAAACTGAAGAAAATTCTTAAAATGTGTGAGATTCTTGTTTTCCCCATTCGCCACATACTTAACAGGTCAGATATGTCAATACTTGTTTTATTACTACATATGTAGAGGATGTTAATATTATTGTTGTTTACTTGACAACAATTCTGATTTTAATTCTTTTTTTCCACCATGGCGTCTCATAAGATTTTTTTCTGTTGCAATTTTAGAAGAGCAGACATTAATAGAGGTGACATGTTGGTTCTGTGACAAAGATAAAAAATAAAAAATATTATTATTCTCATATGGTTTCAGATTTCCTCTCAGCTTGTAATTTATGTATCCTACTTATATTCACTCTCTAAAATTAAATCATTGTTGACTATAGTTGTAGAAAGTTTACTGTTCAGATATTTGACTGCCAGCCAGAGTAAAATTTGCTTTAGATGGCTCAGATGTTATTATGAGAAGTTCTAAGGGGAAAATTCTCATACTCATTTCTAAATCAACCTTATTTGGCAGCTCAAATATAAATGTTCTACCTAGCCTGTGTAAGATTTTAAGTAACTGGTTCAGAGAAAGCATTAGGGAAAATGAATCAGAAACAGGAGGGTCTAATTCGGAGAACGAGCTTAACAACACAATTAGAAATGACGATAGTAAAAAATTTGATATCCATCCTGAGGAAATCATGAAGGAAATAAGAAAGCTGAAAAAAACATAAAGGGGCTGGTGAAGATAATATTACTACAGATATCTTAAAGATAGCCGGATGTGACATTGTACCTTATCTTGAAATATTATTTAAATTGAGTCTAGACACTTGCTGCTTACCACAGGACTGGAAAAGTGCAATAGTAGTACCGGTACATAAGGGAGGGGTGAGAAATAGAGTTGAGAATTACAGGCCAATCAGTTTGACATCAGTGGTAGGTAAATTAATGGAAAGATTGATATGCAACCACATCAGAAATATATGTGAGGAACGTAATTGGTTTTCAAGCAGGCAGCATGGTTTCAGGCAAGGATATTCATGCGAATCTCAGTTGGTGGGATATATGCAAGATATTTCAGATGAAATGGACAAGGGAGGCCAAATTGATAGTGTAGCACTAGATCTGTCTAAGGCGTTTGACAGAGTAAGCCATAAAATGGTAGTAAATAAGGTAAAAACCATTGGAGTGGATAAGAAAGTGATTTGCTGGGTAGAAGAATTTTTAAAAGGTAGAAAACAGAAAGTTAGGGTAGGAAATTTAGTATCAAAAGAAGTGGAAGTAAAAATGGGTGTGCCACAGGGTAGCGTATTGGGACCATTGCTATTCATTATTCTAATGAATAATTGTGTTGCCTGTTTACTATCTGAAATTAGATTGTTTGCAGATGACATAATGCTGTATAAAAGAATCAAAACGATAGAGGATTGTAAACAGTTGCAGGGTGATCTGGACAGGATATCTAATTGGGTTAGTAAACATGGAATGAAGATAAATGCAAAGAAGAGTCAGCTTATTAGATACACAAATAAAAAACAAAAGGTTAATTATGAATATAAGGTGGGGAAAGAATTGCTTGCTGAAGACTTGAAATGCAAATATCTTGGAATTACTTTTGATAACAAACTTAACTGGGCAGGACACATAGGACAGGTGGTAGGAAAAGGTTTCAGAGTTCTGCACTTGTTGGAGAGAGTTATGAGGGGATGTACGAGAGAAGTCAAGGAATTGGGTTACAAAACTTTGGTCAGACCATTGCTCGAATATGGTAGTGTAGTATGGGACCCTCATTTTACGTATCAAATACAGGAGTTGGAGAGGGTGCAAAGAAGGGCTGCTAGATTTGTTTCTGGAAATTATTGCAGAATGCAATCAGTGACGGATATGATAAAGGAGCTGGAATGGGATTCATTGCAAGACAGGAGGAGGATGAGGAGGGTCATGGGAGTGTACAGGGCATATACTGGTGATGAGGCATGGAAAGATATTGCAGTAGGTATGAAAAGTAGTGCATGGAAGGGAAAAGATGACCATGACCACAAGCTGGCACTCGATTTCAGGCACAAGGGTGTAGGAAGATTCTCTTTTTTAGGTAAGGGTGTCAGGGATTGGAATGAGTTACCAAGAGAAACGATGAATAATTTACCGAAAACTTTGAAGGAATTTAAAGAAAAAATTTGTAGAGGGCAAATGTAGGTGGGTGCAGGATAGGGGGAAGATAGCTGTGTAGGGAAATTGCCACCGGAGCCTGTGCTCCATTGCAATTAAATTAAATTAAATTAAAATCAGTTTTGGAAAATCTATTGTTGCTTGATAAATTGTTTAATTTTTAATTTCAGGACACATTAACTATAGGGAAAGTTGTGTGGGGATGGATTCGTTTGTCTGGGTTGGGCGTGACACTCTGTTCCCATTTCGTAAACTCCCTTTAGGATTCACACAGAGGGTTTATCATTTTGCTACAGGGCACCTAAAGAAAGGGTGACTTTCATGCAGTGACTTTTTTATTTGAGAAGGTCTGTATGAACTCAGCGAGAGGTTTGTAGCAAAGGATGAAAAGTTATGCAAATATTAAATTGGCAGTTGGCCAATGCACCTGAACTAAAAACTAGAACAGACAGATATCTTAATAGTTCCATGAGCTACCTACTGACCATTATTAAAACATCCAAGATTAGGAATTTGTAACAAGTAGGGGTTAAGTTAGGAAACAATATAAACATAGAATATAAGCATGTTGAGGTTCAGACCTTTTTCCTTAGCTGCTTTATTAATAATGATTCTGTGAACTTATCCGCGGAACACATAAAAACAATAGGAAAATCACTGAAATGGAACTTCCCCAGACTTCAATGTGAAAATAGGAAACATAAACTGGCATCGAAGATGATGTAATAAATCGAAACGCGTCTGCCAAAAAAACGAAGTTTTTTATTTAGCTGCAATAGACGGATAAGTTCACAGAATAGAATATAAGGGTTGTCACGCTCAGCTGTAAATGGAAGTGCTATTACCAGGCTAAGCAACATGAATTTTTTGAAAAAACTGTGAGTATTACTTCCTGCATACAGAGTTTCTTAAGATGTGCTGTAAGTTTGTTTCTCACTGGAACACACGTTATCATCATTGTTGAGGACTTTGCTTCAGCACAGTTATCTAGATCATTTGTGTCCAAAATGATATATCTTTGCTGTGGCATGTCATTCTGTCAGAAGTGGATAATGGAAACAAAGAAACTGCTGTGAGGCACTGAAAATATGATAGGATAGGGGGGGAGGGGGAAAGATACCCGTCACTTACCACAGATGAAGGCAGGAGGGTGAGACGAACACGTAAAAACACAAAAAACAAAAAAATGTATAATATTTCGGCATGAACCTTAATCATGTGAGAGGGGAGACAAGTGGCAGGGGGAAAGATGTGGTAACATCCCACCCCACCACATGAATTCATGTGGTGGGTTGGGATGTGACCACATCTTTCCCCCTGCAATTCATGTTGCAGGTCAGGATGTGACCACATCTTTCCCCCTGCCACTTGTCTCCCCTCTCACATGATTAAGGTTCATGCCGAAATATTGTGCATTTTTTTGTTTTTTGTGTTTTTACGTGTTCGTCTCACCCTCCTGCCTTCATCTGTGGTAAGTGACGGGTATCTGTCCCCCCCCCCCTCCTATCCTATCATATTTTTACTCTGTCAGATGTGTTATAATTGATGCTCCTGCATTTTTAACTGTACGCTGTCTGTTGGCAGGTGGCACGCTGCTCGCTGCGTTCCTCGCCCTGGGTCGCGGTCTCGCCTGTAGTACGGCGGGAGGCACACATCACGCTTTTCCCGACCACGGTGCCGGCTTCTGTCTGCTCAACGACCTGGCAGTCGCCGCGAACTACGTCACGAGTCGAGGCGCGGCGACGAAAGTGCTTATCGTAGACCTCGATGTCCATCAGGTTGGTGAGTAGCGTGGACTGGACAGAGCAACAAACTTATTTGTCGTTCCTTGTTTATGGAACACACTAGACAGGATCCAGTTGTCAGGAATACTTTACTTTTTAGAATTATTTTTTTCATTCTTGATACTTTACGAGTTTTACGCTCCAATGTGCACGAAGCAGGCGAGAACAAAAAGTTACATAAAAACTGTGGCAGAAATATTGTAAATACACTCTTAATTAAAAGAGAATTTTTTAGTAAATGATTAAGAAACAATTTAAATTTTCAAAGAAGACGCCTTCAGCAACCGTTTTTAAATACTTCAACACATAAATAACTGCCATAAAGCAAGCAACATAATTTTTACCTTAGAGGAAACGTTGTTTACCAAAGCAGTGTCTTTAGCTTTTGGGAGGGTTTTGTAAAATTTAGTGCAACTTTTCAGTGCTTGTATTAACCCTCAAGTTGAGTTTGCTGGTGTATAGGTTATGCAAGTGAGTTATTTCTGACTGTGAATAGCTCACTCCCCCATTCTAAACTCTCACCCCACTCCACTTCCACCCTCCTAGAAACATGCTCCGAGTACAATGTGTGTAGCCACTTCGTTCAATCGGGCTTCTGGCTACCCTCAAAACCGAAATTTTATGTACTGGTAAATGATGTTGTTATAAATCGTTCAGAAGATATTTTTTGTAATATCTAATGACATCCTTGATGTAACCCAACTTTCAAAACTCTCAAAACCTGCAATTTCTTCCTATTTGTTCGAAAAATATTATTTTTTATTTAATTTGTTTTCTTATTTCTTTAAATATAGTTCCTTAAAATAAGAGAGGATAGGGAAAAAGTCACCCATCACTTAGCACAGTTGAAGGCGGGAGGGACAGATGAACATGTGAAAAAACAAAATTCACAATATTTCAATTAATAACGTTAGTATGTACAATGTGAGATATATGGCGGGGGAAAGATGTGACCACATCCTAACCCATCACATGGGTATGGTTCCTGCTCATATTAATGTAATAAACTAGGAAATATAGGTGAAAATTTGAAGCAGTGTATGGAAAAATTATCTGACCTACTCCATACGCTGCCCTTCCACAACTGCACCAAATGCCAGCCCCTCAAGCTCAGGGTTAATATTAGAAAAGTTTTGACTGTAATTGACATGGACATATTGCCACATATTTTCATTACTTGTTTATAGTATTTAATAAATGTGTTAAGATGATATAAATGTTTTGATTTATATGAAAAGACAGATGAAATACACCCAACACTCACCAAAATTGAAGGGAGGAGGGTAGCAGCAACACAAAACCACACAAAAACGAAGAAAATATAATATTTCGGGCAAAACCCTTCTTCAAGTCAATGTAAGTGGCTGAGATTGCGCAAGACTTGCATTCGACTACTCATAGAATGCAACAGACCGTTGGAGGTGGGGGGGGGGGGGAGTAACGATAATATAACCACGAGTATAAATCATAAGAAAGAATAAAATGGTTGAAAAAATAATAGTAATAAAAAATATAAATAAATAAATAAAAATTTAATTGAAAATTTTTGAAAAATATATGAATCTATTGTTATATTGAATCTGTTGGCTTGAAGAAAGGTTTTGCCCAAAATGTTGTATTTTCTTTGTTTCTGTGTTGTTTTGTGTTGCTGCTGCCCTCCTCCCTTCAGCTTTGGCGAGTGTTGGGTGTATTAAATCTGTCTTTCCATATAAATATTGCCTCGCACCATTTTTTCTCTTTCTTTGTTGCCTATAAATGTTTTGACTTTTTTTTTTTTTTTTTACTGGCTCAGTTACATGGGCGCCGGGAGGGGGGTGCAAGGGGGGTGCACTTGCACCCTCCTGCTATGAAAGAAAATACACAGAAAAAGATTAAGAAAGAAAAATTCTATTATTAAATTCACTGTTTGAATAATAACTTAAGACGCCTAGGTTGTTGTCCAAATTTGTTCAACACCTTGTCAATAAATTCAGTATCCTTAGTTAATAAGTGTTATGTATAATGTATTTTTTTTAAAAAAAAAAAAAAAAAAAAAAAAAAAACTGATGCACCCCCCTTAAAGTAATCCTGCCGGCGCCCATGCTCAGTTAGTTTAGCAAAAACATTTATTCAGGCTTGCTTTACATCAAAATACAATTATATTTGTATACAATTATAGTTTTTGTTGATAGTTAAAATCCTTTAACAGAAAATCCTGCTACTTCAATATTGCAAAATTTAAATAAGGAACATTCGCTTTACTGTAGCTGACTTAGACCCACAGGAACAACGAGACTCATATTATTTGATACACGTCCACTGTGATAACTGATGGTTCCTTTCTCTGTCTTACTTACTAATCAACACCTGTTTCTGACAGTACTTATTATAGGACCCATTTAGCATTCGCAGTTTGAACCCCCTGTTCCTGAAGAATTTTTACACATTTGTCTTTTTTTGCAGGGAGATGGTACAGCTTTCATCTTTAGGAATAACAACAACATCTTCACATTTTCAATGCACTGTGGAAAAAACTTCCCCTTCTGGAAACAAAAGAGTGATTTGGATGTGGAACTTGAGCCAGGGATTGATGATAAGAACTTCATGAGAAAGCTTAGTGTGAGTGAGTGCTTCATTTTACATAGTTTCCTAACTTTACACCTGCAGTCTTCTTGGGATATTCCTTGGAACAAATTAGTTCACGTTCCAGTAGATCTGTATTATTTGCATGTTGTACAGGCTCTGCCTTGCTATTGAAGGTTTCCTTCTATTCTTTGATTAGTTCGTGCAAAATGGTGGCTACATTTTCTGGTAGCCTAGTCACTAAGGGATCAACTTAAAGGAGATTTATTTATAGCTTGGTAATGTATGTTTTGAGTGGTCTGGTAGATCGGTGGTTAAGCCTCTTGCTTTCAAAAAGTTTGTTGCTCTTGTCCCGGGTTTGAGTCCCAGCAGGCGCAGGAATTTTTGATAGTTGTGTTTGATCATATGAGGTATCCCAGGTCACTCCGTGGTTCGGATTCCGCCTCAAACTTAGGTCCCAGTGGAAAGGAACTGGCCGTCCTACCTCTGACATGATGGCTTAGTATGCCTCCTTCGGGAAGATGCAACCAACCTTTGGATTGTGAACTAAGTTAGTTTTTAATGTATGCAAATTCACCCAGGTATTTTGTTAAACCAGTGCAACTAGGTATAAGTAAAAAAGTAACTACAATCTCAAAAATAATGAAATGCTTTAGCCAGTATGAAAACAAATGAAAGCAAAGTGCTAGTGACAGACACACACAAAACAAACACAAACACAATTTACAGTATTTCACTATGCAAAGAGATGAGAACATTTGGCAATGGAGTTGGATACAAACACAACGAGTGTCACTGCATGATTGAAATAAGATTTGACTGTTGTATACAAAGTAATGGCTGTGGTGGGAAGAATTGATAACTGTGAAAAGCATTATAATTGGAAATGGTGTAATGTAGTGATAAAAATAATAATAGACATGATTAATAACTCTGCCTTTATGTTCCCTGTTCTTCTGGTGAAGAATTGTTTGTATTCAAACGATACATTATTGTGAGAGTTAAATAAACTTTCCTCAGGCTTTCAGCCATGTAAGAATGTCACAATTATGGGATGTTTCGAAGTTGCATTTTCAACCAAAGGTATAACAGTTTGTGATATCAATAAAGACTGACAGTTCTAAAAAATAACAGATAGAGAAAATGACTCATCACTCACCAAAGTTGAAGGCTGTGGTGAGTGAAAGACATATGAGACAAACAAAAGCATATACAATATTTTGTTTTTACACCTTATTCATTCGTGTGCTATGGACCGAGTCATGCTGAAGTTTACCATGTGACTCTTCAGTATAAAACAGTGGTTGATGGAACTAGTATGGTTTATCAGTCGATCCTGGGATTCTGCAGATTGAGGATAGAAAAATGTTTTGATGAAAGGTCTTATAAAGGAACCCCGGAGGAAATTGTGTACTTCACGGCAAATGAATGTGGTGGAATCTGTGGATTGCAGGTGTCGGTATGGACAGTTCCCTCAGCCTCATAATCACCACGATCCATCTCCACAATGGCTGATGGCTTTTCTGCCAGAAAGATCACGATGTTCTTCTTCACGAACAATTCTCTCGTGGCTCTGATCTCTTTATTTCTTGTCTTATAGACGTCGAGGTCTTGAGAGCTGCGAGATGACGTGAGGCATTTGACTGGAGTGATTTCAGGAAACCGTGGGAAACTGAAATCAGGTTAGCACTTGAAGGGTTTGTAGGGAGCTGAGATTGATGGAGGGGGGGGTAGCTGAGGTGGGTCCTGTTAGGATGGGGCTGTCATTCGTTGTTGTAGTGGCAAATTGGTACCACAAACTAAACACTAGTGAGTCCCAAACCAAAGAAGCATGGTTGTATTTTGGAGTTGGTGAAAACAAAAGTCCCTTAGAAATAATAGTGTGAAGAGTCTCTGACAGCGTGGAGAAAACGTTAACCACAGACTGCTGAAATTTATCTTTAGGCAGGGCAGGGGCATGTGGAGAAGGCGGTAGAGGGGCTGGGTGTGAAAAATTTAGTGTTGGCTAGACGTGGCACTTTGCCAGTCAGGTGAGGGGTAGTTGTGTGCTGTGTAGGAGTTGAATGTTGATAGAGTAAGAGCAAACATAAATCAGATAGTTGGAGTTCTTTCTAAGCAGAGTTGGAAGCATGCACAGTTGTTTTTCCATATATTTTGATTGCATTCTGTCAGAATCCACTGTATATGTTTGATCACATTGGAGGATGAAAGGCATTCTGTGGATGGAGGGATACATTGAGCCAAGTGCCAGTTGGCTTTATGGGAGTATTAATGGAGAACAAGCAGGGTGAAGTTCAGGGACTGTAAATCCAAAGGCTTGGATGAAGGAATGGAGCTTCAGGTGGGAACCAAACACAGGAACGTTAATGATTAATCCATTGGGAAGTATATTCAAAAGACCCAGGACTCAAGGAGCAAAATGTGTCAAGTCAAAGTTTTGAATATTTATCACGTTCTAACTGATGATTGGTGTCTAAAAAATGGGTGGTCAAAGTGGATTACTTAAGAGCGGATGGAAACAAATATGAAATAGGAAAATTATGGACAGTATAAACGTCAGATATCTTTTTTTTTTTGTATTGATTGCCCAGTTTCTACTTTCTGAGCACATAAAACCTGCTGTTGGAGACTATGATTTCACGTGTGTCAGTAAGATTTGAAAGTGATTGAAGTTGTTTGTAAATTAACAACATAAATTTTCAGATGAAATGATAATGAATTATCGGTTTATGTAAGGACTAAATAGTTACTGAGGAATCTGGACAGAATTTTTAATAGGACAGCTAGGCATAGAATAAATATAAATACCAGGTGGAATTAGTTATATGGTTAACTTAATTTAATTGCGTTGGAGCACATGGTCCGGTGAGCCTGCACATCCATTTTTCTTGTTTCCAGTACCCACCTTCTTTTGCCTTATGATTTTCAACTGTCAATTTTTTCAGTGTTTATGGTAAATTATTCATCAGTTCCCTTGGTAACTTATTCCAATACCTAAAAAAGAGAATCTTCATACACCATTGTGCCTGAAATCGAGTGCCAGCTTGTGGTCTTGGTCATCTTTTCCCTTCCATGCGTGACTAATTCTGACACCAATATCTTTCCATGGCTCATCAACAATATATGCCTTGTACATTACCATGACTCTCTTTGCCCTTTCCTGTCTTCTAGTGAATCCCATTCCATCTCCCTTATCATATTAGTTACTGATTGTGTTCTGCAGTAATTTCCAAAAACAAATCTAGCAGCCCTTCTTTGCATCCCCCAGAATTCCTAACTGAAGGCATATATAGTCTTGCATATTAGTTGATTATAAGGTTAGTTGGGCAGGACAGTTTGTGAAGAAGGTTTTCAGTTCTTCATCTATTAGCAAGAAAAATAAGGGAAGCAAAGAAGAAGAAGTGAGTTATGGTTCACCTGAACACATTAGATGAGTGAGGAAAAGATAGTTTTATATAAGAAGGCATTGGTAATAAGGCCTCAATGCATACAACCACAAGACTCGACCCCTCAATTCTTCATTCTGTCCATTTTTATTAGCCCCATTACACATCTGAGAAATTCTATTTGTAAAACAAAGACAATTACTGTGGTCGTCCCTGGGCTTCCATAGTCCCCACTGTTCTTCACTCTCACAAAAAGTCCTCTAATTCACGTCATTGCCTGTCTTCCATCACACAGAGGGGGACTGAAGTTTCCAAGACTACAGTAACAAAATAAGAAATTCTGCAAGCCATTGTGCTTGATTTGTGAATAATATCCTCACTTTGAAGAAATAATGAATTCAGATGGCAAATGCAGATTCACCTGTGACCATGAGAAGAAGAAGTATATTTTGATGAAACAGTGTTAATAGTTATGTTGATTGACATACTTCAGAGGCCGTTCGGCTGCATTGATCCCCACCAGGGATCTACTTCCTGGAAATTAAATGAAAGCATTCCTGCATTGTCATCAGTCTTTTCTAGCTCCAGCAGACAGGCTGAAGAAGATTCCGAGTGGAAACAAAGACGAACGGGGCTGACACAACAGAACAACCTTTTGAAGTATTTCAATTAACATTAATATCATAGCTGCAAAAGCACAAAATTTTACAGCATTAACAGTTGTTCAACAACTTGAAGCGTGCTTTTTGCTACTATCACGTACTCCGAATCATCCTCGGAGAAGTGAACAATCTTTGTATTTTTTATGCTTAAACTAATTTACATTTTCTCTTTCATCATTATCATAACATCCAACATTGAAATTTCCGCTAACCAATTTTCCATGTGTAGACCTATCTGTCTTTACAAACCCTCTGGATAATTACCAAAACATCAAAATTACGTTTTTACTTTTACTAAGATAATTTTTACCTTAAACTGCTTAAGTTGTAAGGCACTATAGTGCCTCTTACTTCTCAACATTCCAATAGCTCAAATTTTTTTTGGTGTCGCCAGTCTTTCGACTGGTTTGATGCAATCCTCCATCCTTTCCTATCCTGTGCTAATCTCTTCATTTCTACATACCCCTTACAACCCACGTCCTCAGTTATCTGCTTCATATATTCTAATCTCTGTCTTCCTCTGCAGTTCTTACCTTCAACTCTTCCCTCCACTAACAAATTAACCAATCCAGCATGTCTCAAAATATGACCTACCAGCCTGTCTCTTCTTTCTGTAAGCTTCGTCCACAAACTTCTTTCCTCACCCATCATTTCCAAAACTCGCTCATTTCTTAGTTTCTCTGTCCACTTAATTTTTCAGCATTCTTCTGTAGCACCACTTTTCAAATGCTTCAATTTTCTTTCTTTCCGGTATTCCTAAAGTCCATGTTTCGCTACCGTAAAGTGCTGTGCTCCACACATAGAGTTTTAAAAAATTCTTTCTTATTCCTAGATCAATATTTGAAACTAAAAGATTTCTCTTGTTCATGAAGGCTCTTTTTGCTCTAGTGCTATTCTGCTTTTAACATCATTCCTGCTTCGGCCATCGGTTGTAATTTTGCTTCCCAAGTAACAGAACTCCCTTACTTCTACTATTGCATCCGATCCTACTTTTATGTTTAATCGACTAGTATTGGTATCATTTCTGCTACATTTCATCACTTTTGTTTTGCTTTGATTTATATTCAGTCCAAAATCTTCCTTCAGTATTTCGTTCATTCCATTCAGTAACTAATCAATATCCTCAGCCCTCTCTGCTAACAATACAATGTCATCAGCAAATCGTAGCATACTTATTTTTTCTCCCTGAAAACTTATGCCACATGGAAACTTTTCTTTTCAAATAGATGTAGCTAAATTTGACAAAAGGTTTACCTTTAAAATTAAATTTGTATAATACTGTCATTTTTTATTCTTTTACAAATCATGTTTTAGTCTAACATTGTAATTGAAAATCATTCCATGTCTAATGTATCATTTACTCTAATTATGAATAAAAAATACATCTAGGTATTTCCGTATCTAACTGATTGCTGTGATAAGAAGCCACAGTCTTGGGATATCTCATCTCCACCTTACTGAACGTTTAAAAATAATGTCTGTATTCTGTAACTTCGCCCAATTTTATGTAACTTACTTCATCTGGAAAACAAATTTTCTTTGCCTCATGCAATGAGGTAATTTCATTCCAACTGGAGAAAGTTAATGTCTGTTTATATTCCTCAATTTGTTTCGATTGCTTACATCATGTTTTTTTTTTTTTTTTTTTCAACAGAACTTTCTTCCTGATGTGCTGGATGTGTTTAGACCGGACCTAGTTCTGTATGATGCCGGAGTAGATCCACACAAAGATGATGAACTGGGAAAACTGATGCTAACAGACGAAGGTAGTTCTTGCTAAAAGATAATTTATTTATTTTTTTATTTTTTATTTATTTATTTATTTTATTTTTATTATTATTTTTGACAGGAGAAAAGATACAAACACATCACATCTGAGTCTCAGATAAATTTAATGAACTCAAAACCGCATAAAAAAGTTTTATAGTAATGATTTGACAAGAAAACAAATTGTCTGAAAATAAATTAAGTGAGATAAAAATGAGAGCTGAGTATGTAAAAGTAAGAAGTTTGCAGCTGTATAAGGTATAGATGTAGAAAAGTATTCTTTTATCAGTTAAAAAAATACAATTGAGGTTCACCATTGCACAAAAGAAAACTCAAAAATTTCTCTCATAGTGAAACAGAAATAATGACTACATTTCATATCTTTTAGTTTACTTTAGGATAGGGAAAAAATAACCCATCACTTACCACTGATGAAGGCAGGAGCGCGAGATGAACGCGTAAAAAAACACAAAAATAGACACAAATTGCTCAGTATTTCAGTGCGAAACCTTAGTGATGTGAGAGGAAAGACATATGATCCGCCACATGAATTACATTCATGCCATGAGGCCATATTTATTAATTGTCAGTATAATCAATATAAATATCTATGTGTGGACTTTATTCATTTTTTTATTATTTTTTTGGTCATTATCATGTTTAAAAAAAAAAATTAAAGTTTTCCTCCTTTTTACATGTTCCCTTTTTCTGTTTTATTAATTTTTGTTCCGCGGATTATAATTGTAATGGTATTATCATTGCTCCTCCCCCACCACCTCCAACAGTCAGATCCATGTGTCAAAATCACTTGTAGGAGCTCAACTTATTTTTTTAAAAAAAGAGCGTAGTCTGGTATATTGTATTTGAGGATAATTATTGTGTTTTTTTGCTGGTGACCCCTACCCTTCAATTTTGGTAAGTGGTGGGTATTTTTATTTTATTTTTTTAATTGGCTGCCATATTTTCAATGAAAACTAATTAATAACATGTACATCTGAAATACCAATTTGAGCTTAAACAGAGATCTTGGGGTTAAATGTGGTATGTTCATAAGTTCAAATAATTACTACAGAAGATATTGTAGCATTTTCTGTTTATGGGTTGGCATATGATACCTTTATAGTGCAATGAATCTTGGTGGACTTAATAAAGTTGTGAACTAGTTTTGTGTTTTTATCAAGTGACCAAAGCTCTTACCTTCTTGTCATTCAGAGGTGCAGAGTGAGATGTTTATTGTAACAGTTCTTCCTTGGAACCGGAATGAATGGAAATAGTCAGAGTTGTAGTTGCAAAGGTCCACTCTCCAGTACGTACAGACTTGTAAATAGGAAAATACTTACAGTAATAATGTAGAGTGAAATGCCGAGAAAAATATTCGGCCCCTAGATCCGAGATGGCATAGGGATGCGCAAAAGCTCAGAAGAACTGTATTCACTGACCGAACGATTCACCTCACTCGCACGGAAAAGATGCGTGAAATACTACGGACATATAGCACGAATGGATGACTCGTGACTGGCCGAGAAAATTTTCCACTTTGTCAATGGACCCTACAAACCAAAGCACGCTGGTTCATAGAAACCCAGAAGGACTTGCATAAATCAGCCTAGTACCACTGACATCTACACGCAGTATATACAGACAATTAATCACTTCACATAAATTTGCCCCCAAGATCCCAACATCAGAAAATCTTAAACTCAGAAATGCCTGGACATAAGAGAGACGTCAAGCCCACAGCGAAAGGATGAGGAGGTTTCAGAAGATAAGAAGAGAAGCAAGAAGAATAAGAACGATGCAAATTAATGGTTAAATGATGAAATAAAAAAAATAAAAAAGAGTGAAATGTTTTAAGGTAACATGAAAATAATTGAAGATAGGTTAAAAAAAAAATCCACAGTTGAAAGCTAGGGGGCTGCAATGACAAAACAAGATCCAAATATTTTGAATGACCTAGTTCCATGGAGGAAAAAGAATTTTAATTTAATTTAATTTCAATGGAGCACAGGCTTCGGTGGCAATTTCCCTACACACCTGACTGCTTGTACGCTTGTTTGTTTTTGGAATTGATGACATAAGCACACTTATTTGCACAAATCTCAAAGAGAATACTTTCATGCCTTACTAATTGGAGCCCACAACTTCGTTTGTGTTTGTAAAGAATTTTGATAAATAGCTGTCAACATACGACCACCTTAGTGCGTGATGGGAGACTTGAGGCTAAGGCACACACACACACACACACACACACAAAAATGAAAGTGATTTGTCGAGGGTATTTATGGCTGCAAAGTTAAATATTGGCACACGTCTTTCTTCAAAATATAAAAATGTCCTTCGTCGACCAGTTTCAACCACCATGTCTCCCGTGCCTCCACAGCTACTGATATGCAACTACCAAGTGTAACGTAGAAAGCCTCTCATATCGATATTTCGACTATCGATATAGTAACCAGCGATAGCGCTGGCTGAAGAAGAATATCTGTGAAAAAAAAAGGAAAAGTGAAAGAAAAAGAAAGTACAGTAGCGCAATGTGGTGTTGAATGTAGTGTGGTTGTAAGATGTGCGGAGAAACTAGTGAATAGTTCCCACGTGGATGGTTCTTACCTGCAACAGCACGGATAAGTTGTCTGACGTTAGACACGGATAAACGGTTGGCATGGTATCGGGGTGACCTTCGTGGTTGATTTGAACGTAATTAAACATTGTAACTAGGAAACCATCAACTTGTGTTTCAATGTGGTAATATAACCTGTAGTGTGCCATCCATGACCCAAAATGTTCTCTATTTTGGTAGAGTGGCGGCCAAAACATTTTCTTAATTGCAACTGGTGTGTGTGTAAAACGATCACGCCGGATTTTTCCACCATACGAGGTGCAACTTGGGAGACTGGAGGCTACTATCAAACACAAACACCAGTGGACTGCGGTAGGTAGTTTTGACTGAAAGGTGAAATATAGGGACACACGCACGTTTGGTCGAAATATCAAAGTGCCCCTGGTCGACCTCTTTCAACCGCCATATCTCCCACACTCCCATAGCTACCGACATCTAACCACAATAGGGCACGATAAGAGACGAGGCCTCCACCACTCGCGTCACCTCCCGTAATGTTGACAAAGGGCTTGTCCCAAAAATTTCTTTATCAGTTGTATTTTTGTCTTTTCTGTGTATTCGCGCCCCACATCCATCATCTAAGGGTAAGTGGTGGCCCATTTCCCTATATGTATTAAACATTTGGATGGGAGAAAAATGACCGCTTACCATAAAGAGGATTCCTGTGGCATCAAAACACACAAAAAACATGTACACACATAGAGTAAAATTTTTGAGCCTATAGCCCTTCTTCAGTGGTAGAGTGAGATGGCTGCAGGTTAGACGCTGGCAGCCAACTGAGTAAGGCCGGTAGCTCACGGTCAGGGCCGGTTTAAGGCAACCGCAGTCACGGGGGGCCCCAAGCTCGAGGGGGCCCCGCGACGGTCCCCTTCAAAATTTGTCATTACTTAACGAACACAATTTTCCTGCTAAAACAAATAATCTACAATTTTAGAATGTTGACAAGCTGCATTCACAATAGGCATTTCCGAGGCATGGAGTCCCACGAGAAGTCCTTCATCAAATTCAATTTTGAGAATATCGTAACTGATTTAATTACAATAGGGCTATGTATTTAAAGTCGTGTATTGCTCTGAACCTGTTTGAGCAATTTATGTAATTTTGTTCAAATAAACTCATTTGTCCTTTGACGTTTCATACAAAAAGTTACTGAATTAAGATGTGTACACCTGCTTACGTGTCTCCAGACACAAATACCTATATTTACTAGCAAATAAACGCAAGAAAAGAAATTTCGTATTATTAAAAATATAATAACTATAAAATTGAATACAAAAACAATTTCATTTGACACAATGGGCAGCAGGGCTTAGCCAGAAATTAAAGTAACAGTAGTTGGGAGATCCATATTAGATGCGTTGATAAAGCACCAAAGATTCGGCAAAGTTGGTCCCGTTCAACTAATACTCAATAAACAGCTGGCTCGCTTGTACACAGATTTAGAGAAACCTCAGTCCGTCTCTTTAATCGTTGTTTCGACTCTACACATATGTGTGTGTGTGTGTGTGTGTAAAGTCACGAAAATTATCAAAAGTGTAGCCAAAAGTACATCTAGAAAAGAACTACGGGGCCCCGAAATCAAACTTCGCAGCGGACCCCGAAATTCCTTAAGCCGGCCCTGATCATGGTGGGGGCAAAAACAACATGGTGAGAATTGAGGGTGGGGGTAGAAAGGCATAAACTAGAAAATAATTATAAATAGATAATGAACCTGTACATAGGGACACATCGTGTAAGTGCGGTAAACATCAGCTGATATATATATATATATGTATATTAAAGATTAGTCTAAACAGCTGTTATGAATTTCAATTAGATGCATAAGATGAATTTTTTTTTTCTTTTTACAGGTTTGTTTGCCAGAGATTACTATGTCATCAATAGTGTTGTTCAAAAAGGAATACCTTGTGCGACAGTAATTGGAGGAGGTTACTCACGGGACATTGACGTTCTGGCAAGGAGGCACACCATAGTTCACCGAGCCGCAACATCAGTTTGGGTTGTAAATAACCTGTAAAATAAATGTACGGTACTGCCTCAACTGTTTGCTTTGTTATATGTGTATGGAAAATAAATTGAATACATTTTTCAAAAATGCAATTAAATTAATAAAGAATGGTTCCTCTCCCTTTCCTGTTCTGCCAGATGTCAGTTCCCACAGTTTCTCCATTATCTTTCTTTCATTTGATGCAAACATTCAGATAATAATTAGTACAGAAAATACTGAAGCATTTTAAGATCATAATGCTTCTTCCTCTATCAAATCCATACTTTCAAAATGTCTAAATTAACTTCTCACATTTCCTTGTAATAATGTGCTTAACTCCAAGGACTTGACTATCAAACCTCACACCCCCATCTTTAAAAGGAGACCTGGCCTCTTCTCGGCACATTCTTAACAGTATATGAAAAAGTGTTTGTTCAGGAATACATTAACAGACAGAGGCTTGGTAGTCGGCACTAAGTAAAAAGTCAGACCTGTGATTCCCAGACGATTTGCAGTGAGATTTACAAACACTCAAATGAGGTTAGTAGAAGAGTTCATATAAATTTGGAAAATGCATAATGAGAGGTCATGCAGCAGTACCTTCTGACGGGCTAATACAAAAATGGTCAAAATGTGATGAACAATTTTATCACTGACTTATTATTATTATTATTTTACTTTTGCAACAGCTTGTTTCTCATTTGATAAAATCCCCACAGTACTTCTATATATCTGTTAATCCCTCCAACAATGATAGCCTTGTAAGACTGGAGATTTTCTCGGCATTGTAAATGAATCAAATTTTCTCGGGTAACTAGCCGAGTTAGTCCATCGTTTGACCACGACGTTTCGGCGGTCACAAACTCTGCCGCCATTGACAACTCTGCCGCCATTGACAATGGCGGCAGAGTTTGTGACCGCCGAAACGTCGTGGTCAAACAATGGACTAACTCGGCTAGTTACCTGAGAAAATTTTATTCAATGATAGCCTTGTCAGTTCTTGGTAAAGGTACTCGTTTTATGTCAGCAAGTGTTGGACATACTATGTTTCTTCACAGTATTGTAGTGTTTTCTCTTCTTCTGGCACCATTCGCTATATAACATGCTGTATACTTCAAACAAAGCATTCTACCTTTGTCTTGTTTTCAAGTTTTTTTACCTGTCATTTCCTGATATGGAAGAGGTCAGGTGCATCCTGTTTCAACAAGCTGTGATCTTTTTCTTCTTCTTCTTCTTCTTCTAATGAGCAGGTCCAAAAACCTATTCCTCAGGCATGTGGGACAAATTTTTAATACTACTCACTTATGCACATTTATTAAGTGTCAGTAAATCTTTTGGAAGTCACTAGACTGGGAAATAATTTATTTTATGCATCCAGCCATCTCCATGAAAGCTAAAAGGACAAAAAAAAAATGTGATAATAACAGAATGATAACTATTCCAAGGTTTGTTGCTGGGAGTGAAAGTTTATGCAGGTTATGAAATCAGAGGAGCTGGCTCAATGCTGCCAGTATCATGACAAATTTCATGCTGTTGATGAAATTGAGAAATTGATTTGTATATAAGGAAATTATCATGGAAACAATATACGAATGACTTCCCACTTCATTGAGAAGTCTATCATAATTATAAATGACTTGATATTAGTAGCAATAAAATTGCTGTTTAGGCAGTGAAAATGATGGACAGGGAAAATAACCAATCACTTACCACAGACAAAGGCAGGACAGACACATACTACAATATCTCTGGATATGTTCACATCTTTCCCCTGGTCATATGCCTCTCCTCTTACACAATTAAAGTTTTTTACTGAAACACTGTGAAGTGATTCCTGTCTCCTTGTTCATCCTAGCCCTCCTGCTTTCATCTGTGTGTAAATGACTGCTTATTTTCCCCATCTTTCCTTATAAAATAGTTTGCATTTTTAATATGAAATCTGGTGTTATTCTTTGACTGTCTTCTGCACCTCCAATCATTACGGTGTTGGCCGGCACTAGTCCAATTTCCAACCTGTGTGTCAAGGTCGACAAACTACCACATTCTATGGGTGTAACAGATCAAAGAAATGTGGTGCACGCTACAAAGTCTAGATTGCAGTGGAGTCATTAAATTTTAGGTCATGCGGCAGTAGATTTGGAGCAACAATACTGATTAATAGGGGTCGGATCTTTAGGAGAAGTCATATTTTTTCCCTGCCTTCTTTTTGAGCTGAAATGCTGAATTAAACACCGATTTAACGTTTCTGATTGTATTTAAATGTATTTTATATAGCATATAAATGCATATTCAGACCATATAACTAGTTTTGGTCATATTTTGAGGAAAAAGCTTGTAATTTTTTAACAGTACCGGGAATTCACTAGGTTGTAGATGAGAAGAAATTAAGATAATTATTCACAAAACTGTACTTCTGCTATACAGGTGGCGGAAAAAAACTAATTTTCACTGTGGTCAGAATTCACCAGTCAAGAATTAAGGTTATACATTATTGTCAACCTCTAAACGTAATGTTCCGCCCGCCTTTTAATCTCGACAATGCAGCAGAAGCATGCCTTTGTCGATCCGCGTCAATCAATATCTCAATGAAATATCCTCAGTCGTTGTTAAATCTGCAGTGGATCAGTGAGTAGACCTACCGCCATGCCGAAAGTAAAATTTTCTGAAAGTGAGAAATTACGTAAGGGAATTTAGAGAGGAGTATTTCAGTACAGAGAAAAGAGCTCTATTCTGTAAATTATTTGAAATTAAAGTGACTTAAACAAAACGATTTAAAATTTAATTTCTCAATGGTGCAGCGAGTGCACGGAAACAAATTATGTTGTCTACATGAAAGTGACAATGATAGATAAAATAAATGATGTATAATTGAGCATGTTTTGATGTACAGTAAATTTAAATGTTTGGTCATATTTTTTCATTTTTAGGTCATATTTACCCATTTTTAGGATCATATTTGCCTGCATATTTCTCTACTTTTTTGGTCATAAAGATCCGAACCCTACTGATTAATCTAAATTGTGCCATCAACTAGGGATGGATCTTCTTTTGTATTCTAAAGAGGCCCAGAAACTTTATTCCTACCAATGACAAACTGTGTACTGCTGACATTTTTTAAAATTTTGATTTATTTAATGATATTTTAAATCAGCATCATTCTTATATCCTATTTAACATTGGTTATTCAATTTATGCCGAGAGCTTCCTCTTAAATAAACTGGATATAAGGTTGTAAAATATGTGCAGCACTTAAATTGTAGTACTTAAAGCTGTGGTAAAGTCAGTCCTTGAACTGATATATTTTAGTGGTTTTAATTGCACTATTTGCTGTGATTTCATCAAGATCAGTTTAATTCAAAACTAGGAAATGTAAATCTGAAGAAATAATTGTTCCATTATCCACAACCTGTAAATGAACTTTTACTACTATTTGCACTGCAAGTTTTTTCCCCAGTAACACATAAAAACGAATAGAAAATATGGAAACACTTATTCATTCAACCACAGTTTGTTATTTTAAAATACGCATTACATGCTTTTCAGCAGAACATAGTTTTGACAAAAGCAGCCATAAGCACTATTAAGTTAGGTTTCTTGGTTCCTGTAAGTAAAAAGATGTCAGAATTTTTTTTTAATGTTCTGCAGTGTTTCAGTTACATGGTAGAACAGATGTATTTTGGATGGACACTGACCACCATAAACATTGCATTCGGCTACTCTGTACTTGCTTTCAGCATCTTATCTTGAAATTTTAAACATTAAGCTGCATCCACACAAAGGTACACTTTGCCAAATGTCAAGGACTAACGAGAAAGTCTTGCAATAATAGATTAATACATTACTTAATCTGTATTAATGAATTGTAGATTTTAGAACTGAAAACTTATATAGGCGTGTTACACAATATGTAATCGTATCTCTGATCCGTTCTCGTACACAATGTTTCGACAGGGGTAAATCTATGAGTTCGTGACTTCCCGCCACTGAAATGCTATGACGTGTTGTGCCTACAATACGCATGTTGGATAAAGTCTTATGGGTTCGCGTCACCAACATGCTAACGTTAACAGTATATCTATAAGAATGACGTGTTGCGCTTGGACAGCAGTTAAAGTCTAGATTATACTCGTATCTAATATATAAAAATGAATTTTTTTCCAATTTTCTTCACACAATTTTTATCTTATTTTGATATAATTTTGCATACGTATACTCAGGGCTGGCTTAAGGAATTTCGGGGCCCCCTGCGAAGTTTGATTTTGGCGCCCTCTACTTCTCTTCTAGAAGTACTTTTGCCTACACTTTAGATAATTCTTGTGACTTTATATATATATATGTGTGTGTATAGAGCTCAAACAACGATTAATGAGAAGGAATGAGGTTTCTCTAAATCTGTGTACAAACGGGCCAGCAGTTTATTGAGTATTAGCTGAATGGGACCATGAACGGGACCAACTTCGCCGAGTCTTTGGTGTTTTATCAATGCATCTCATATTGATCTCCCAACTACTGTCACTTTCATTTCTGCCTAAGCCCGGCTGTCCATTGTGTCAAATGAAATTGTTTTTGTATTCAATTTTATAGCTATTATATTTATAATACACTTTTTGTATACGACATTTATTTTCCTGCTTTTCTTTGCTAGTACATATAGGTTTTTGGGGCTGGAGACACGTGAGCAAGCATACACATTTTAATTCAATAACTTTTTATATGAAATGTCAAAAGATGAATGAGTTTATTCGAACGAAATTACATAAATTGCTGAAACAGGTTGAGACCAATACACGCCTTTAAATATATAGTCCTGTTTTAATTACATCAGATACAACTTCCTCAAAGCTGAATCTGATGAAGGACTTTTCGTCTATTGTGAACTCAGCTTGTTAACATTCTAAATATGTAGATTATTTATTTTAGCAGGAAAATTGTTCGTTAAATAAGGACAAATTTTGAAGGGAATCATGGTGGAGCCGCCCCCCCTCCCCCCCCCCCCAAGCTTGGGCCCCCCGCCATTGCGGTAGCCTTAAACCGGCACTGTGTATACTTTAAAACAAATAGAAAAATACTGTTTGCATTTGATGTACAAAAACCTAACCCCTTTCCTTCTTTCCCCCCTCCCCCCCCTCTCCCCTCACCTTAATTTCTGTCAATGTTTTTCATATAAACTGACAGCTTTTATCCAATTTTGATTGTACATAGCACACGGATACTTCAAAACAAGGCAGTCTGGTAGCTCAATGGTTAAGGTGCTTACTTCTGAAAGTTTCTCTCTCTCCAGTTGCAGGTCCCAATTCCACAATGAGCAGGAATTTTTAGTAGTTGTATTTGATTATATGAGCTACGCCGGGACGTTCTGCGGTTCTGATTCCATGTTAAACTGAGGAAAGGAATTGGCCTTCGTGCCTCTGACACAATAGCTCCTGAAGGAAGATTCAACCAACATTTGGATTTTGGACTAAGTTAGAATTTTAGTTTTTGAAGTGCAAACTTCTTTAGGCACGTTGGACAATTTTTGGATGGCTTAAATCTTATGAGTGCACGTCACCGATATGTTAATGTTAACAGTATATCTGTTGCGGTCTGGTGGCTCAGTGGTTAAGAAGGTTTCTTACTGTGTAACGAAAGATCCCCAATTTGAATCATTATCTCGCGGGGATTATCATAGACCCTTAACCAAACCTTCACCTCTGGCACAGCTTGCTGTATCGTGTGAAGTATACCAGAACACTTCTGTGGTTTGGGTTCCACGTTAAACTGTAGGTCCCCTGTACCTGGTAGGAATACCGGGTTAGGTTGAGGCTGCTAAGACGGGCGGAATGCGCAGCCAATAGAAACCCTGTCAGCAGATCATTACGGCCACACGGAATTATTTAGTATATCTGTAGCTATAAGTATGACGAGTGGCGCATATGATACTCGTAGTTTTAAATGTTCACTTCTATCAGCAGTCCCAAATGACAGCCATTTTTTTTTTATCCTTTATCTCTTTGTCTTTCTCTACATGTCTCAAAATATGACCCGCAATCCTGTCTCTTCTTTCTGTTAGACTCTTCCACAGATTTCTTTCCTTGTCTACCATTTCCAATACACGTTTATTTTGTACTTTATCTAAGTGGACAGATTGTAAATTAAAGGAATACAAAGATCATAATAAACTGCATGATTCACTCACAAAAGTAGCAGTTAATTTTTATGTTGCTAAGGAAGAAATTAGTAGAAAAATAAAGAATGCAGCTGGCCATTTCTCATGAAAGATTAAAAAAGAACGAGACAGAGGTAAATCTGGTGCAGGAAGTGATTCAATTTATAAAAGTTGGTTGTTCTGCTATGACAGGAAATATTGACAGTGATTTCATTTATACCATTCTGATGGACCTTTAATTTGATCAAAATGATTTTGAAATAATCTGTATAGTTAATTCTGATTATTGTATGAACAAAAATATTTTGTTTAATTAAAATTGGTTTTAATTCTTACATTGATGTAATCCTACCAAACATTAACTAAAGCATCAGAAACATCTGGAATGATTTTGGAAATTGTTTTGCTCGAATCTTAAACATGTACATCACAGAATGGTAGAAGTCCCCTGTTGCCAAAAAACACAGCATGACCTCTAAACGTTCACTGGTTGGAATGGGTGTTCTAAATGGTGTGGTCACTCTTGCTGATTTTTTACTCTATCAAGTTCAGAGGAGTCTCAAAAACAATACTAAACATAGGAAAACGTTGTGGAAAATCATCTCCACATCTGTACTCAACATGGAATCACCCATCGATAAACCATTCAAGTCACTGTGTCCATTTCTGGCCCTCCTTCAGGGAGTGGGACATATCCAAATCTGTCAATTCATGACTCAATTAACTTTCGACTATTACTGCTGTAGTAGCGACAAAAAAAACAAATCCTCGTTGGTAAACATTTTGTGACTGAATGCTATTTGCTACGTGGACACAATCAGTTTTCAACGGAGCCATCTGGCTTATACAATTGATTTTGCCTTATTTTACCAGATGGCCCAGTATAGATGCTCCTTTAGGTATAAATATGGTAATCAAATTATATTTTGTATCACTTCTCTTATCTGTTATAGCCAGTATTGTTAGGACAGTATTTTTTAATTAATCTGATTTGTGATGGAGGATATGGCATGTAAGCAATTTCCATATATACCTATTTTCCCATTTCTTGTTTTTGTACTTGCACACAAGATAAACTTTATGATCACAATTTCTTTTATTGCTTCTTCATATTTAATGGTTCTCCTCCTACATCATTCACAGCTCATAAACAATCCTTATGGTCACAGAAATACATTATTACATAGGCCTACACAGTTACATAAATTCTTCTTAATGTGTTTCACAAAAAGTGTTGATAATATTTTAGCTATATGATTGAGACTTCTTGTCAACTAACTCTTTTAAATAAGTCAAACAGTGGTGAGTTATTCCAGCACGGTCTCATCTAGGTCAATCACGTAGTTCATATTAAAGGTGGAACCCAAACTTGTGGCTTCTTCCTTTAATTTAATTGCGATGGAATGCTTGATCTGGTGGCAATTACCCTACACACCCATTTTTACCTCCTACTTTAATCCTCCAGTAATTTCAGCCTTAAATTGTTTTGCCGGTTTTGGTAAATTAGTTGTTATTTCTGCTGTTAATTATTCGAATCCCTGACACCCTTGTGTCTGAAATCAAGTGTCAGCTTGTTGTCATGGTCATCTTTTCCCTTACATACACCTTTGCTAATTCTTCCCCAATATCTGTACACCCTCATCACCAATATATGCCTTGTGCACTCCTATGAATCTCTTCACCCTCTGACCAAAGTTTTGTAAACCAATTCCCTTTCTTCTCTGGAACATCTCACCATCACATTCTCCAATAAGTGAAGGATTTGAAACCTTTTTCTGCTACTTGTCCAATGTGTCCCGCCCAGTTGATTTTGTATCAAATTTTTGCAAGGTATTTACATTTCAAGTCTTCAACAAGCAATTATTTCCCCAACTTATAATCATAATCAACCATTAGTTTTTTTGTATGGGTACCTAATAAGTTGACTCTTCTTTGTATTTATCTTCATCCCATGTTGACCTGCCCGGCTAGATATCTTACCCAGATCATCCTGCAAGCTGTTCAGCTTTCTACCATTTTGATACTGTGTAGCATTTTGGTGTAGTGACCCTGTCAGCTGATCTACAAGAGCGGACAGGGTAAACTTCCACTGGAGCTACGAATAAGGGTCAAGCATAAAAATCGACCACGGTTCTGATATGAATATCCATCATAGGTCCCTACTGTAACACTTGACAGGTTATATGGCTCAGTACGTGCAGATATTTATTTATATAGGAATGGAGGTTAAATTACTGTAAACGGCCGTTACATATTTACACATTTATTTACATGAGCAATGACTGGTGGCATATTTACAGTGTTTGTAACAAAATCTTTATGCGTTTAACTGCATCATTAGAGGTATGGCCAAGGACTAGGCAAGCATGTAACTGATGGGCACCTCGCAGCCCGAATTAAATGGAATATTGATAATCTCCCTGGAAGACTATGCCCACACGACAGTGACCAAACGATCGGCCCTCTGACTGTCCACACCCTGCTATGGCAGTAGAGCCCACCTTTGTGTTAGAAGACTGGCATCATCTTGTCTGCGACCGCCGCGCTGGTGACGACGCCCTCGGCATTTATGTCGTACGTTGAAAGACTGTCGTAGAGAAACAGACAGGCAGACCCTGCCCCCAGGGTGTAAATAGAATTTCCCCTTCCTATCACCACTGTGTGGAGAGGGCAATACTCCTCGCTAACCTGCTCTGTTAAGCCATTTACCAGCTTGCAGTAATTACTGGCGCTTGGCAACTGGCTGCTTCCTCAGGTGATAGCACTCTACTATTGCACGCTCGCCCACCCTGGATACTGACTTGAGAATTAACAGGTTTTTAGGAAAATGATTGACCTCGATCACTACAATGACATCAACAAACAACCCAACTTCTAATAGTAGAGCATCAACACAATCATTCTAGAACAGTTGATTCTTGGCTGTCCGGGTGGCGCCGCATCACGTTTCTTGAAATCGACCTTTCGACCCTCATTCTGGAGTCTTCTTCCAGGGTAGAACTGACTCTGGCCACGGAAGCCTATGATATCATTCTAGAACAGTGTTTCTCAAACTTCTAGTTCCACATACCCCTGTAAAATTTCCCAGGCAATGGCGAATCCCCTTAACAACGGTGATATTCACCATTGCTTGAGATAGCCAGTCCGCCACCACGTAAAACGCGAACCCCCTACGGTCAACTGGCGAACCCCAGGGGTTCACGTACCACACTTTGAGAAACTGTTCTATCATATATATTATTTCTATAAGGTATTTTTTTGTCACAAGCCTATATCTTCATTCATACTTAACCGAAATCAATGAATGAGGTGTCATTTTAAAGCTTATGGTCTCCACTTTGGTTAAATCGTATTTTAAGCAAGAAAGTTTTCGGAATTCGACCCATAAAGGGCAAAAATGTAAATTTTTCTAAAATGCTGTTTTCTGTGTTACGAGTCAGTTGTCTCCCTGGATACCTATCTGAAACCGTTTTATGACGTATCGTTTTAAAGATTAAGATCTCCGCTTTAGTGATGTCATATATTAAGCCAGAAAGTTTTCGGAATTCGACCCTTAAAGGGCAAAAGTATCAATATTTTTGCAATGCATTTTTGTGTCACGAGGGATTTATCTCCCTTAATATCTAACCGATATAGATAAATGTGGTATCATATTAAAGATCGAGGTCTCCGCCGTGGTAACATTATATTTCAAGAAACGAATTTTTCGTTTTTCGACCCTTAAAGGGCAAAAAATGTCGATTTTTCTCAAATGCGTTTTTGTATCTCAAGCCATTTATCTCCCTGGATATCTAACCAAAATCGATAAATGAAGTAGGATTATGAGGAGTAATGTCTCAGCTTTGTGACATGATATATTCAGAAAGAATGTTTTAGGAATTCAACCCTTAAAGGGAAAAAGTATAAATTTTCCAATAACGTATTTTTGTGTCACGAGTGATTTATCTCCCTTAATATCTAGCCAATATAGATAAATGAGGTATCATATTAAAGAATAAGGTTTCCGCCGTGGTAACATTATATTTTAAGAAAGGAATTGTTCGTAATTGGACCCTTAAAGGGCAAAAATGTCAACTTTTCTAAAATTCGTTTTTATGTCTTGAGCAATTTGTCTCCCTGGATATCAAAACCAAAATCGATAAATGAAGTAGGATTATGAGGAGTAATGTCTCAGCTTTGTGACATCATATTTTAAGAATGAATGTTTTTGGAATTCAACCATTAAAGGGAAAAAGTATAAATTTTTCTATAATGCATTTTTGTGTCACGAGCCATTTATCTCCCTTGATTTCTAACCGATATAGATAAATGAGATATCATATTAAAGACAAAGGTCTCCGCCATGGTAACATTATATTCTAAGAAAGGAATTTTTCGTTTTTCGACCCTTAAAGGGCAAAAATGGAGATTTTTCTAAAATGGGTTTTTGTATCTCGAGCCATTTATCTCCTTGGATATCTAACCAAAATCGATAAATGAAGTAGGATTATGAGGAGTAATGTCTCAGCTTTGTGACATAATATTTTAAGAAAGAATGTTTTTGGAAATCAGCCCTTAAAGGGAAAAAGTTTAAATTTTTCAGTAACGTATTTTTGTGTCACGAGCGATTTATCTCCCTTAATATCTAACCAATATAGATAAATGAGGTATCATATTAACGAATAATGTTTCTCCGCCGTGGTAAAATTATATTTTAAGATAGGAATTGTTCGTAATTGGACCCTTAAAGGGCAAAAATGTTAATTTTTCTAACATTCGTTTTTTATGCCTTGAGCTATTTATCTCCCTGGATATCTAACCAAAATCCATAAATCAAGTAGGGTTATGAGGATTAATGTCTCATCTTTGTGACATCATATTTTAAGAAAGAATGTTTTTGGAATTCAACCATTAAAGGGAAAAGTATAAATTTTTCTATAATGCATTTTGTGTCACGAGCCATTTATCTCCCTTGATATATAACTGATATAGATAAATGAGGTATCATAGTAAAGATTAAGGTCTCCGCCATAGTCACATTATATTTTAAGAAAGAATTTTTCGTTTTTCGACCCTTAAAGGGCATAAATATCGGTATTTCTAAAATGCGTTTTTTGTGTCTCAAGTCATTTACCTCCGTTGACAATTAAACAAAATTGATAAACGAGGTATCATTTAAAAGATTAAGGTCTTCGTAATGTCTTCGGTTCCGTTACCACATTTTAAGAAAGAAATTTTTAAAAATTCCAACCTTACAACGCATTTTTCTGTCATGTACTATTATTTCCCTTGATACCTAATCGAAATCAATAAATGACGTATAGATTTAAATATTAAAATTATCCACTATCGTCACATCATATTTGAAGAAAAAACTTTCTCCAAATTACACCCTTAAGGGGCAAAAATAACATCATTTCTCAAAATGCCTTGCTTGATAACTAACCCAAATCGATAAATGTGCTATCATTTTAAAGACCAAGGTAGCTGCTTTGGTCACACCATATTTTATAAAAGAAATTTTTTGTAATTCGACCCTTAAAGGGCAAAAGTATCAATATTAGTTATAGAACGTGTTGATTTTTTAAATTTTTGTTTTTATTATATGCCATTTATCTTCTTCGATACCTAGCTGAAATCGATAAATGACATATCGTTTTAAAAATTAAGGTCTCCAGCTAGGTAAAATCATAAATTAAGAAAAAAATGTTCAGAATTTGGTGCTAAAAGTGGTAGCGCGTATGAGACTGTCAGAGCCAAGTCCCCAGATTTCAGCAGCGGATATCACAGAGAAGTCAAAACTTTTTTTATTCAATAAGTAGTTTTTCGTATATATTTTTTTCTTTTACGGAAACACTGTCGTTTTGCTATACAATTCCAATGTAATCATTTTATTCGCTCAGCAACAAATATCACAGAGATGTTGATATGTTGTGTGCAGTTTGTTAAGGTTGGTTTTATTCTACCAAGGTCAGTGACAGTTTGTCATAAATAAAGTGTGTTTTAAATTTTCCTAACTGTTTCATAATATGTTGTGAGTATTTTGCTGTGTACCTATTACACTAAAAAAAATATTTGCTACAAAACTACGGTTCTTATTCATTATATTACAAGCATTCAACCTCACTATTCGTCGTATTTTATTCGCGAAATTTTCGCACGGGTCGTCTAGTATATAGGTATTTTTTTGTCACAAGCCTATATCTTCCTTCATACTTAACCGAAATCAATGAATGAGGTGTCATTTTAAAGCTTATGGTCTCCACTTTGGTTAAATATTTTAAGCAAGAAAGTTTCGAATTCGACCTTAAAGGCAAAAATGTAAATTTTTCTAAAATGCTGTTTTCTGTGTTACGAGTCAGTTATCTCCCTGGACAACTATCTGAAACCGTTTTATGAAGTGTATCGTTTTAAAGATTAAGATCGCCGCTTTAGTGACGTCACATATTAAGCCAGAAAATTTTCGGAATTCGACCCTTAAAGGGCAAAAGTATCAATATTTTTGCAAATGCGTTTTTCTGTAACGAGCGATTTATCTCCCATTAATATCTAACCGATATAGATAAATGAGGTGTCCTATTAAAGAATAAGGTCTCCGCCATGGTAAAATTATATTTTAACAAAGCAATTTTTCGTAATTCGACCCTTAAAGGGCTAAAATGTCAATTTTTCTAAAAATGCGTTTTTGTATCTCGAGCCATTTATCTCCCTGGATATCTAACCAAAATCGATAAATGGGGTAGGATTATGAGGAGTAATGTCTCAGCTTTGTGACATCATATTTTAGGAAAGAATGTGTTTGAATTAAACCCTTAAATGGAAAAAGTAAAAATTTTTGTATAACACATTTTTGTGTCACGAGCGATTTATCCTCCTTAATATGTAACCGATATAGATAAATGAGGTATAATATTAAAGAATAAGGTCTCCGCCGTGGTTAAAATATATTTTAAGAACGGAATTTTTCGTAATTCGAACCTTAAAGGGCTAAATTGTCATTTTTCTAAAATACGTGTTTTGTACCTCGAGCAATTTATCTGCCTTGACAATTAAACAAAATTGATAAACGAGGTATCATTTAAAAGATTGAGGTCTTCGTAATGTCTTCGGTTCCGTTACCACATTTTAAGAAAGAATTTTTTTAAAATTCTACCTTAGAGGGCAAAAGTTTTAATATTTTTACAACGCATTTTTCTGTCACCAGCTGTTTATTTCCCTTGATTCCTAACCGAAATCTATGAATGAAGTATCGATTTTAATATTAAATTATCCGCTATGGTTAAATCATATTTTAAGAAAAAACTTTCTCCAAATTCAATCCTTAAGGGGCAAAAATATCATCATTTTTCAAAAAAAAAAATAAAAAATTTAACCTCACTTGATAACTAACCGAAACCTATAAATGAGGTATATTTTAAAAACCAAGGTGGCTGCTTTAGTCACATCATATTTTATAAAATTATTTTTTTTTTAATTCGACCCTTAAAGGGCTAAAGTATCAATATTATTTATACAACGTGTTTTTTTTATTACTTGCCATTTATCTTCTTCGATACCTAACCGAAATCGATAAATGACATATCGTTTTAAAAATTAAGGTCTCCAGCTAGGTAAAATCATAAATTAAGAAAGAATTTTTCGGAATTTGTTGCTTAAAGTGGTAGCGCGTATGAGACTGTTCATAGCCAAGTCCCTAGATTGCACCAGCGGATATCACAGAGATGTCAAAAAAAAAAAATTATTCAATAAGTAGCATTTCGGATATATTTTTTTTCTGTTATGGAAACACAGTTGTTTTTGCTATACAATTCCAATGTAAACATTTTATTCGCACAGCAACAAATATTTCAGAGATGTTGATTGTTGTGTGTATTTTGTTCAGGTTGATTTTATTCTGTTAAGTTCAGTGACAGTTTGTCATAAATATAGAGTGTTTTAAATTTTCCAAACTAACTGTTTCGTAATATATTGCGAGTATTTTGATGCATACCTATTACACTAAAAAAATTGCTACAAAAGTACGGTTCTACTTTTAATTATATTACAAGCAGTTCAGATTCACTATTTATCGCATTTTATTCGCGAAATTTATTTATTTATTTTTTTTAATTTAATTTAATTGCAATGGAGCACAGGCTCCGGTGGCAATTTCCCTACACACCCATCTTCCCCCTATCCTGCACCCACCTACATTTGCCCTCTACAAATTTTATCTTTAAATTCCTTCAAAGTTTTCGGTAAATTATTCATCATTTCTCTTGGTAACTCATTCCAATCCCCTGGACACCCTTACCTAAAAAAGAGAATCTTCCCACACCCTTGTGCCTGAAATCGAGTGCCAGCTTGTGGTCATGGTCATCTTTTCCCTTCCATGCACTACTTTTCATACCTATTGCAATATCTTTCCATGCCTCATCACCAGTATATGCCCTGTACAACTCCCATGACCCTCCTCATCCTCCTCCTGTCTTGCAATGAATCCCATTCCAGCTCCTTTATCATATCCGTCACTGATTGCATTCTGCAATAATTTCCAGAAACAAATCTAGCAGCCCTTCTTTGCACCCTCTCCAACTCCTGTATTTGATACGTAAAATGAGGGTCCCATACTACACTACCATATTCGAGCAATGGTCTGACCAAAGTTTTGTAACCCAATTCCTTGACTTCTCTCGTACATCCCCTCATAACTCTCTCAACAAGTGCAGAACTTTGAAACCTTTTCCTACCACCTGTCCTATGTGGTCCTGCCCAGTTAAGTTTGTTTATCAAAAAGTAATTCCAAGATATTTGCATTTCAAGTCTTCAGCAAGCAATTCTTTCCCCACCTTATATTCATAATTAACCTTTTGTTTTTTATTTGTGTATCTAATAAGCTGACTCTTCTTTGCATTTATCTTCATTCCATGTTTACCAACCCAATTAGATATCCTGTCCAGATCACCCTGCAACTGTTTACAATCCTCTATCGTTTTGATTCTTTTATACAGCATTATGTCATCTGCAAACAATCTAATTTCAGATAGTAAACAATCAACACAATTATTCATTAGAATATAATAACAAATAGCATTAGTCCCAATTTCACTACCTTGTGGATCTCCGATTTTCACTTCCACTTCCTTTGATACTGCATTTCCAAACCTAACTTTTTGCTTTCTACCTTTTAAGAATTCTTCTACCCTTTAAATCATTTTGCACCCACTCAAATAGTTAATACCTTATTTAGCACCATTTTGTGGTACGATAAGTTTGTCAAAATACTTTGGAAGATCCAGTGTTACATTATCAACTTGGCTTACATTGTCCATTTCATCTGAAATATCTTGCATATAAGCTGCTCTGAGATTCGCAAGAATATCCTTGCCTAAAGCCATGTTGTTGATTTGAAAACCACTTACATTCCTCACAGTCTTTTCTGATGTGTTTGCACATTAATCTCCGTTAATTTACCTACCAATGATGTTTGCCTGTCATACATTCCAAATACAGATTGAATAATTACTGGTCTAATTAAATAATAAATGATTCCATTACAAATTAACCAAATCGCTGTAAAACTTAGGAAATTAGAGAAGAACTTAAGATACATCTTCCAGCTTAACTAAATGAGGACTCGCGTATTTCCAGGCCCAATTCTAATTTTTGGTACTATTGTGAACAGTCACATGTGCCTTTAAACATGTAAAAAAAGAATTCTTACTGTGGCATTTAGGGTTAGACATCAAATAATTTAGCAGTAGCCAATAAAGAGGCCTCAGGAATCATTATTCTCTGCTTTCAAGATAGTGTCACTCATACTCACGTACATGCTGCATGAATATGATTTAATCTGAAAAATGTAAAACTATTATACAATAACTTCGTCATAGGATGAATAAGTAGTATACTATGGAGTGCAGTGAGAATGTAGACACGGGAAGAAACCTAGGGCATGAGGATTCTTTTTACCATTAATATATGTTGTTGAGTTCCAAAACTCTCTTCACAATGTAATTACACGCAAGGGTTAAAAAGATTTAATGAGATCCCTGAAACAATATCTAGACAGACAGAAAAAGAATTTATAATCACTTTAAGAATAGCATGAAAACAAAAACAGTCACACCAGGGAGCTGTCGGGAATCTATCTGATACAAGTAATCATATAAAGTAATAGTATAAATTGAGCATATGTAGGTGTGTTGATAAACAATCAACTGGCACACATTACGATGGAATTAACAGATCTTTCATTGGTGCACCATTTCCTAAAACCTAATTATTGGGCAAGGTACATCAAGACAAGAACAATATTTGTATATGTGAGTGTTATACATCAAATATCAAACAAAACAACATAGTAATGGAGAGCTGGCAGTGAAACACAAAATTTCACGATAGTTTTATATACAAAAACAAAGTAATACTAATGTATTTCAATACGATTGAGGGGGGAGGGAGAGGAAATGCAAGTGTAAATAAGGGGAGGTTGGGAAGAGATGAAGGACTTCATTATACAGGGTGGCGCAAATGGATCGGGTGGTTTTAAAATACTTGTAAAACTATCAATTTTAAAGGTATTGGATTGAAATAAAGTTCAAAACGTGTAGTGACAATGGAAGTTTATTAACAAAAAATTAGTAAAGTTAGTTTTTAAAAATTACATCCATCAAATGCCCTCCTTCTCGAGCGATGCATTCTTGGAGTCGGTCCTTAACATTCCGCATTGCCCGCTCAAGCACATCACCAGGAATTGATGTGATTGTCTTGTGAATTTCTGCCTTCAACTCCTGAATGGTCTGGGGTTTGTTCATGTAGACCCTTGCTTTTAAATAGCCCCATAAGAAAAAGTCACATACCGTGAGGTCCGGTGAGCATTCAAGATATTGGCAACAAGGCAAACCATTCTTCTCAATAACAGGAAGACAAAGATGTTTGCTTGTATGTATGTAGTGGGGCTATACATAGACGTCTAAAGTTGCAGGTAACTAACAAGTGGCTTGGGAAATGGTGGACCTTCATAATTCATCCCATGCATCATAATGCATGGTGATAACCTTCTATGATCCTTGAGGCTCCAATTTGCTTTTACTGATAAAATGGTTGTCTCCAAGGAGAGCCCTTTACACAGTAGGCCTACATCAAACTAGAGGAATCTAATCAGTAGTTTACAGACATGTATAAAATCAAAATCATTTGTTATGAGGAATAGCTGGTGCACTCGTTGCAGAGAATTAATTATTTGGCTACTTCAGGGAAAAGAGAATGTCAGTTTTTGAATAATTCGCAGGAAACTATTTCTAAGGTTGAAAAATATTTATTATGAAATTAATTTGGAGTGATTCTCAAAATTTATTTTCCTTTACGTTTACAATGTTTTCAACAAAGGTGCAACATTTCAAGGTAAATAGCTTAATACAGGTAAAACTGTAACCGGATAGCACAATAGATATCCATACAACGGGAAAAAATGGGAGCAGTTTTCATTCCCACCGAACATCCCCCTAGAGGCTTCGGTAATATTTTACCTTTCCGAATTTCGATTCGTATATTTCCACAATGATTGACTCTCCAGTCCACCTTTCTCAATAGCCACTGGGTCCAGTTATTCTAGCGTATGCGTTGCAGAAGGATATACACTCCTGGAAATTGAAATAAGAACACCGTGAATTCATTGTCCCAGGAATGGGAAACTTTATATACACATTCCTGGGGTCAGATACAACACATGATCACACAGACAGAACCATAGACACAGGCAACAGAGCATGCACAATGTCGGCACTAGTACCGTGGATATCCTCCTTTCGCAGCAATGCAGGCTGCAATTCTCCCATGGAGACGATTGTAGAGGTGCTGGATGTAGTCCTGTGGAACGGCATGCCAAGCCATTTCCATCTGGCGCCTCAGCTGGACGTGCAGACCGCGTGAGACGACGTTTCATCCAGACCCAAACATGCTCAATGGGGGACAGATCCGGAGATCTCGCTGGCCAGGGTAGTTGACTTACACCTTCTAGAGCACGTTGGGTGGCACGGGATACATGTGGACGTGCATTGTCCTGTTGGAACAGCATGTTCCCTTGCCGGTCTAGGAATGGTAGAACGATGGGTTCGATGACGGTTTTGATTGTACCGTGCACTGTTCAGTGTCCCCTCGACGATCACCAGAGGTGTACGGCCAGTGTAGGAGATCGCTCCCCACACTATGATGCCGGGTGTTGGCCCTGTGTGCCTCGGTCGTATGCAGTCCTGATTGTGGCGCTCACCTTCACGGCGCCAAACACGCATACGACCATCATTGGCACCAAGGCAGAAGCGACTCTCATCACTGAAGACGACACGTCTCCATTCGTCCCTCCATACACGCCTGTCGCGACACCACTGGAGGCGGGCTGCACGATGTTGAGGCGTGAGCGGAAGACGACCTAACGGTGCGCGGGACCATAGCCCAGCTTCATGGACCTCTCTGATACCCCAGGTGCAACAGTGTCCCTAATTTGCCGGGAAGTGGCAGTGCGGTCCCCTACGGCACTGCGTAGGATGCGATGGTCTTGGCGTGCGTCCGTGCGTCGCTGCTGTCCGGACCCAGGTCGACGGGCACGTGCAACTTCCGCCGACCACTGGCGACAACATCGATGTACTGTGGAGACCTCGCGCCCCACATGTTGAGCAATTCGGCGGTACGTCCACCCGGTCTCCCGCATGCCCACTATACGCCCTTGCTCAAAGTCCGTCAACTGCACATACGGTTCACGTACACGCTGTCGCGGCATGCTACCAGTGTTAAAGACTGAGATGGAGCTCCGTATGCCCACGGCAAACTGGCTGACACTGACTGCGGCGGTGCCCAACCGCTGCGCAGCTAGCGCCCTTCGACGGCCAACACTGCTGTTCCTGGTGTGTCCACTGTGCCGTGCGTTTGATCATTGCTTGTACAGCCCTCTCGTAGTGTCCGGAGCAAGTATGGTGGGTCTTACACACCGGCGTCAATGTGTTCTTATTTCAATTTCCAGGAGTGTAACTGCACTATCTGTTCCCTAGACACATGGGTGCCGGCAGGATTACTTTAAGGGAGGTGCATCTGTATCTTTTTTGTACATAATATATATGACGATTATTATTAATTAACTAAGGATACTGAATTTATTTACAAGGTGTCGAACAAATTTTGACAGTAACCTTAGCGCCTTAAGTTATTATTCAAACAGTGAATTTAATAATAATTTGTTTGTTTCTCAATCTTTTTCTGAGTATTTTCTTTCATAACAGGGGGGTGCAAGTGCACCCCCTTCCACCCCACTCCCGGCGCCCATGCCTAGACATATCGTGAGCCCAACAGTTCGATATTAATAAGAACACTCTAATCACACTGAGTTTATTTTGCGGAGAATGAACCAACGCGTATTGTTCTACTCGTGCTACAGCCTTCCGCAATTACATATAGCCATCGACTCCCTTTCGTTTATGCGGTGCGTGCATCGCAAACCTCACAGGTCAACAAGTGTCTCTGGCTAGCCATCAAAATCTTCTCCGCAAACTTCACAGGACGATATGTTCCATCTTCCCTGTAATGATTTCGATTCAGTGTCTCATCCTCCCCCAGTACCATTTATTGGGGAAAAAGTCCACCAAAACAAAAGGTAAGCTTGCTATCTAGAGCTGAAAAGTGCAAACATACAAGCAGAAACAATGCCTACAAGTATAATAAGCAGAGACAATAGAATATAATAAGCTTGGGCAAAATATATCGATGTATTGAAATATCAATACTTTTTTATAAAGCTTCCCCTACACGGTCAATATTATTGCACAATATTTACGGTTACACAATAATATTGAACGTCTGTAGGTTAGATTGAGAGGTTGTGCAATATTATTGAATCTAAACAGTTTGAAAATATTGCGCAACCTGAAATACATTGTGCCGTCTGTTGGTGATATTGCGCAATATTCCCTCAGTTGGTCTCGAGACACGGGCACGATCACTAGTCTCCGCTTGTATTTTGTTACTGTAATATTTTTTTCATTGATTTCTGAAAATGAATGCAAAAGTGAAGTGAGTGCAAGATTTACCAGCATTATGGAATGTCAAATCGTCTGAGTATAAAAACAGACAGGAAAAAATAAGGCTTACGAATTTCTGCTGCACAAATATAAAGAGAAACATGCAATTACTACGAAGGAAGATGTTACAAAAAGGATCGATTCTTTGAGGACCAACTACGGAAAAGAAGTAAAACGAATTAAAGATACAAAAAAAAAAAAAGAATAGTTGTGCGTGGAGATGAAGTGGTGGAGCCAACGTTTTGCTACTTCGACCAGCTGAGTTTTCTTGGAGACCAGGATGTGGTGAGCTCAAAACGTACAATGGGACCACTGGAAGAGCACAGAAAATTACTGGATGATTTAAGTATTTATTATTTCAGTTTTATTATTAGCCACAATAATAACAACAAACCTTGAGATAGTATACATGTGACATTAAAAGGAGTTATTAGGTATGAATAAAATGCAAAATTTATTCAAACAATGCTAACAAAACTGATCTTTCCAAAGAAATTTTCGATTATTGTTATAACAGTCACGCATCGTCACCGAAAAAGAAATAAAAATAAAATGGTGCAAGCTTATTACTGTTTAGTAAAAGTTCTTGTGAGGTGATTAATAAGCATATCTCCAAATTTGGAACATTAAGAAAGCCACCATCATATACACGAAGACACATACATTCGATCCGACGTCTACCATTAAAAAGTTGTAATTCGCATTTACTATATCCAACAGAGCAATACTGAAAAAGTGTTTAATCTTATAAAAAGGAATTCAGAACCAGGAGGTATCTTGATAACTAGGTGTCTCCTGCGTAAAGCACCAAGACAGTTCGAAGACAATTCCTCCATCATGTGTGAATATTTCCGCTTCACATATCAATTCTTTATCCGTCTTAATTTTTTTTTTTTTTTTTTGTTACTCAGTACAGTAAAGCAATGGCAACAGCTGCTACGTCCTGCTCGTCTGTCATTTCGAAGTCAAATTAACTATTGTGCAATAATTATTGAGCCGTCTAGGGAGAACATCAATATTATTGCACAATAATATTGATCGTGTAGGGGCCGCTTAAGATAATCAAATTCATCGTCCATATTTTTATTCTCGAAAGTTTATCAAAAATCGATATTTTATTTACAATATCAATTTTAAGTACCAATTCGATATTTTTGTAAGAACTCAAATCAGGCTTGCCCTTGTAGCGTAGAGGCTAGTGAACTACCCCATGTTGCAAGCTCACCGGTTCGAGTCCAGCCGAGCGCATGGGTAGTTTTAATTAAGTGTTGTGTCTGTCCTGTGTTGTCTATACTCTAGAGTAAATATAATGACGATGATAGAGCGCACATTTACTTGTAGCTGGCTGTATGGTTGACATGACCAAAAGCTTATATATATATATATATTAAAAAACTCAAATCAGTATCCAGTTTCATGTGTTGCCTATATGTTGGAGAAATATACGCACATATCTGATCTGAACGTGTACTCAAAAAGTGAATTCGTCATAAATTAACAGTTTTTGATCAACGGTTAACAGATGTTCAATTTTAAAAGGGTTACTTTAACATCAACGTCATTTTTTGTCAAAATATTTTAGTGGTAAAGGTTGGATTATTTTTAATCAAATTGAAGAACACTGATGAAGCATCCGTGTTGCGAAGTTGGAGGTTGACGTTAATTTCCCATTTGTTTTTCCATTTATGAATAGAAGCTAATTTAATTTTATTCTAATTGCAGTGGAACACACGCTCCGCTGTCAATTTCCCCACACACCAACTTCCCCCTATCCTGCACCCATCTACATATGCCCTCTACAAATTTTAACTTTAAATTCTTTTAACGTTTTCGGTAAGTTATTCATCATTCCCCTTGGTAACTCATTCCAATCCCTGACACCGTTTCCAAAAAAGAAAATCTTCCCACACCCTTGTGCCTAAAATCGAGTGCCAGCTTGTGGTCATGGTCATCTTTTTCCTTCCATGCATTACTTTTAATTCTTACACCAATATCTTTCCACGCCTCATCGCCAGTATACGCCCTATACTCTCCCATGGCCCTCATCATCCTCCTCCTGTCTTGAATGAATCCCATTCCAGCTCCTTTATCATATCTGTCACTGCGATATACACTCCCATGACCCTCATCATCCTCCTTCTGTCTTGAATGAATCCCATTCCAGCTCCTTTATCATATCTGTCACTGCGATAATTTCCAGAAACAAATCTAGCAGCCCTTCTTTGCGCCTTCTCCAACTCTTGTATTTGATACTCAAAATGTGGGTTCCAAACTACACTACCATATTCGAGCAATGGTCTGACCAAAGTTTTGTAACCCAATTCCTTTACTTCTCTCATGCATCCCCTCATCACTCTCTCCAAGTGCAGGATTTTGAAACCTTTTCCTACCACCTGTCTAATGTGTCCTGCGCAGTTAAGCTTGTTATCAAATGTAATGCCAAGATATTTACATTTCAAGTCTTCTGCTAGTAATTCTTTCCCCACCTTATATTCATAATTAACCTTTTGTTTTTTATTTGTGTATCTAATTAGCTGACTCTTCTTTGCATTTATCTTCATCCCATGTTTACCAACCCAACTAGATAGCCTGTCCAGATCACCCTGCAACTGTTTACAGTCCTCTATCATTTTGATCCTTTTATATAGCATTATGTCATCTGCAAACAATGTAATTTCAGATAGTAAACAATCAACACAATTATTCATTAGAATAATGAATAGCAATGGTCCCAATACGCTACCCTGTGTCACTCCCATTTTTACTTCCACTTCCTTTGATACCGCATTTCCTACCCTAACTTTCTGTTTTCTACCCTTTAAAAATTCTTCCCAGCAAATCACTTTCTCATCCACTCCAATAGTTTTTACCTTATTTACTACGATTTCGTAGCTTACTCTATCAAACGCCTTTGAAAGATCTAGTGCTACACTATCAATTTGGCTTCCCTTGTCAGTTTCATCTGAAATATCTTGCATATATCCCACCAATTGAGATTCGCATGAATATCCTTGCCTGAACCCATGTTGCCTACTTAAAAACCACTTACGTTCCTCACATACATTTCTGATATGGTTGCATATCAATCTTTCCATTAATTTACCTACAACTGAAGTCAAACTGAATGACCTGTAATTATCGACACTATTTCTCACCCCTCCTTTATGTACCGGTACTACTATCGCACTTTTCCAGTCTTGTGGTAAGCAGCAAGTATCCAGACTCAAATTAAATAATATTTCAAGATAAGGTACAATGTCACATCCGGCTATCTTTAAGATATCTGTAGTAATATTATCTGCACCAGCCCCCTTATGTTTTTTCAGCTTGCTTATTTCCTTCATGATTTCTTCTGGATGAATTTGAAATTTTTTAGTATCTTCATTTCTAATCGTATTGTTAAGCTCGTTCTCCGAATTAGACCTTCCCGTTTCTGATTCATTGTCCCTAATGCTCCCACTAAACCAGTTACTTAAAATCTCTGCCTTTTTCAAATCCTCAGTAACTACTTCTCCATCCTTATCTATAAGCGCCTATACACCCTCCCTTCGCCTCAGTTTCCTGATATAGCCATAGATATTTCTAGATGCATCAGTCAGTGGTCCTCCTGCACTGACAATACTCTTCATAAACCCATCTTTAGCCACTTTCTTTGCTGTTATTAAGACCTTGTTTAGTTGTTTCAAATATTACCTACTACCCTGCTGTCTCTTAACTCTGTTATGTTCTCTTCGTACCAACCTCTTTAAGCTCCTCACTTCTCTATTATAGTACATAGGTTCTCTACTTCTCTTTATTTTCTGCCTTGGAATAAATTTTTCTTCCCTCTTTTTTTATTATCTCCTTGAACTCTTCCCACCTTGACTCTACAGTACCTGAGCCTTCCTTCCATTTCCTGAATTGTTCTCTGAAATATCTCTTCAAATTTGAAATCTGTGCCTTTTTATAATTGTACCTATTTCCCCCTTCAATTTTGGCTGCTGGTTCACTGAATCCTCTAATATCCATCAGAACTGCGTCATGATCACTTATTCCTTCCGTTACTTGACACCCTACAATGTTATCATCGGGCTTTATTAGAAATATATCTAAAAATTTTTGTCCCCTAGTGTTTTGCTCTGCCACTTGTGTAAATTCTCCTTCCCTTATTAAGGTATTTGCAAATCTTTGTTCCCGTGTGTTATTAATTTTATTTCCTTCCCAGTTTACACCTGGTAAATTTAAAGCCCCGCCAATAATGATCATTCTATTCTCACCTCTGAATTTAATTTCTCCCCAAGAGCCTCATCTTCATCTGTCATTCTTCCTCCTACGTTAAGCAGCCAACACCCTGATTCTTTTTTATTACCCCAGAAATCTACCCCAAGTAACTCATGGTCTTTATCTATGATCGCCAATGAACTGTGGTAATTTTTGCTAACTAGTATGAAGACTCCTCCACCAATTGCTCCTCTATCTATGCGGTACACTCTGTAAAAACCTCACTGTCTAGAACGTCTTCTTTTAACCAACTCTCTATCCAAATTATTACTTGTGGTTCGTGTATCTCTATTAAGTTTGCAAATTCGATTACTTTGTTCATTATACATTGACGAAGTATCTGATATGCCAAGACTCTTCTGTGTTGTCCGAAAGAGTGGCTTCTGCAGTTAATTTGACGGCACTGGACAATAGGAGAACAGAGAGTTCCTTTGATGTCTACATCAGATGAATAGTGGTTTGATTGATTGTAAAAATAGATAGATTAATAAAAGATTCAATTATTTTCCGAATTTTTTAAAAATATTTTGATATATTATGCCAATATTTTTAGAAAATTTCTGGCTTAGCTTTAATATATCGATATTTTTATGTCATTACATTTCGATAATTTGTAAATATTAATGCACTATTTTATTTGCTCATCCCTAAAGAATAATCTATCTATATATATCGCTATGTACGTCTGACACACATTGGCGTAACGCTTTCATCCCCGCTGTTCAACCAATAACACCTAAGATATTCGAGGTTATGCGCCTTATTTAATAACAGTTCTATTTTTCTGAGCATCTACAAGTAAATGAGCTGCCAGAACTTTAAAACAAAAGTTTGTATTTCACAGATATTAACATATTAATTTTTAGTTGTTTTTTCTTTATTAAAATTCGATAAACGTAGGTTTTTATTATACTCTCTGTACAGCGATTTTGATGTTACAGTAACCTAAGAAATATCTACATTACATCATTTTCAAGATTATGAGCGTTATTTGATGAAAATTATAATTAGTTAGAGAAGAAACGAATTCCTAAAATACTCCTTTAAACACGTCATTTTTGATGGGCTTACAAGATATTTCCATGTAGATATTTAAGTCACTGTTATAATATACTTGAAGAAATGAATTGCCGAAACACTGAAATAAAAGTATGTACTGCGTTTAAATCAATTTTTAATTGCTTTTATTGCTGATGTCACTATATCAGACATATGTAAATATTTCCATAGGGTCAAATTTAGATCGCAATACAGTGAACGTCTTCATTCATGCATAATAGAAGCTATGAAATTTGAACCGCAATATTATTAGAAGTTGTAGTTATATCGAAATACAGACGGGTTCATAGTGACAAAAGACATTTTTAAAAAACAATTAACAATGAATTTAGTTTTATAAATAATTTAAGATGGTTTCATAAGCACCGAGTTATTGAAGTTATTATTTCAAACTTATGAAAGTAGTTTCGTATTTATTGTGCTGAATGATGCCTGGATAAGGAATAAAACCAGTATCACGCTCTATGGCATAAGGTTTTGGGATTCCTAATTTATTTTTAATTTAAATGTTTACATGATTCTAACATCATTAATTCAGTAGCTGTTCCTTCTGTATCGCTGTATAAACTACAACCAAAATAAGTACAAATTACAAAATAAGATTTCGAGCATTGTATAACAACAATTCTATTTATTTGGTTCAATCGCAATTAATTGCCAGAACATACCTTTCACCTTCATTTTTTACGGACTCAGAGGCTATTTTGGTATAATAGTTTAACTCTTCGCTCCAGCTTCATATTGCAACTTCTATCTACTCCCAGAATAACTACGCAGTCAATATCTGCCTTTGTAAACAACAACTTAATAACATATAATTACGAAGTCTTTCTCGGCGTTGACAATACATGTAATGCTCTCGGGTGACTAGCCGAGTTATATAAGTGTTATAATAGTCACACAATATTTCAGCACTCTGAATCGTTGGCGCCATCTTCCGGTGAAGTGAGGTCAGGAACATGCGAAGCTGCTGAGCTAGACCAGATTCCCGCTGCTAACCTCTGATTGGTCGGCTGTGGAACCAGTCGTAGCAGGGGTCAAATCTCGATGCGGCTTGAATCGATGCCAAGGTGGAGTTACGGCTAGATTTGATGTCCTTTTTCACATGACATATAGCGGATGGGCTTAAAATCACCGCTCCTTCGAAGAAAATATCCGAAAACAAAGCCTTCACGATAAACTGTTTGTCCAACTGATGGGTCAACACAAATCCGTTGCGGGCCTCATATTGAGCCATGCTGCCACGTGATTGGTCAGATTTGTAACCAATGGTAGCCGGGGTCCTGCCTCGTAGTAACTCATCGTTCGGTAGAAGGAAAAGTCAGAAGGCAAAAACTTACCCATAAGCAATGCCAGAGCAACAAATTGCTCGCTTATGTTACTACCGAACTTTCCGTTGATCTGGACGCGCCGTGTAATGCGTCTCGGTCGCGCTGTCGACGTATAGTATTGATGATTGGCGTCCAGGCTTCACTCAGCTGGTACCCGCTGTCGCGGTTGACGAGGTTAGACGCGAGACGAATTTCTACTGCTTCTGTAAGGATGCTATTCCAGAAGCTACCAGTATGCGCCAGTACTCTGGTATTTTCGAAATCAAAACCATGGCCATGTTCTAGACTGTGTTCCGCCACCGCAGACTTGTCTTTCTGCCCCAGACGAACGTGTCGTGCATGTTCTAGGCAACGTTGGTGAACACACCGCACCGTCTGGCCAATGTAGCTCTTTCCACACTCGCAACTAAGATAGGACGGATTCTAGCAAAAAGTGGAATCAAGACCATTTTCCTGCCACCACCGAAGGTGAAGAACATCTTGCGCTCCCCCAAGGATGACCTTGTTTTGCGGACACCTGGGGTATATAGCATTAGTTGCGAGTGTGGAAAGAGCTACATTGGCCAGACGGTGCGGTGTGTTCACCAACGTTGCCTAGAACATGCACGACACGTTCGTCTGGGGCAGAAAGAAAAGTCTGCGGTGGCGGAACACAGTCTAGAACATGGCCATGGTTTTGATTTCGAAAATACCAGAGTACTGGCGCATACTGGTAGCTTCTGGAATAGCATCCTTACAGAAGCAGTAGAAATTCGTCTCGCGTCTAACCTCGTCAACCGCGACAGCGGGTACCAGCTGAGTGAAGCCTGGACGCCAATCATCAATACTATACGTCGACAGCGCGACCGAGACGCATTACACGGCGCGTCCAGATCAACGGAAAGTTCGGTAGTAACATAAGCGAGCAATTTGTTGCTCTGGCATTAATGATCAGCTTATGGGTAAGTTTTTGCCTTCTGACTTTTCCTTCTACCGAACGATGAGTTACTACGAGGCAGGACCCCGGCTACCATTGGTTACAAATCTGACCAATCACGTGGCAGCATGGCTCAATATGAGGCCCGCAACGGATTTGTGTTGACCCATCAGTTGGACAAACAATTTATCGTGAAGGCTTTGTTTTCGGATATTTTCTTCGAAGGAGCGGTGATTTTAAGCCCATCCGCTATATGTCATGTGAAAAAGGACATCAAATCTAGCTGTAACTCCACCTTGGCATCGATTCAAGCCGCATCGAGATTTGACCCCTGCTCATCAAGGGGCAAGGGCATATCATGTCGCAGTCTATAGAGCTGCATTGTCATCCTTAGTGCCAGGAAAATGTGTCCCTGCTCATCAGCAGCAGCACACGAAATTACTGTCAACTCCACTGGAGTTGACGGGACTAGAGTAGGGGTGCCTGTCATTCTGTTGATGACATCTTCCCCTGCTTTTACAATTTGGTCATAATTATCATTACGTTCATCATCATCTTCGCCAGTCTCAGCATTAAAGCACTGGTTCCACAGCCGACCAATCAGAGGTTAGCAGCGGGAATCTGGTCTAGCTCAGCAGCTTCGCATGTTCCTGACCTCACTTCACCGGAAGATGGCGCCAACGATTCAGAGTGCCGAAATATTGTGTGACTATTATAACACTTATATAACTCGGCTAGTCACCCGAGAGCATTACTTGTAACTTAATAACAGTTTTCCTCAATTCTGATTCTTATCATAACTAACGAATGGGGATAGTATTTATACAATACTACCAGCATATTCGGCACTGTCCGGTCTAATTGGGATTAATTTACCCACACACTATTTTAATATGTTCAATGTCAATTGTATGTACGAACTTTCATTAATTGGCACCAGCCACTTCCATAAGTAAAATAAACATTGATATACCCTAACTATTGCCAGAATGGGGTGCATTGGGTGCTGTGATATGGAATACCAGTTTACATTTTGGTCCAGGCTGCATTTCAAAATAAGCACAACATCTGTAAAAGTTGCTGCTCGACAATCGAAATATGTACCATCCACGCGTTAGTACCTGACACATACATATATCTGTTTCTAGAATATATCTGTTTGTTCCTGCATCATGAAAAAAATACAGATTTCACAATTTGAAAACATGTAGTCCAAGTTAAAATCTCACTTATATTTTGAGACATTAAGATACACTTATTTTATGAATAACTTTAAAACTGTTGAATCGGTTTTGACAGGTTTTAAAATTGTGGGTTTCTATAGACAATAGTGGAAACATAGAGCAGTGGGGCTGAAGGTGAAGAGGGATTGGGCTTTTGGATACCAAATATAGACAGTATTTTTCTGTTTGTTTAAAGCCTATGTTCGCAAAGTTCCTTCATTTTTTTTTTTACTGCTTTACGTCTCTCAACAGCGAGGTCTTTAGAGACGGGAAAGGAAGGGGGCAAGGAATGGGAAGGAATTCGGCCATGGCCTTTTTAAGGAAGCATCCCGGGATTTGCCTGGAGTGATTTGGGAAACCATGGAAAACCCAAATCTGGATGCCCGGACGGGGATTCGAACCACCGTCCTCCCGAATGCGAGGCCAGATCGCTATCCGTTACACCACCACGCTCGGTAAAGTTCCTTCAAAATCTGATAGTAACTGTAGCTTTGTATAAAGAACATTGACAAAAATAAGTGGAGTGTAAAGGGGGAGATTATTGTGGATGGAATTTTTCTCTTTGTTTTAAAGTAGTTGTGTTCAAAATTCCATCAAAATCGGATAAAACTGTAGCTTTGTACAAAGAACATTTGCAAAAATAAACTGGGATATAGGGGTTGAAGGGTCATGATTTTGTAATCAGAAAGTGTGTATATGTGTGCAGTGTTCCATCAGAATCTGGTAAAAACTGTGGGTTTATGATTTTTGGTTAGAAATCATCTCCATGAAAAAATACATGCATATATCAACTTTCATGGTTACTGGTCAAATAATGTCAACTGTAGCTTTATATGAAGAACATTGACAAACATTAAAGGGTGCGAAAGGGTTGGGTTTAGCAAACCAAATGTTAACAGTATTTTTCTATTTATTTTAAAGATATAAGTACAAAGTTCCAATGAAATCGGATAAAAAAATGTGGATTTGTATAAAAATTAAGGGTTGTAAAGGGGAAACGGTGGTTTTTTTTAAATTTATTTATCAGAAGCAATCTCCATGAAAAAATACATGCCTATGCCAACTTTCATGGTGATCCGTCAAACAGCGTCAACGTCTATTAATCTCGAGATATGTATATGTTAAGCTCGAAGACCAGAAACACTCATTGAGCGAAAAAAAAAGACCAAACCGCTTTCTGGTCTCTTTAAAACGACCCCAACACGTTATTAGCGTTGTGGCACTTGCAAAAAAGACTGCCAGAACGCGTCTTAACTAACTCAACGAGGACACAAACGAAATTCACATCTGCTCCAGGTCCCATACTCCACACATGACGATTCACACTTATTTATTTTTTTCCTTTAGAGATTTGTAACGTGACAGATAAGAAGAATCATATATATTAAATGCACCCTAAACCAATTCGTCGTGAACATAAAGAGTTAGATACTGATAAGGCACAATGGGTTGTAGCCGTTTTAAAGAAACTACAACGCGTTTTGGTCATTTGTTTCGCTTGATGAGCATTTTCGGTCTCTGAGCCATAACATACACATATATACCATCATCCATTTTTATATCTTATATATTTAAACGGGGATTCTACGATAACCGTGGCGCCGCAATTTGGTGATGGATTCTTATGTAACTCGACGAGACAAATTGAAAGTAAAGAATAAAAAATTTCGATATCTCGCTTAGTTCTCGAGATATTGTATCTCAAAATTGACGTGGTTAGGTTGAAATGCAGCCTAGTCCAGAAGAAAAAATTCACCACCGCCAAATTTGATAGCGAAATCATATGTAACTCGACGAGACAAAACTAAAATAAAGAATACATATTTTTGATATCTTGCTCATTTCTAGAGATATTGTATCTCAAAAGTGAGGAGGTTGGGGTGAAATCCGGCCTGGACCAGAATTTTTTTTTTCACCGAAACCAGTATATCTACACGGTGAAAATGCAATGTAGGAATTTTATTTTCTTCCTTGTGGTTGTTGTTAGGCTGAAATACGGTGTGGACCAGAAGAAACGACACCAAAAGCACAAGGAACTATATCTATAACTGACTTTTAACATGCTATATCTCGAAAACAAAGCGAGATATCAAAATTTTTTATTCTTTATTATCGATTTGTTTCGTCAAGCTCAACAAGAATTCATCATCAGATTGTGGCACCACGGTAATGATAGAACTGCCATTTAAACGAGCAATTCCCCTGCAAAAACGCAGTTTTACATACATAAAATTAACAATCTTTGTACTTGGTATATCGGAAACGACTCTTACGCCATCCTGTAGACGTTTGATTTACCTTTTTTTAACTGCTTAACGTCTCTTAAAAGCGAGGTCTTTAGAGACGGGAAAGGATTGGGGCTGGGGGGGGGGCACGAATGGGAAGGAATTCGGCCATTGCCTTTTAAAGGAAGCATCCCGGCATTTACCTGGAGTGATTTAGGAAACCATGGAAAACCCAAATCTGGATGCCCGGACGGGGATTCGAACCGGCGACCTCCCGAATGCGAGGCCAGAATGCTAACCGTTACACCAGCACTCTCGGTTTGATTTACCAGTATGCCGAATGATGATAGTTCCGTTCTCCTTGGTTACACCAAGGAACTCTTATATATTTATAGTAGCTGACCCGTACTAATAGTATCGTGGTCAGTCACAGAATGGTAATATAATAACGTGGAAATAATAAATGAAAATATTTAGCAATAACAGGTATTTTATTTTGAAGAATAGTAATAAATATCACTTTTACTTTAAAAGGTAGTTATCATTAAATACCGCATGTTTAATTGTAAAACATTCAAAAAGTAGGTATTTAAAAAATAATTGATTTATCGGGTGTCCTTTTTTCAATCTTCTTTTCCTTACAAAACTTCTTTGAAAACAATAATGTGATTATCGTTGACTTTTTGACGGTATGTGTCTTTAACACAAAAATACAGGTAAATATTAATGAATTTATAAACTAGTGAAAAAAACAGGTTCTTATAAATACAATCCTGCCTTTCGAAATGACTGATCTTGTGCTTTATTCACTGATGATGTGCTCGTTTAAGTGAATTTACACAAATCTTGCATCATTAATTAATCCCTGATTAGCATTAAGATTTGTTTTTAATATAATAACAGGATCTTTCTTCAAAATAAATTTATCAGGTGGTAAACCAGATGATCCCGGTAATGCCTATAGTGATTTGGACGAAATTTCATTCATAGAGAACGTTTTGATTTTCAAGAAGTATGCGCCTTCCATTTACGAAATAGACATGCCAACAGGAAACTGAAAGTCAGATGGGTGGGCGTAGAACTAGAGCACTGTTTCCATCCAAAATATCTTGAGTTACACTAGATCGCTCCTTTACTTACAAAATACACTGCTTAAATATAAAAGACAAAGTTTCAGCCCGCAACTATATCCTGCGGAAACTCACAAGAAACGTATGGAGTGCACAGCCCACAGTAAATCAGCTCTTTCACTGTGTTATTCTGCTGCAGAATATGCCTGCCCCGTTTGGTAAAAGTCTTCTTATGCCAAACAAGCAGATGTAACGTTGCATGAACCCTGCAGAATTTTAACGGGTTCTCTCAGAGTCACGCCAATTGTAAAACTATATGGCCTGGCAGGAATCTCTCCCCCTGATATAAGACGGAACGTAGCTGAAATGTCACAAAGAAACAACGCTAATCAAAACGCTGCTCATCCATTATTCGGGCATCAACTCCCCAGAAAAAGGCTGAAACCTAGGAAAAGCTTCCTTAGGACGACAGCTGCATTAGATGTACCGCCGAAAGTTTCCCGGCTCAATCTTTGACGAGCCAAGAATAACTCGTATGAATCAATGGGTACCTACTGTAGAGGCACTACCAGCAGGTGGCAATCTCAACTGGAAGACCTGGAGACCGCTAAATCGGCTGAGAAGTGGAGTGGGTAGGACCAAAGATAACCTTGCAAGATGGCATTATCTTGAAAACCCGAATACTGCGTGTGAGTGTGGGGCAGAACAGACCATTCACCCGCAGTGCCCATCAACCTGCGCTCCTTCGCACCAGTGACGATGCCATACAAGTTGCTGACTTTTGGTCATCTATTATAAGAACTTCATCAGTGTTGTTTGATATAATTTTCTTTTTATCTTTCTGTTACTGTTTCTAACAATTGTAAAAGCAGTTTTTTTTACACGAAATCTTATATATATATAAAAATAGACGTGTTTTTTCCTATATTTCACTTTTCAGCCACCACTACCTAGCACAGATCACTGATGTTTGTGTGTGGAAGTAGGATGGAATTTCCTGTGGTGCAAAACGTTGGCCGAATGCCGATAGCTGTGGGGATGTGGGAGATATAATGTTTAAAGTTGGTCAGTGCAGGGCGTTTTCATATTTCGACCAAAAATTCTAATCTCAGTATACTTCTCTTTCCTGCCACAACTACATAACATAGACTTTTGGTGTTTGTGTGGGGTAGTAGAATCGTCTTTCCTGTCGTGCACTATGGTTGTTAGATGTCGGTAACTATGGGGGTGTGGGAGAAATGGGGGTTGAAAGGGGTCGACCTGTGGTAATTTCATACTTCTGCCAAAGACAAAAGTGTCATGGTGTATCACTTTTCAGCGAAAACTATAGATCACAGATAACTGGCGTTTGTGTGTAGTAGTAGCACAGAGTCACCTTTCGATCACAACAGCGACCGAATTTCAGAAACTGTGGTACTGTGGTAGATATGGTGGTTGTAAGTGGCCGACCAAGGATATTTTCGTATTTCGACGAAAGGCATGTTTCTACGCAGATTTCACTTTTCTGCCACGACTACATAGCATAGAGCATTGGTGTTTGTGTTTGGTAGTAGAATCGTATCTCATGTAGTGCACTATGGTTGTTAGATGTCGGTAGCTATGGGGGTGAGGGAGAAATGGGGGTTGAAAGTGGTCGCCCTGTGGCAATTTCATACTTCTGCCAAAGACAAAAGTGTCATGGTGTATCACTTTTCAGCGAAAACTATAGATCACAGATAACTGGCGTTTGTGTGTAGTAGTAGCACAGAGTCACCCTTCAGTCACAACAGTGGCCGAATTTCAGAAACTGTGGTACTGTGGTAGATATGGTGGTTGTAAGTGGCCGACCAAGGATATTTTCGTATTTCGACTGTCTCCGCATATGTCACTTTTCTGCCACAACTACATAGCATAGAGCATTGGTGTTTGTGTTTCGTAGTAGAATCGTATCTCATGTAGTGCACTATGGTTGTTAGATGTCGGTAACTATGGGGGTGTGGGAGAAATGGGGGTTGAAAGTGGTCGACCTGTGGTAATTTCATACTTCTGCCAAAGCCAAAAGTGTCATGGTGTATCACTTTTCAGCGAAAACAATAGATCACAGATAACTGGCGTTTATGTGTAGTAGTAGCACAGAGTCACCTTTCGATCACAACAGCGGCCGAATTTCAGAAACTGTAGTACTGTGGTAGATATGGTGGTTGTAAGTGGCCGACCAAGGATATTTTCGTATTTCGACTGTCTCCGCATATGTCACTTTTCTGCCACAACTACATAGCATAGAGCATTGGTGTTTGTGTTTGGTAGTAGAATCGTATCTCATGTAGTGCACTATGGTTGTTAGATGTCGGTAACTATGGGGGTGAGGGAGAAATGGGGGTTGAAAGTGGTCGACCTGTGGCAGTTTCATACTTCTGCCAAAGACAAAATTGTCATGGTGTTTCACTTTTCAGCGAAAACCACAAACCACAGATAACTTGCGTTTGTGTGTAGTAGTAGCACAGAGTCACCTTTCGATCACAACAGCGGCCGAATTTCAGAAACTGTCGTACTGTGGTAGATATGGTGGTTGTAAGTGGCCGACCAAGGATATTTTCGCATTTCGACTGTCTCCGCATATGTCACTTTTCTGCCACAACTACATAGCATAGAGCATTGGTGTTTGTGTTTGGTAGTAGAATCGTATCTCATGTAGTGCACTATGGTTGTTAGATGTCGGTAGCTATGGGGGTGTGGGAGATATGGGGGTTGAAAGTGATCGACCTGTGGTAATTTCATACTTCTGCCAAAGACAAAAGTGTCATGGTGTATCACTTTTCAGCGAAAACTATAGATCACAGATAACTGGCGTTTGTGTGTAGTAGTAGCACAGAGTCACCTTTCGATCACAACAGCGGCCGAATTGCAGAACTGTGGTACTGTGGTTGATATGGTGGTTGTAAGTGGCTGACCAAGGATATTTTCGTATTTGGACGAAAGGCATGTGTCGCCGCAGAATAGACTTTTCTACCACGACTACATAGCATAGAGCATTGGTGTTTATGTGTGGTAGTAGAATCGTGTCTGTTGTCGTGCACTATGGTTGTTAGATGTCTGTAGCTATGGGGGTGTGGAAGATATGGGGGATGAAAATGGTCGACCTGCGGCAATTTCATATTCTGCCAAAGATGCATGTGTCACGGTGTATCACTTTTAAGTGAAAACTATCAATCGTAGATCACTGGCGTTTGTGTGTGGTAGTAACACAGAGTCTCCCATTGATCACAACGTTGGCCGAAATTCGGTAACTGTGGGAGTGTGTGAGATATGGTGTTTGAAATTGGTCGATCATGAATATTTTCGTGTTTCATCCAAAGACTTGTGTGTAACCGTAAATTTTACCTTGCTGCCGGAACTACATAGCGCAGAAGACTGGTACTTGTGTGTGGTAATAGTATCGAGTCTCCCATCGTGCACTAGAGTGGTTAGATGTCTATAGCTGTCAATATGAATTCTTTACAATCACGAACGAAGTCGTGGGTACCAGCTAGTAAATATATAAAATCACTAAGGTATTAGCTGCATCGAAATTAGTAATACTAGTCAGACTATCACAGCGTAAATAGTTTTATCTATTAGTAGAATAACTTTCCCTATCAAACCATGGTTCGACAAAAGCACATTCCCCAAAAAATTAGTAACAACGATAATTCGCCTGAGAACAAATCACGGGCGCTGGCGACAACACCTCCATCGCCTGAACTTAGTCGATAATCCAACTTGCGACTGTGACAGCAATCAAGAAGAAACACCAGACCACATATTTTTTGGCTGCTGCAAATACACTGCTGCTAGCGACACCCTCGTAAGTGCCTTGGTAAGGGAGGGGCAGCAACTGCCTACATCTATACCAACTCTTCTAGCCTCATATAACTTAAGCGTATACCGGCTTCTGTTCAACTTTGTTGTTAGAAACAATATAACGATCTAACGAAAATTCAGACTGTGGTGAAATAGACGGAAATACCCACATTCCATTAAAACTTGAAGTTCAAGATAATTTGTCTCTATATATGTTGTATGGCTACTTAACTATGTATATAGGTAAATATGTAAATAGCTAAAACTATAAATGTCTGACACATGGCCGTATGGCTACATAAATAGTTAAATATGCACATAGTTATATTTGTAAACAGTTGATTATGTAAATAGCTAAACATGTAAACAAAAATGTATATGGCACGGCTACTTGCCCCCCCCCCCAAAAAAAAATATAAAAAAAACTTTCATCTAATCTCTGTGGAAGGGAGCCAGAACAATACCACCTAAGATGGTGCTGGCCAGAAGATATACTGTATACATGGAGGAAGGAATAATATGGAGACGACGCAAGAGACCTTTACCACGCATGGGAGTGAAGCAGGCCGGCGGAGGAGTGGGGGGGCATGGCCGGAGTGGTGGGGGCTTGACCGCTTCCCAACAAACACGGGGAATATGTACAAACACCTCAAGGGGACTCTAGGATAAACGTGACGCCGCAATCTGGTGATGGATTATTATGTAACTCGATGAGACAAATAAAAAATGAAGAATAAAATTTTTTGATATCCTGCTTAGTTTTCGAGATATTCTGTCTCAAATGTGAAATGGTTTTGGTTGAAATTCAGAAGAAAAAATTATTCAAAGTCAAATTTTATGATGAATTTTTATTTAAAAAGACGAGACAAATAAAAAATAAAGAGTAAAATTTTTCGATATTTCACCTAGTTCTCGAGATATACTGTCTCAAAAGTGAGGTGTCTTGAGTTGAAATGCAGAAGAAAAATTTCGCAAAAGTCAAATATAATGATGGATTCTTATATAACACGACGAAAAAACTCGATAATAAGGAATAAATGTTTTCGATATCTTGCTTAGTTTGGGGGATATACAACATCCAAATTGAGGGGTTTAGGTTTGGATGCAGGCTTGACCAAAAATTAATTCTGTCAAAGCCACAATAATTACATGGTTGACATGCAGAATGGATATTTCAGTTTTATTACTACCACTTGTGGTTAGTCTGAAATGTGTCCTAGACCAGAAAAAAAGTAAGAGGACCCACTCTAGGGATGAGCAACCCAGACATTTTGTAGGCTGGTACCAGAAATAAAATGTTTATTCAGTCACCTTAATGAACATTCTCTTGATCAAGATGTGTTGTCTAATTTCACAGCCCTACTTATTAGGACAATTGTAAAAAAATTATCTCTCAGTTAGATTTAGATACGGGGGGGGGGGGGAGAATGTTGTACAAAAAAAAGAGACTAAATTAGAAACACATTCCCCAAATTGATTTTGTTCAAAGGCCAATAACTTCTTTATTTATGAAGCCCATTTTTATTTCTGCATGAACCTGTTTCGACATAAATAGATGAGAAAGATTTCAAAATCGGTAAAAATAGGTATAGACGTATTTACAAACAGAAACAAGTCATATATGAAGCTTTAAAAATAACCAAAGTCAATAGCCTGAATAGCTATTTAAAAAATTAATAAAACTCACAGCTTCTCACATAACAGTTAATTTCATCATCCATTGTCAGTATAATCAGCAACGTGACGAAAGAAATCGTAATAGTAAATTCACTGAATCGCGAAGTAAAACACGCCCATTTAAATCTCATTTTAAACACTCGTTAAAAAATAATGCTAGTCTATTATGTGCAAAATAGCAAGTTTGCTGATTTTCTACACTACACCAAGAAAAATTTGAGAACAAAGTCATCCCATTGAGAGCTATGACTAAATATTTATAGACGTGCTGCAAAGTTTGCGGTGTCTACCGCTCACTTCAACAACGATAATTACAATGCAACTTACTTATGAAATGATATTCCAGGTTCTTTCCTGTCTGGCCTATTTGTGCAACCGTACGCAACACAAGCTGGCATCTTTAAACACTTATACACAATACTAAATGAAATAATCACTGCATCTACCACAATGTGAACACATTAATTGTTGGGAAGCGCCATATGGTCGCTGCCGGTGCTGCCACCATGCGGGAGAGTTTAGTGCTTGCTTCACCGATTTAACGCATGGAGGAAGGAATTATATGGAGGAGAAGTGACGTTAAATCGGTGAAGCAAGCACTAAACTCTCCCGCATGGTGGCAGCACCGGCAGCGACCATATGGCGCTTCCCAACAATTAAGGTGTTCACATTGTGGTAGATGCAGTGATTATTTCATTTAGTATTGTGTATAAGTGTTTAAAAATGCCAGCTTGTGTTGCGTACGGTTGCACAAATAGGCCAGACAGGAAAGAACCTGGAATATCATTTCATAAGTAAGTTGAATTGTAATTATCGTTGTTGAAGTGAGCGGTAGACGCCGCAAACTTTGCAGCACGTCTATAAATATTTAGTCATAGCTCTCAATGGGATGACTTTGTTCTCAATTTTTTCTTCGTGTAGTGTAGAAAATCAGCAAACTTGCTATTTTGCACATAATAGACTAGCATTATTTTTTAACGAGTGTTGAAAATTAGATTTAAAGGGGCGTGTTTTACTTCGCGATTCAATGAATTTACTATTACGATTTCTTTCGTCACGTTGCTGATTATACTGACAATGGATGATGAAATTAACTGTTATGTGAGAAGCTGTGAGTTTTATTAATTTTTTAAATAGCTATTTCAGGCCATTGACTTAGGTTATTTTTAAAGCTTCATATAAGACTTGTTTCTGTTTGTAAATACGTCTATACCTATTTTTACCGATTTTGAAATCTTTCTCATCTATTTATGTCGAAACAGGTTCATGCAGAAATAAAAATGGGCTTCATAAATAAAGAAGTTATTGGCCATTGAACAAAATCAATTTGGGGAATGTGTTTCTAATTTAGTCTCTTTTTTTTTTGTACAACATTCTCCCCCCCCCCCCCCCCGTATCTAAATCTAACTGAGAGATAATTTTTTTTTTAATTGTCCTAATAAGTAGGGCTGTGAAATAGACAACACATCTTGATCAAGAGAATGTTCATTAAGGTGACTGAATAAACATTTTATTTCTGGTACCAGCCTACAAAATGTCTGGGTTGCTCATCCCTAGAGTGGGTCCTCTTACTTTTTTTCTGGTCTAGGACACATTTCAGACTAACCACAAGTGGTAGTAATAAAACTGAAATATCTATACTGCATGTCAACCATGTAATCATTGTGGCTTTGACAGAATTAATTTTTGGTCCAGCCTGCATCCAAACCTAAACCCCTCAATTTGGATGTTGTATATCCCCCAAACTAAGCAAGATATCGAAATCATTTATTCCTTATTATCGAGTTTTTTCGTCATGTTACATAAAAATCCATCATTAAATTTGACTTTTGCGAAATTTTTCTTCTGCATTTCAACTCAAGACACCTCACTTTTGAGACTATATCTCGAGTACTAGGTGAAATATCGAAAAATTTTACTCTTTATTTTTTATTTGTCTCGTCTTTTTAAATAAAATTCACCATAAAATTTGACTTTGAATAATTTTTTCTTCTGAATTTCAACCAAAACCATTTCACATTTGGGACAGAATATCTCGAAAACTAAGCAGGATATCAAAAAATTTTATTCTTCATTTTTTATTTGTCTGATCGAGTTACATAATAATCCATCACCAGATTGTGGCGTCACGTTTATCCTAGAGTCCCCTTGAGGTGTTTGTACATATTCCCCGTGTTTGTTGGGAAGCGGTCAAGCCCCCACCACTCCGGCCATGCCCCCCCACTCCTCCGCCGGCCTGCTTCACTCCCATGCGTGGGAAAGGTCTCTTGCGTCGTCTCCATTTATTCCTTCCTCCATGATTTAACGTCACTTCTCCTCCATATAATTCCTTCCTCCATGGAAGATATACGTTATATAGCTTTTATGATTTGTTGATTGCAGTGTCTTTGCGTGACGTTTGTGTCATTATTTTATCTCTGGGTTGTGTAGCCAGAAACGTGTGTAAATGTATTCTGTTTTCTTAGTGTCGTGTTAACAACATAATGCCGTTGTGGAAGAAACCTGAATGTTCAAAGTGTAATGTTACGGATAGTAAACTGTGGAAACAGACACAAGAGGGATATTTATGCTGTGACTGTAGTGAAACGATTTCCAAAAACCTCGCTTTAGTGAAAACTGAAGAAGTACCTACATCTAAACACGATACCACTTCCAGAATAGCGACGAGGAAAAGTACCAGGAATACACGGAATTATAAAACTAGACTCAATCCTTATGCTTTGCCGAAATCGTTTGCTCCGAAGGGAAGAGGACGTAGGGTTATATTCAAGAAAGCTGTGAGTGTATTGTTCGTAAGATTCATTTCAAATCAGGCTCATTTTGGTTTTCAGCGCCTCGGTATTCTAATTTTAATATTATACAGTTGAGTCTTTGTTGCAAATTCAGCCCTGACAACAGTTAAGGGGCCCACAGAGGATCAACTTTGTTGCCTACTTGCCATGTTGAAGGTGTTGTTAAAGAACTACGAGCAAATTGGTGGTTGAAATTTCATTTTGATGCAGGGTTGCAGTTGAGATCAAAAACTGGATATTTGGTGGGTGGAGCCTGATATTGGCGTGTCAAGTTTACATCGCGATAGTGTGACTGTTTTATTGCGCGTGCTTTATTCCAGTTGCAGTTTTTACCAGTTGAAGGTGTGAAATGAAATTAATCATGATAATTTATGCTTCACTAATTAGGAATCCTGACTTATAAAATTTTAGCTACTACTCGAATTGTAGTTCTGATTAATGTTCTGGTCTCGCATTCGGGAGAACGCGTACGAATCGCCATCTATGCATCCAGATTTTGGTTTTCCATGGCTTCCCCAAATTTCTCCAGGCGAATGCCGGGACGCTTCCTTCAAAAAGGTCATGGCCAAATTCCTTCCCGTACCATGCCCCCGTCCCATCCCGCCTCTAATGACCTTAGCCAACGATGAGATGTAAAGCAGTAAGGAAAAAAAAGTGTAGTTCTGATGCATTGTGTTAAGGTGCGTCCATATTTGATTTTTTAGTGGCAATATTAGCCGAGATAGCGGTTAGCTTGAAATACTGCCTGGACCTGAATGTTCTTGTTACTGCATAAGGAAGGAGGAATTTAGGCCAATTAGTAATAAATAAGCAATCAACTTTCATAAGCTCCATGTTATTGACGATGTGTATTGCGATTTAAACTAATCCCATATTGGAGACCTTGTTGTAGCATCTGTGGGGAAAATTTGCAATAGTGTTATCAACATTGGTCATGTACATGGAGGTGTTCTGTCAATGTTGCTGTTTACTCCATGTTTCCATTTGATCATATGTTGGGTCTTCTGGAGATCGCAATTCCAGTACAACAAAATTTAGTAATATCGTTGGAATACTGCTGTAGTCAGTCGCAAGACATATTATTATAAAGCAGTAATTCCGTTATAATACAGCCTGTACCATTATTTTCAAGCAGAAATTAGGTTGTAATACAGCCTGGACCAGTATGAAACCGTTAAATGTATTTCTGAAAGAATTTCTAGCGGAGTCTTGCGTTTGAACACTCTAGTATAATGATAACAACTGGTGATATCGCGATCTCCAGTAATCCCCATATGTTCTTTGTATTATTATTGGTTTAGGCAAATTACTGCTTGTTGATTGTAACAAGTATACGAAACATTTAAATTTGAGTGGAATTTTTTTTTATTTTTATTATTATTAATTTTAAAGGAAATGCCTGAGCTGTGGAAAGTAAAACCAAAAATTTTCAAGGATCGCAACAGAAAATAGAATAAACGATCAGAACTCGTGGTTCTTTCCAACAGGTTTAACTAAATGTGGATATTGACAGTTTTAAAAAAAAGATAAAAAATATTAGAACTTGTTACTGGAGACAACTAAAAATCTTAGAACTAAGCAAAATGTCAGGAGCAAGCTTTATGTACTTTGAATCATTGGATTTCCAATGTGGCCAGGAAATTCAAATTCCTTCAAAACTTTATCATAATGCTAAAAGTCTCAATAATAAATTATTGTTTCAAAGATTTGTATTGTATAGCAGTGGAAAATTTTAAATCCTCAAAGTTCTGCTCATTAGGTAGAAATTTCAGGGTTGTGAACAGTCAACTGAGCATGGTCGGTGAGCGGTTAATGCTCTTGCAGAACGCCGGTTCGAATCCCCGTCCGGGCAACCAGATTTGGTTTTCTATGGTTTCCCCAAATAACTCCAGGTGAATGTCTGGATGCTTCCTTCAAAAGGCCATGGCCAAATTCCTTCCCGCTCCTTGTCCCCAATCCCATCCCATGTCTAATGACCTCTACTTCGATGAGGTAAAAGGCCAGAATTTTTTTTAAAAAAGTGAACACTAATTTATTCACACTATTATTAGTCCTGATGTTTGTGTCCTTTCCAATAAATGGTTGCACTTTATCCAACAATTCAACAGAGGTTTTATTTTCCAGTCTTAAAATATTTTGGAAATATTCATATGTGGTGATGTGTAGTTTACAGGAAAAATCTGGGTACATTTTTTATCCATTCCTTGGACACAACCTGATCTTCACAAAACTCTTAAAACTTTTTCGAATGCTCCATCACCGAATTTTCACTGAAAAAGCTGTACAATAACAAAAATACTTAAAATGATCCCTGAAAAATAACAAAAATCAGCTACAAAAAACACTCAGCAATGCTCGGACATGATATATTTGATTATAACTTGGTTGCCAACAATTTGTTTCTTCTGTGGCAAATGGTGACAACAAAGTTCACAACCAGGTTGACAACCAAGTTGATCGTATGTAGGCTCCTTTAATCCCAAGAAAAGTATCAATGAATTGTGATTTTATTTCGGTAGCAATTGAAAGCAGACATAATATTAAGAATTTTTTTCTTTTGGGTAAACTCTCCATTGGTCCACGTATATTAATGTATTTGCCTGTGATGCTATTTATCGCGAAATCACAACCCAGGACGACTGTGCTTTGTTACAAGACGATATTATGAAAATAATTGCGTGGTGTAAAGATTGGCAGTTGGAGTTAAACGCTAAGAAGTGCCAAGTCATGCATGTAAGTAAAAAGGTGACACCATTTAGCTCTGAATATACCATTAATGAAACTGTCCTTAGAACAGTAGATTCCACTAAATACCTAAGGGTACCAATTCGTAATAATTTGTCGTGGAATGAGCATATCGAGAATTTAATTGGGAAAGCAAATCGTATGCTTCGATTTCTAGGTTGTAATTTAAAACAATGCGCTCCGAAGGTAAATCGATTGCATACAAGTCACTAGTGCAGCCTCACTTAGAATATTGTTGCTCTGTATGGGGTCCCCATCAAAAGGGATTAATGGAGGCATTAGAGATGGTCCAAAGAAGAGCCGCCTGATTCGTGACAGGTATATATAGTTGGAGAGAAAGCGTAAGTGTGATGTTGAAGGAGTTAGGTTTGGAAGACCTGGAGCACAGATGGCGTTGCTCTCGACAGAAGCTAATTGAAAAATTCTCGACTGACGTATTTCGGAATGACAGTAAACAAATATTGCTACCAGTAACATTCATATCTCGGAATGACCGCGAAAATAAGATAAGAGAAATCAGGGCCAGAACCAATTCATTTCTGTACTCATTTTTTCTACGAGCGATTAGGGAGTGGAATAGAAAGGATTTACCGGGCGACTAAACAAAAATCCGACAGGAGTAGCTTTCGATAAAGTACTCCGGCCATCCTGATCTGGGTTTTCCATGGTTTCCCCAGATCGCTCCATGCGAATGCTGGGATGGTTCATCACAATAGCCCATGGGTGCCTCCTGCCATACCCCGTATATCCCTTCCAAACCATTACGTTCCCGGCTAGGTGCAATGCACCCTCCGCCACACACTTTTAGTGAATCGCGGAGTAATAGTAATAGTTGTATTGACAGCGGAATCACCAACTCTGCTTGTGATTGACCGTAACATACATATTCTAATGATATTGTTGGAAAAGGCACTTGATATAATGTTAAAAACCACACAAATTGTGCTTGTAACAATTTTTTAGCCCTCTATTGAATGATTTAGGTTTGATGCCATTTGGTATTTCTAGTATTTCCTCACTTGGAAGGAATGGCTACTACCATCGCAGCATATGTGAAAAAAATGAGGAAAACAACATCAAACCATATGACTGTGGCTAGGTTGGAATGCAGACCTTGCAGTTATTGTTTTGTGCAATTAGTCCAGGGTGGACACCATGCATGACACAATTTGTATGCATTTAGTTCATAGTGCAGCCTAGACCACAGTTATAGATAAGTACTACATGAAAATAGAGCATCCACATTATGGTGTGCTATGAATATATTTTACTGTGATTCAAGCTGCATTACAACCTAAACTAGTGCAAAATTAACAGCACCATCATTTGAGAAGTATTATCAGCCCTGTACCAGTGGTAAAAAATTGGTCTGCCGGAGATCGCAATTCCACTACAACAACATGCAGTAATGGTATCATAAAACAGCTGAAGTCATCACAAGACGTATTATGTTCAAGCCATAATACCGCCTGGACCATTATTTTCAAGCAGAAATTAGATTGTAATACATCCTGTAAATGTGATCTCCAATAATTCTGGAAAATTAATGCTTGAGTATAGAACCTCTCGCAATTGACCAACGCAATATCGTCACAGCATTACACTGTGCAGCATGAAGTAGTTCTGCAGGTATCATGTAATCCTGAAATTCAATGTTTTGTACATACAATTTATTGATACAACCAGGCCCTCTGGTAGCGGTTTAAGCACCCTTGTGCAACACCGATTATGCAGCCCTGTTTAACTACAGCTACCTATGCTCAATTGCAGGGGGCGGCAAAATCGTGATTGAAAGGCGGCATATTTATTTCGCGGATGACCTTTTTTGTTGATCGCACAATTTGCCGCCCCCCTGTATGCCGCCCACGTGTAGTGCACGCCCGCATGCAACTCGGGGAAATGTTGGGGAAAAAATCTATTCCTTGCAATAAGAGGCTAACACAATATCGCAAGTCGAACTCTCAGTTGTTGGTCTACCAATAACAATTGCAGAGCAGAGATCATAATTTTTTGTATATAAAAGCACATCTGTTGACATGGTAGTTCTATAGATGGAAACGCGGAGCCTGGATGTGGTTAACTAATTCTCTTCAAGAATGAAGGAATGCTGTAGTTACACTTTTGTAACAATGCCATCTAATTGTCAGTTCCTGAAAGTGTTTAAAAAAGATTTGATACCAAACCTGTTGTTTTGTTGGAAAAGAAAGTTGTATTATGCAACTCGCATTTAAATTACCCTTATGTAAAGCTGTATACAGCATAAAGATAGGCACCAATGTTTCAGGAGATGAAGATTTTTAAAACAAAATATTGAATGACAATTTCGTGGTGTTCTTAGCAAGGATATCCACAGAAGCAACTCATTCATTTGTGTCGAAAAATACATTGAGACAACAATATTAATTTATCAGAGATATATGTTCTTTGAAATTGCTGCAGCACTCAGATCTGTCCACCAATGAAGGACCAGTCCCTGTTTGGAAAATGGTGCCCCCGCAGTCCATTTTTCATTGGCCTAAAGAGATCAAAATCTAAATGCTCTAAGTCCAGACTATGTACTTCCCTACAAACCTGTCTATGCACTGTGGCAGAACAGTCCAGCCCAAACTGGGACGGGGTCTGGCATTATATTACAAGCAGGAGTTTTCTTTTCTTTTCTGGTCTGACTCTGGAGATCCTGTCTTTCAGCTTAGTCAGTGGTTCATTGTCCCACTGCTGCTATGTGCTGGAGGAAAACAAAATTATCAAGTAGTTAATGGGAAGGTTCAGAAGATAATACAACACCACCGTCATCCAGCTAGGACACCGTGCATCCACGGAAAAAAATAGGAGGCGTTAGTTTTGGATTGATCCTTGTACTTGTGTTGCTTCCATCCACGAGAAGTTCACCCACAAGAAATAAATACGTTTTTGACATGTAATGCCAGAGATCTTCAAGTTTCTGATTTGTCTGCTTTCCAGAGCTCCCAAAATAGACTATCAATTAGTGCCAACTTCTCCTTGGTTCTACCCCACAAGACATATGATTTATACACATTTTAATCAGTATTATTAATAATCATTGCCATCAAATGTATGTGATACTTCCCTACAAACCTGTCTATGCACTGTGGCCATTTTTTGAGGGTGTTTAACATCTTTTTCTTTAACTTATTCCAGTCCCAGACTATCTAACTTAAAAATGTAAAAATTTTACCTCACTCATGACTGAAATAAAGACACATAAATCTAAGAAGTGGGAGACTGCAATAAATTGTTGAGAAAGATGCTGAACACTTTATGGTTGCTGTAATGTTCTTACCTCATCGGTACTTGTAACTGAAATTTTATTCTTTTAATTAATTATTTTACTTATTTATTTACCTAAATATCAAAAAACTTTTTTGCATTGTAGTTATTGCATGTTAGCATGTAATCATTTCTGGAAGGTGGGATATGTTTTACATGAATTACTAATATGAACAAACATTTATTAAGTGATAGCTACCCCAAATGAAAATTATTTAAATGAAGAAGATATTAAATTTTTATCACACTCTCCTACATCACCCTCCCTCCATAATGTTCTCCTGTTGACAAAGATCCAAGTCCCGAAATATTCATTGTTTTCCTGTTTTTGTGCTTTTTTTGTGTGTTCATCCCAGGAAACCATCGTCTTTGGTAAGTGGTGGTTCATTTCACTATCCTTTTATTTTAAATCCATTCGTTAATTAGCTATAAATATATAAAAATAGACATGTGTTTCCCAATATTTCACTTTTCAGCCACCACTACCTAGCACAGATCACTGGTGTTTGTGTGTGGTAGTAGCATGGAGTTTCCTATCATGCACAACGTTGGCCGAATGCCGATAGCTGTGGGGGTGTGGGAGATATGGTGGGTAGTTGAATGTGGTGGTTTTGACCAAAGACTTGTGTGTCCCAATACTTCTCTTTCCTGCCACAACTACATAGCAGAGACCACTGGTGTTTGTGTGTGGTAGTAGCATCGAGTCTTCCATCATGCACTATGGTGGTTAGATGTCAGTAGCTGTGGGAGTGTAGGAGATATAGTGTTTGAAAGTGATCAATAAAGCATGTTTCTGTATTTCGACCAAATGCGTGTGTCTGTATATTTCACATTGCTATCACAACTACATAGCGCATGCCACTGGTGATTGTGTGTGGCAGAAGCCTTTAGTCTCCCATTGTGCACTGTGGTAGTTAGATGTCAGTAGCTATGGCAGTGTGGGAGATATGGTGGTTGAAAATGGTCGACATAGGGCATTTTCCTATTTCTATCAAAGTGTGTCCCTATATTTCACACTGCTACCAAGTGCAGACCACAGGTGTTTGTGTGTGGTAGTAGCATCGACTGTCCCATCATGCACTATTGTTTTTTTTACCACTGACGATGCCCCACTCCAGAAGGGCGAAACTGTCTGGTAGAGGAAAGTTAAAAATAAAACCAGTTGTTAGAAGACGGATTTTTATTAAAAAATATTTATGCAACAACTGCGGATCATGGCCTACAACAAAGTTAATAATGCACTATTGTTGTTAGATGTCGGTAGCTGTGGGGGTGTGGGACATATAGTGGTTGAAAGTGGTCGACGTATAGCATTTTCCTATTTCTACCGAACACGTGTGTTCCTATATTTCACCTTGCAGCCAGAACTACAAAGCGCAGGCCACGGACGTGTGTGTGTGTGTGTGTGGTAGTAGCCTGGAGTCTTCCATCGTGCACTATAGGGATTGCATGTCGGTAGCTGAGGGAATGTGGTAGATATGGTGCTTGAAAAAGGTGGACATATGATAACAGACATGTGTCCCTATATTTCACTCCACAGCCAAAACTTCCCAGCGCAGTCCACTGGTGATTGTGTGTGGCATTAATCCGAGAACCATGGTGGTGTCATGTCGGTAGCTATGGGGATATGGGAGATATGGTGGCTGAAATAGGTATATGGAGGCCAATTTCGATCAGACATGTGTATCCCTAAATTTCGCTTTGCAGCCATAAATACCCTGTGCAGATCACTGATGTTTGTGTGTTGTACTAGCCTCGGTTCTCCCATCGTGCACTATGGTGGTTAAATGTCGGTAACTGCCAACCAAATTCTTGACAGTCACGAACAGAGTCGTGGGCACCAGCTAGGTGAATATTTACATGGGTGCCATCCTCTCACATGAGATTACATAACATGTGACAAAATGTGAACAAGCACTGAAATGCAAGAACTTGAATGCTTGAAGAAATTATGTTCCATCCAGATACTAGCTCATTTGTAAAAAAGTTTCTAGAAACTTGGGAAAACTCCTGTCACACAAGTTTTCTCATCCAGGTTTGTTAAGTAGCTCCTAACCACAGAAACAATACACGTCAGAAATTAACACGTTACCATTTCTGTGAAGTCTTCAGGCTGTGCCTAAAATCAATACCTAACACTCTATTCAATACTGCTAAAACTGTATCTTCTTCAGTCAATAATAGTACAGCTGTTTTCATCTCAAAAAGAAAAACACAAACTAAGTCATCGACTGCAAATAGTGAGACACTGTTTGCCACACGTGAGTATTCTGTAATGTCGAGTGGGCTAAAGATGCCCTGACTCCTCTGTCCATCATCCTTGGTGGTCTACCAAAACTCTCTCCAGCAGCAATCGTCAGAACCAGTGGTCCTTCGGCTCATGATGGAGGACCGGAACATGTGCAACAATACAAGCACATTATTTAAAATGATACTCACACACATTCTCTCATTTGAAATTACCCCACTCACACGCAGCACGACTGGGGTATTGACTGTCTCCCTGCTACCTTTTCTGTATACACTGGACAAAAATAGCCTCTTTTGAAAATCTTGTGTGAGAATACACGCTGTTCCTTAGCCATCTATTTGGGTGTAGGTCGTGTGTATTGTAACTGGACTGATCAGTAGTTTCTGTAGACATATGTCTTGACGGAGCACGTGTCAGACTGCTGCACTACTTTCCACCACACTAGTGATACTCCTACGACAAATTTCCACCGCAATAGACTGTGACATCACACTATGCCACGAATGATCTATTCACTGTTAGTGGTGGCGCCTGCAAGGAAAATAGATTTCCTCAGGCAGGTCCAAACCTAGTGGACGAATTCCTTTTTGGTATAATTTATTTCATACCATCTAGTTTGTTGTATTCAGGCGCACCATTGCCTATGTTTAATAGACAATAACTAAGGCTATCTATAAAAGTTTCATATTTAATCTGATATATAGTAATCCAAACAGCATTCAGGAGGACGTGGGTTTGAATCTCCATCCGGCCATCCTGATTTGGATTTTCCTTGGTTTCCCCAAATCACTCTAGGTGAATGCCGGGTTGGCTTCTTTAAAGTTCATGGCTATATTTGTCCCCATTCCTTGCCCACAGTCCTTTCCCCGCCTCTAATGACCTTGACGTTGGCAAAACATAAAGCTATAACCAAAAAAAAAAAAAAAGAGTAATCCAAAGAAAAGGGTAAAAACCTTATCATATAGCTGGCATACTGCCCCTCAAGTTGGAAAAAATGATACAGTAGAAATATTATCTTTTATTTGTGCATGTTAGTTGCTTAATAAATATAACATCTCCTGTATTTTTAATTAACTTGGGAACCGTCAGACCTGTTCAGAACGGATTTCGATCCCCCGATTCCCATTTTGCAAACCTGCGTTCAAATCCCTGTACTGCCAAATGTTTTTATTTCTTTTTTTTACATGCAGTAATCACTGCTTTTATTTCATTTAAAATTCATTTACGGATTTTTATTATGCGAAATAACAGACATTATGTTATTTTCAAACAATTACATGCTACCACCACTGCACGAAAATAAGTATAACTGTGGTAGGGGGTGGGGGGGGGGGAAAAAACCCCTGACCTTCTGGCTGTAATATATTTACTTTATGATTTATTATTTATTTCTCGTGTCCAGGATATTAATTGTAGAGATACAAGTATAGAAATGATGAACATGAAATATACCTGTTTCATTAAAAAAGACACACATAAACAATAAACTTATCAACAATAAACAATGGAATAATGATTTTCTAAAAACGTTGGGACTGTATATTCTGTAATATTTTGTTTTAAATGTTAGTTCGCATAATAAAAATTCGTAAATGAATTTTAAATGAAATAAAATCAGTGCTCAATGATTACTGCATATAAAAAACAAAATAAAAATATTTGGCAGTACGGGGATTTGAACGCAGGTTCGCAAAATGGGAAGTAAGCGCCTTACCGCATACACCACGCTGAAGCTTTTAAGCAATGCACTAAAATTATAATATTTAAAAGATATTTGCATATGTTTGCGCATTAATTTCTCGATACCTAGGACTCATTTTGAAGAAATAATTATCACTCAGGCATATGGAGTAAATACCCTTCAACATATACTCGGGGGATCAAAATCCATTCTGAACAGGTCTGATGGTCTCCAAGTAAGTCACTGAATCTAAGTGACAGACAGCTTTCATTCCTTTCGCTTGTGCTGGTACACCAACGATATTAATGCCTACATTAATTTGCCGTTCCAGCCAACCAAGGCTCCGACGGCTGTGGCGACACCTATCACGAGCAACTACGTCTTCTACAAGGTAAGCTCTGCTACAGTATTTCATTCAGCCCTAGTGACCATTTTTATCTGAGCTACGCGACAGTCGTTATCGTATTAAACACCAGAGTACCGACTCGTATATCAATGAGGAATGGTAGGGAAAGTAAACCTACCACATACCACATATGACGGTAGAAAATCTGCAAAACTGAGATGAGACGTGTGGCAAGTGGATCAGCACATGAACGAGCCAGAGGTGAACAATGTGTCTGTGATCCCCTTGTTATGTCACCAAGTGTGAGTGAGTGGGTGAGCAGTAATGCTCCGGCCTCGCATTCGGGAGGACACGTGCTCGAATCTCCATCCAAATTTCGGTTTCCGTGGATTCCCGAAATTACTTCAGGCCAATGGCAGAATGGTTCCTGCAAAGGACCGAGGCCAAAGTCCTTCCCATTCCTTACCTTCACCACTTCCCTGCCTCCAGTAACTTCAACAAGGCATACAGCCATAAGGAAAAAATGCTGTATGTCTTAGCTTTAATCCAAATATTGTCGGGTGTTCATGCTTGTGTTTGTTGTGGTGAACAATGGGTTTACCATCCTTGTCCTTCGTTATTTTCATTGTTTCAGCTATCCCAATTGACCTTGTATGTTAACAATTCTTAGTACAACTATTACGGTAGTCACATAATGTGCAAAGAAAATGTAAAGGATAAAGGAAGAAGTCTTTGTAAGTGTAAATGGATGAGAACAATTAACAGACACACTACTTGATGACACAAGAAAATGCCCTGATGTTTCAGTGTAGGCACTTTAGAATTTGGTTAAATTCTACTTTTCTTGGCTATAAGACATAGGGGAGGAGGTAAGCCTTCCAGAAATTGTAAAATTGTTCATCTCATAACTACAGGATATGGGAGAAGCAATTCACATAGAAGCTGATACTGCAGCTCATTTCAGAGCAGAAAGAGTTTTAAAGGCAGAAACGAAATCAAACATATAATGATAACCCTAAATAAACAGTTAATAATAGTAAACGGCTTGTAACAGTTTTCTTGGCAATGGACTCCATATGTAATACTGCTAAATTATTTTGAATGTTATTAACGACATTCAAAATAATTTAGCAGTAGTACATATGGAGTCCAATGCCAAGAAAATTGATCTGTTAGAACAGTTAGAAATATTCCTCCACAAGATAAAAAGCCAAGAGCATATGTTAAATGAACAAGTAGAATTTACTAGCCACTATTACTTTAATATTTTTAAAGATTTATTTCCAGCTTAATTTTTTAAATACTAGAGACAAGAAAAGTTCACCGACACGATATACTCTGGTAACGAATGATAAATTTCATCTTTGAATAACTTGTAACACACATCATCTGTAAACTGTTTTGTTGTGTTTATGTAAACATGTGCATCTTAAACGACATTGTGTCTAGTACAGTGCTCCGCAGTAAATATGTATATATTACCAATTATTCAGCATCTCGTCAATTCTGGTAAGTTTTCCACAATGTTTTCATATTTTGTATTTTCTCTCATAATAAACGTGTTCTCGTCACTTACTTGAAATCATTTTTCAGCGCAGGAACAAACTTTACTAGGCACGAATCTCGCTTAAGGAAAATTTAAAACCAAATGTAAATACCATAGTAACCTGAAGATGGATCCACAGGGTCCGAAATGCATTGTGTGATACAATAAAAGTTGTATTCTGGTGACTGAAGGCTGTTTCTCATTCTACCTTTTGTCTGATTAATACAGTCACGTCAATATAGCGAATTATGGATAAAATTAAATTCATTAAACACACTTGCATTGTCAACACACCGAATAACACGTTTCATTTTCGGAGCTAACAAATAAATTTTAAGTAATAATAAAGAACACTGCATAACATATAAAAGCTTTGAACCATTACACACAGTTTAATAAACACTAAATCAGTTTTAAACAAAATTACGCCATGAAGGAAAACGTGGCAACTTTCAAATTTAATTGTGAACCCCTATGAACAAAATCACTTTTAAAATGAATAATAAAATTAAAGAAAAATTCTGAAGCTAACACACTATCGAAATAAACAGTAAATAAGAAAATATTAGTTTCGCATAAAGACCGGTTGCATCATTCACCACCTCAAATTTTCAAAGGCCAATAACTTTCAAAGTACTTAACGTATCGAAAATCTAAATAGCTCCTTGGACAGGGCAGAAATGAGAGAATAATCTGATAAGAGTTTAAATAAAATATTCTACATAGGTCGTACAATCTACCGGAAGTAGAGAAACTGGTAAAACTAACAGTACTCTTTCTCTAACACAATTAAAGTTTTATGGTGATTTGAGAAACTTTAGAGCCATAGTCCCCATAACAAGAAACAATCCTGAGAAGTCACTCTATACACTGAATTTTCTAAGGCTCTCAGTTAAAATATTTTCCTTTAGCCATTTTTGACGTGCGTGGTGAAAATGCTAATCTATTTAAGACCTTGCGGGCCCGATGCCATGTCAGATGTCGGGAAGTCGTTGGAGTGATAGGACGTGTGATTTAGAAGTCACACAGTGAAGCGCAGAGCTTGATGGGTAGGAGAACCAGGTAGTAAGATTGGACACATGGCAGGGCAGCGATGATAGCATTTGAGCGACGGCACGTTTGTGAATATCCATGATGAAACTTTGAAATTTTTTGCTTGGGGTTCGTTCGGTCTGTTCTTGCTTCATTACTTGCAATTTTCGTGTGAAAATCTGTCTGATTTGCCTATGCCAACTGTAACAAGTGAATTTCTGTGAACTTGAAAGAATATAGTAACTTTATTATTTGAACAGTACAGTCTTTCATTTTTGCACATTACCTTTCTCTTCTAAGTTCAAATAGGATTGTGGTGACTGATATTACTCTGCAGTTGGAGTATCCAAGGTATACCACGGTTAATAGCTTGAACAATTTTAATTCTTATTAGGCGAAGAGCAAGTGGAGTTTGGTAGTTGAGGTGTCAGACTGATGTCCTAACCCCAATATCAGGTAAGACCCTTACAACAGGATCAAATTCTCTCCAGCTCTAATGACCTCGGCAAGCCATAAAGACTCTGTATATACATAACCATGCAAGCCCTCTCCCCTTTACAGTCATTCCAGTATCCTTCCAGGCCTCCTTGTCAATATGAGTTTTATACATTCACAGCTCTCTCTTATTTTAGCTCATTTTTCATATCAGTTACTGATTGTGCCCTGCGATAATTTTGACAAACAGATCAATGTGCCCTCCTTTGCATCCACTCAAACTCCTATAACTGAAACCCATAATACGGGTCACACCAACCTTGTTGGCTTAGGTAGTTGTCACACCATGAAGGTCTACAATGCCTGACACAGGATTAGCTAGTTCAAGCCCGAGAGGTCTAAGAAATTTTCATTATCAAGTCTTAGCCAACAAGGTATTTATCATATGGCCGTAGCACATAATCAGTAATACAATTATATTGAATTGTTTCTCGCTAATAAAATGTAACATTAAATTATAGTTAAAATTCAAATTATACATAATGCAGCCAATATAATGCTTCATTTGAAATGTCTTTGAAGTCTTTCGGTGATCCCCTGAAGCTCGAAGTGGGCAATCAAAGGTCACGTGACGCGTGGTTTGTTCCTCCTCACCACTGTCACAACTCGGTGAATGTCACATTCCCCACGTGTGAAGAGATCTGCCGCGGCCAGACCTGACTCTGTTGAGAGTAGCCCAGGTCTTGCGGGGAAGGTCGAGTCCCTTTAGTGCCTGTTGACTGGGAGTGCCATTCTGGTGGGGCCGACTCCAACCTGCATGCTTCTCTCCCATTAAAATTGTTAGATATAATCTGTTTTTAAGCTTGATCTTCGTGATTTAAGTCTCTGAAATTTGGTTTCCGTGTTGTCACGGATGGAGAGAGCCAAGCTATGGCAGATCATATTGGGCAATTAGGCGATTGTGTCGTCTCTTCGTAGGCCGGTTCGACGTTGCTCAAAAAGGGTAGCCAGCACAGTGGAGTGCTCATGATTCACCCACTAATTATCCACATTGTCTGTCTCAAAACTATGTCGATCTTATTGGTGTGGGTGCTATTCGTCCAGACAAATGAGCACCACTCAGCTGCAGAATTATTATCATATCCCAAATACGAAAATGAAATATGTTAATGAGAGAACTATCTCTTGGGAGTCAAGCCCTCTCCTGTATGCCGGTCCAGCTTGATGCATTGTGTACAGGAATGCTCTTCTTGCTGGTCAGTCCATCACAACACGGTCAGTGGTTCGGATATTTAATTTAATTGCAATGGAGCGCACAATCTGGTGGCATTTCCCCTACACACCCATTTTCTCCCTTTCCTGCAGCCCATCTACATTTACCTTCTACAAATTTCAGCTTTAAATTCTTTCAACGTTTTTGGTAAATTATTCATCATTTCTCTTGGTAACTTATTCCAATCCATGACACCCTTACCTAAGAAAAAGAGAATCTTCCTACACCCTTGTGCCTGAAATCGAGTGCCATCTTGAGGTCACGTTCATCTTTTCCCATCCATGCATTACTTTCAATTCTTCTACCGATATATTTCCATGACTCATCACCAGTATACGCCTTGTGAACTCACATGATCCTCTTCACTCTCCTCCAGTCTTCCAATGAATCCAGTCCAGCTATTTTATTATATTTGTTACTGATTGCGTACTGTGGTAAATTCCAGAAACAAACCTAGCAGCCCTTTTTTTGCACATTTTACACATTCACACAGCACATCTTTTCAGAGCTTCTACTTATGTGTTGTTGCATTGCACACTCCATGTAGGAGAGACTGTGTGCCAAAGTCTTTGGTTAAATCCCAAACCTCCCCACAGTGGGTGTGGAGTGAGGGCATAGGACACTGTTGATGGAAGTTCATCCATTGGATGGGGATGTTAAACTTGGCAACACTTTGGTGTCTTTTCGAAGAGTAGGCCTTCAGTGGATTGGTATGAGATTTCAACCTCATACTTCATTCATGTGATCACAGTTCAGACTGCACCATCCACACGATCAGTAACACTTACGTACCTTTCTGAGGAAGGCACGGGGAAACTACCCCAGCTAAATTTACCAAGACACCGCCTTGTGAGAGTGGCGTCCGGGATGCCTCGGCCACTGCTTATGGCGAACAGTATCGTCAATGTGGCTCCCTTGTGTATCCCACGAGCAATGGCCCTACTTAACTTTTTATATCGATTCTCTGTTTCCCAGTACTACCTCTCATTGCTTTTTCCAATAAGTGGCATCTCACTCTTTCTATATCCTTCCCCTGTCCATTGCCCTCGTATTCCCTTTTCTCTACTGAGCACGATGGGTGAGCATTAATGCTCTGGCCTCACATTCTGGTTCAAATTCCCGTCCGGACATCTAGTTTTGGGTTTTCCCAAATCACTCCAGGCAAATATTAATTCTGTTCATAAACTCAACCGTGTGTAATTTTCATTCATCTAACCCGATTCCTCTTCATTACAAGTTGATAACAAGGTGAAGTAGTGTTTAAACAATATTTAGACTGGTAGGAATATCAATTACTCTTCTTGATAACTCACAAGTTTAAAATACAGTGAACTATTGTGATGACTGTATTTGTCAAAGCCTTCAAACATGTTTTCTTTGCAGGGAAGCTACTTTCAGGTTGGAGACATTGTGTCGGTGCAGGATATTGATGGTGGGACATATTATGCTCAGATTAGAGGATTGCTCACTGATCAGTACTGTGAAAAGAGCTGTGTCTTGTCATGGCTTATTCCCACTACCAGTAGCCCAGATCCTGAGGAGGGTTTTGATCCCTCTACGTACATAATTGGTAAGAAAAACGGCTTATATAATGTTCTGTCACTGGTTTTAGTCTTATTTAATGTTATTTTTAACAATCCAGTGATCGGATTTTTCAACAGCAGTGATTATCAGTAAAAAGTTATCACTATTCTAGGTACTATATAATCATAAACAAATGATATTTCAACAATTGCGTCAGTTGGAATGTCTTTTTGTTACGAGTATGTCAATCAAAACAAGTATTGTTTCAAAATTTGTGTGGCTAGAATCACAAGAACTTGTTATTAAAGTAATACATCAGCCAGAAATTGAATGAAAATGTAGTCGAGTGCAGTGATACATACAATTTAATGCAAGCTACACAACATTGACAGCAATATAGCACATCCAGTTAAAAGCAAAAGTGAAAAAATAAATAATAAGACTTGAAAATAACAAATGAAGTTATTTTGCTTGGTATAAAATTGGCCAAAATCAAAAGACAAAATTAGAAGAAATAAAATTAATCATAATACATTTAATGCAAAAATTTTGCATAAAAATTGATATTTTGTCCAGTGCAATCTTTGTACCAGGCAGGGGACCTGCCGTAAATCACCGATACTCCTCTCCTCCTAAAATTCTCATGGAAACGGCAGCATTGATACAGGCGGGCAGCCACTGCCACTGTGGCCTGCACACCCTCCCCCGTCACAACAGATTACTGTATACAAAACCCTGATTCAGCTGGTAATGCAATTCGGGTTTGAAGTACTACAAAACAGACTGACTGATGGCATTTGAAAGAAAGATACAACACAAGATTAAATCCGTGCTTGGTAATGGAAGCAGAAAATGGGGAACCTATCATAATACAGACATGTATCGTATGGACAAGGAGCCAAATATTGTGGCTATAATTTAGTTATATTGTGTAGGACATATGGTTCAAATGCGAGGCAACTAATGACCAAAATAATACTCAGTGCCAGAATGACCATTGAAAGATCAAGAATACAGTGGATTGACTGCATATATAAAGATTTTCATGTAGGCCTAGTGGATAAAACCAAAGTAAAGCACAAAACAATCTTTCAAGGCAGCACACACTTTATTAGGCCTGATCGTGTAAAATAAATTAAATATTTCTTTCCCTGAACCAAGCTCTTATAAGCGACTGTCCACAGACTACATAGCTCCAATTTGGCCTTCTGTGAACCCCACATATGGAGCCTGATCTGGCTTTGCCTCTACCCCCCTCCCCTCTCCCCCACATTGTATGTAGTTTTTTTTCTTTATTGATTCCAGTAGACATTTTTTGCTATTTTCTCTTGACAGACTATCGTAAATTACATAGTTCCAATATAGTGTCAAATCAGTCATAGTTAATAGGCTCTATAGGGAAAGAGAAATTATAAAAACATATTAATTCAACATATTTGGGCATAACACAGTGTACTTCTTTTAGTTTATGCTCTTTGTAGCTATTCATTTTGTAGAATTTCCAAGCTTAAGGTAAGTAATTACAAAGGTGAATATTGTGTTTTTGCTTGTAGAAAATTTAAGGAAAGAAACTTCATAAAATTTGATACAAAATGATGAATAGTTGAAACTACAACTATTGAAGAGTTATCATACACCTGCTTAAATATTCCTCCATTGGCAGTAAAATAAAGATTTTTAATTTCCTGTGTAACACAATGAAGTTGAACATTTAGGAAAAATTCTTAGGTGGTAGTTCATAAAGTGGTTCAAGTGTTCTAATACATGTTGACTTGTATGGAGAGTGTTCATCTTTAATTTCAATTGCCAAAGAAATGCAGACAATTGTTTTGCTTACTATTCGGAATAGAACTTCATAATCACGTATTTATAGCTAAATCACCAGTTAGTCAAACTAAAAGGATTCAGAAGATAAGCTTGAGCCACGTAGCACCAATTTCATCTGTGATTCTCAGTGAAGGCAATACGGATGGTGTTAAATGTGTCTTCTTCCCTGTGGGTTTGTATGTTGTAAAGATAGTGCAGAGTTGAGTTTTTGATACATTTGGCCTAATTGGTCCCTCTCATTGTGTCTGGTTTCTAATCATGGGCTTATGTTTAATTGTAGTGCTCGCGCTAGTGGATGATTAGATCAAATAGAATGATGCTGAGTTGAATTCCTTATGGCAGCCCAGTTGTTTGTTTATATCTGTTGTCCTTGAATATGATCATATAATTTTCGCTGCTTACTGTTGACTGTCATAGTTTGTCGTAGTTCCACAGATGTCGCATGTTACAAGCTGAAGATTTATTTTAATTTAATTGGAATGGACTATATGTCCCAGTGACAACATCCCTAAACACCCACTTCACAATTCATTTTAATCTTAAATTCTTTGAGTGCAGTTTTATCACCCACCTCCTTCTTCCCCTTTACAAATTTTAAATTCTTCCTTTGTTTTTAGTAAATTGTTCAACACTTGGTAATTTATTTCAGACCCTGGCTCCATTATCTGCAAGAGAGAATTTCTTCCCCCAATATTGCTACCCCTTGCTCCCTTCCTACTTGAATCGTTTTTGGTTCAGCCACGTGGTGAGTCTTGCAGTTTACATATCCAATCCCCTCCCCGTACGTCCTATAATCACGATTAAGGTATATCGTAAAGTGTGCTCGTATTAATGTGCTCTCCGTGGTCCTCCTGCCTTCACCTGTGGTGAGTGATGGGTTTATTTTCTCTATCCTTTGCTATTTTCATCGCCCAACAGCATTGTCATTGTCGCTATTTTCCAATTAACATCTGTTTAGTCAGAGCTGATATATGGGTTATATGTGACTCAGATGTGTAATTTTTACAATTGCTTTTTCCATAATGCTGCAAAATTGGCTCATTACTGAACTCATATGTTTATCATGTTCTCATCAGCCCAGTATTTCAGTATGAAAGTTATAGATGTTAGCAGTAGTTGTAATACAAGTGGGGCACAATGTAGATGCGTTCTTAAAATGTGCTATTCCATTGATTGTGCTGCCTAAAGTTCCATATCATATTGGTTGATTTTTTTTTTTAAGACTTCATTTACAAATATTGCAAAATTTGTTAGCTTTCTCTTTTGATGTGGGTGGGTTATCCACTGTCTTTGAACTGCTTCACTCAGTATACACTACACACTTACCAGATTTGATACAGTATTCCACTGCATATCCTGCACTAATGTGAATATTAAAATGTAAAATGTCTTATTGCTCTTTTGTGTTACTGTTACAGAATGTTAAATATCAATCACCATCCCAGGAAGGATTGATCATAAATGAGATCCCATCACTAAAAGATCATAAGAAAACTGGCTGGATCGCAGTGGGGCAGCCAACCTGAAACAATTCAAACTTCTGCCATAGCGCTATGTTATTCAGCTGCAGAGTACGCCTGTCCCGTATGGCACAGTTCAACCCATGCCAAACAAGTAGACATTGCACTTAATGACACGTGCAGAATCATAACAGGCTGCTTAAAATCAACTCCAGTCGAATGGCTCCACCGTCTCGCAGGAATAGCACCACCTTCTGTTCGAAGGGAAATAGCAGTGAACAAGGAAAGGAAGAAAGTGAACCATGAAAAATCTCATCCACTATATGGGCATATCCCTGACAGGCAAAAACTGAAGTCCAGAAAAAGTTTCCTAAGAACATCTCAGGAACTTACAACGACAACTGAAGAAGCCAGGTTACAACTATGGGAAGCTAAGGCTCCCCTTCCGCGTGGCTGGGGAAGAGTGTCTGAATCTTTGCCACCTGGTTATGACAAGGGATGATTGACATGGAAGTCTTTGAATAGGCTGAGATCAGCAGTGGGCAGATGCAAAGTGAACTTAGCAAGATGGGGCTATGCGGTGAAGACCAGACTGTCCAGCACATGCTCCAGTGTCAACTGTGTCCAGCATCCTGCTCGGCAGCTGAACTGTATGAGGCCTCAGAAAATGCACTGGAAGTGGCCAAGTTCTGGTCGATTATAATTTGATGATTGTGATTGTGTAACTGTATGTTTCTGATACGAAATAATAATAATAATCACTAAAAGAGAAGCATTACTCAAAAGTTTCGTGAGTTAGTTTTCTAAGGACAGCTTCAGAACTATTACGTACTTCAGTTGATAGAAAAACGAGAAACCTTGTTTGCTGAAAGAATGGGATGATCAGAGAAGAAACAGTATTTTTTTTTCAACATTTTGTGCTTTTATTCAATTTGTGCAGTTTCTTTTTTACAGTACCCATTCTTATCTACATTGTTTCCCTATTCTGTTCACAGCAACAGTCCTTATTTGCTTCCTCATCCTGACTTTAGCTGGACATTTTTTTCTCCCCAGGCCCTGACGAGGAACTTCCCCGGCTGCTGTCGTGCATGGAGTTTGTGATGCACGCTCCTTCAGATTATTTCAAAGATCGCCGTTCACCATACCCTTCAGTCTGCTCCAACACGAATGATTCAAATTTCATTTGGACTCGTCTACCGTGTCATGTAAGCTACGAACTGTGAGATATAAACATGTTACTTTAATTTTAATTATTAACTGAGAGTTGTTTGTTTACTTAACCCTTTCCTACTGGCTACTGGAAATAAAGGGAAATTTATAATTTCAATTATATATTTGTATATAAAGGTACTTGAAATTAAACACTAATATTTTTTTCAAAAATTTTTTTGGAGCTCTTATGTGCTAATTACTAAGCCGGTACTAATTAGTACCGTCAGGGACTTTGTGTATCTCAGGATGTACAGAAATAGCAATTGAAATCAGTTATGTTCATATTGGTATGAAATGCTCACCTCATGATATTCAACAAACCAATTCGTTTTGCTCTTTCAGACACAAAAATACATTGTGGTGGGAGCATTTGGAATTATGTTTTGACTGTATCTTCTTCATACTACATACTTTACATCTTCACCTGATTTTTAAAAACTAGGGCCAGTGTATACCTGTTTCCCAATCTTACGTCTCTCATTGTGGAATAGTCTGACTTGCTTTGTTTGAATAGATGAGGGCTTGGTGAAATATCTGTAGATGACCTTTTCTTCTTACCGATATCCTATAGTCACCATATCCTGTGCAACTGATCTTCTGAAATTTTTTACAGACATTTTTTCAAATATCAGACCATTTATGTTATAGGCATTGACAAATACAGTATCCAGAATTTCCCAAAGCAATCTATGCCATGATTTTCCGTCAACATTGCACAAAGCCATCAGCCGATCAGCAGTATCAATCCCTCCCATGAATGTATTGTAGTCCTTGACGAGTCTTGGGCGTGAAACTGTCAACTGCAACCCATCTTTTTCTTTACGCATAACCAGTGGTGTAACAACAGGGTGGCAGGATGGACAAAATGCCACGGGACTCGCTTCCAGAGGGGGCCCCCGATGACTGGCTGGAGAGTTCGCCAATCCACCCTGAAAGAGGGCCCATCTGTTGAAATTTCCACGGACCCCAACCGGTGTAGTTAATAGTTACGCCACTGTGTGTAACAGTTGTTTCCTCGCTGTCAAGAAAATTTCGTTCTAAATGTACGACCTTTTCATCCTTCCATTTCCAGTAGCCAATTTCTAAGTTTGAATATCTATGGTCACAACTTCTTTTTAGTTTGCCATCAACAGGTAAGTTGTTAGGAAGCCCCTTGGGATTGGGCCTGATTGTCCCACAACCAAAAGTTCTTTCAGTTTTTTCTAATAATAAAACAGATGAAAAATAATTATCATCGTCATTGCTCCATTTTTGTTCAGTCAATTCTAAGACCGTTCTTTGACCTAATGAGTAATCCAAGAACTTTGCAGTCATTTCTTCATTTTTGCCTTGATAAATTATAAACTTCTAAGAGAAGAGCTTCAATCAGAGCGTAGTTCTTAGAAATATCAATTTAAAAATATCTAAAACAATAATAAAACCTATTGTATACTTGCTAAATCTATTTACCAATAGATTTGTATAAAACTAACCAGAAGTCCCTGACGGTACTTATTAGTGCTCGTCGATTTTTCTCGATTATTTAGTAAAGAAACTAGAAAAACATATATTATAGGTAAAATATGTATGGTTAAATGTTCAAACTAAAAGAGTAATAACAGAAATCAACATTTACCAAATAATTCTCACCTAAAAATGCATTGCAATGTAGCACTTGTTACTCTTGTGAATACGCTGTCAAGCCCCAACTTGGAAAATTCATTGCTCTGCAATTGCACTGAATTTAAAAATAAATGTTCTCATTGTCTGACCTAATGGTATAGCAATGGATCAACAGGTCTAACAATGAACTGTACAATGGCATTGTCAAATTATATGATGTTAAACATAACGGTACTAATTAGTACCGTTAAACATAACGGTACTAATTAGTACCGTCAGGGAGGAAAGGGTTAAAATGAGCCATTTATATTCATTAGTACAGAACAAGAGCAGGCATTCAGTGAGGAATGAGAAAGTACTAAACATGTTTTATTTTCCAGATCAGCAGGTCAGCCAATGAAGAAGAGGCGGGAGCAGAGAAATAGAATGTGGGAAGGTGAGGCTTGTAAGTGAGAATGACCCTGTACCACAGTGAGAATAATATGTCTCACTTAGTCGTGGTTTAGGTCTATCTTAAATTAGAAATGATGAAAGTGCTAAAGGATAAAGTTGATGAATGTGCCTTTTCAGTATCTGATTTAAGTGAAGAGCCGTTACATAAAATAAACGCACATGTAATTTGATTGCACCATGTAGGGTGTAATCAATTTGTGGCTCAGTGCTCCAGATTGCCAATTGTAAAACTGAAATGAGCATAAAAGTTCTTTATTTTACATCATCAATTTAAGTTATTGCCGTGATTTAACGCGGGACACAGTTGATATGTGTGTGTTATGTATGACAGCTATGTAATAGAAGGTTGGAAGTAATGGTGTTTCATGTGTAAACAAGCAATAATGCTCAGCCAAGGGATATGTAGTGGAAATAAACATGTCTCTTATAGAGTGGAAGGCAAAATAGAAGGAGGACACACAGTACGTCTTATGCTACCACTAACCCTAATGGTTTGTTGACCGTTCGCTTTATTTCCCGTTTCCTTATTGATATTCATTTTACTTTTCAGCATAATTGCCTGTTTCATAATGAGCACTACTACTATTATTTGACCCTATTACATTTTCCTGTGTACTCCATCTTACTACACTCGAAGCTTACACAAATATGAAACCTGAATTTTTAAAGTGATCTACAAGTAGTATGTTACAAAATTCAACAGTACGCATTAAATATGACTGCTATGTGTTTATTTGTGATTTTATGTTGAATTTAAGTAATGAAAGACTGTTGTACGTTTTAAGACTGAATTTGTTGTTGAATTCTTCCAACAGATTATAACCTTGTAGTACATAGTTTATCATCAAAATATTTGAATACACATTGGAAATGCACATCAGATATAGTAAAGGTATTTCATCTATTTTCAAAGCGAAATTGATAAATTACCAATTGGTGGTGCTTAAATAATCAAAAAATTCCATCTTAACGGAAACTACAGATTAAAAGAAATCTTTGTAAAAGAGTCTGACCGAATAAGCTTAAGATGTGAATTGTAGCAAAACACTGTTAACAATGAAAAATATTGCGTTAAAGGACTATGTATACATTAAATGTAGCCTTAAAGAATAATTTTCTATGTATGATTGCACAAAAATAAAGACTCTTGCTATAAGTTTATGATTTTTCTAATCTTTTGTATTATTGGTAATTTAATAAACATTATACATTACTCCCAAGCATCAGTTCTCTCTATATTTTATTAATGTAAACATTTAAACAGTATAATTTTTTCTATTATTTGAACACAATCTGACATTCTGGAGAGGGGAGGTGAAATTTTTATTCAGGATTTAAAAAAATAAAAAAATAAAAAAAAATAACTGGTTTTGTGAGACCATTAGGGACTATCATTCAGGGATGGGAGGGGGAAAACCCAAGGCAGAGCTTTTCATATAAATAAGGAAATTATTTCTTAGGCTTCTGCAGTCATTTTTGTTTACAATAACTTGATTTACCAGGAATACCATTTTTTATTTGCTTTGGTGAGCTTTCAGCTACTATGCTGCAGTCTTCATCAGCAACTCAAATAAAAAAGATAGTATTTCCTGTAAATCATGTTTTTGTTAGAAATAAGCGCACCAGCAAATTTCAAATACATCCAGAGGATATTATGAAATGAGCTGGTTTGCAAAATAGCAGCACTGTTCAGGCCTGGTTGTTCATGTGAATCTCAGTGGGCTATATGCAAGTTAATTCATACAAAGAAGAAAAAGTAGCATTGGATCTCTCAAAGGCATTTGAGAGAGTGGGCTATAAAGTAGTGTTAACAACCATTGGAGTGGATGAAAAAGTGACTTGCTGGGTAGAAGAATTGTTAGAAGGTAGAAAGTAAACGGTTAGGGCATGAAATGCAGTATTAGGTGTGTTGGGAGCATTGCTATTAATTATTTTGAAAAATGATTGTATTGGTTGTTTACAATCAAAACTTTGGTTTTTTGCAGATGATTTGATGTCATGAAATATGACTACCACGAGAGAGGGATGACTAGCTGGGTAGAACAACATAGAACAAAGACAAATGCCAGGAAAAGTCAGTTTATTAGGTACTCAGATAAATTAATAAATGTCCTTTATTATAATAGGGTGTTGGAGGAATTGTTCGTTTAAGACATTAGATGTTATGTATATTTACAGTTGATCTTCTCAAGTTGCCTTCCCCTCTCAGAGGTTGGCAGACCACCAAGTCTGGTCGTGACACTGCAGCACGGAAAGTGCAGTTATACCATCTCCGAATGTCCTTCAGCCGCGAATTCCTTCTTCCAACAGATCGTTTCCCCTGTATCTCCATTTCAATGATGAGTTGCAGTAGCTGGTACCTATTGCTTCGCATAAGGTGTCTTTGATATTGTGTTGCAATTCTTTTTGTTTCTCCATCCGACGAAGTACTTCTGGTTTGAGGTTTTCAGCGCCTAAGATATGCGTAAAAGACGATGATACAAATACATTTCAAATGCTTCAATTCTTTTCTCTAGATTTTGGTGTAAGATCCAGTTTTCACACCCACGGAGAACACGTAGCAGTGAATCATTCGCATTCTCAATTGGAGACTGAGATCCGATCTTATGAAAAAAAAATTATTCTAATAAATTGTCTCCTGCCCTGTTCTATTTGCGATTTGATTTCTTTCTTGCAATCACACTGCTCGTCCATCACAGTGGAGGAGGATACATGCTTGATCTTATTGCCTTTTATTGATATGGTTGCCTGGATTTTTATCTTATAGAAGACCACAACTTTTGTCTTGGAAGGGTTGACAGCCAGACCAAACTCTTCACTGTGCTAGACTTAATTGTCTATTATGCGCTGGAGTGCAAATAGATCTCTAGCTATGACAACAGTGTCATCTGCATACCTGATATTATTGATCACTTTTCCATTTATAGTGATCCCACTGTTTTCGTTCTCCAACACTTCCCTGAAAATTACCTCGGAATAAATTTTGAACAAGGGAGGTGATAGTACACAGCCCTGGCAAACACCCTTCCTCATTGGAGTCACTTCTGATGTTCCTTGGTCAGTTTTTACATCTGCTGTCTGATTCAAATACAGCATGCTGATAATGCTTAAATCATTTTGGACAGTACCAGTTGATCTCAAAATCTTACAGTTGATAGTAAATTGAATTGTACACGGGGTAGAGACATGTTTTAAAATACTTCATTTACTGGAGGGTTTGATGAGGGGACGTACCAGAGGGTTGAGGGAATACGTCACAAAATCTCGAATGTGGCGGTGCAGTTTGGGACCCACATTGAACGTATCAGATTCAGGACTGGGAGGACATGCAAAGGAGGGCAGCTAGATTTGTCTGTAGGCACAATACAGTGCATAACTGATACGATAAAGGAGCTGGAATGGGATCCATTGGAAAACAGGAGGAGAGTGCGGGGGTTATACAAAGGATATGTTTATGATGTGGCTTCGATTGATATTGGCGAATAATTAGGAATACTACAAGGAAGAGAAGAGATGACCATGAGCACAAGTTGGTACTCAGTTTCAGACATAAGGGTGTGGAAAGATTTTCTTTTGTAGATATGGAAGGCAAGGATTGGAACAAATTATCAATGGAAATGATAAATAACTGACCGAAAACACTTAAAGTTTAAAAGAAAAATCCAGCTAGAAGTTGTTGGGTTTTGTTATTACAATCAAACAATTTAAGAATAAAAGAAAGAATGGATTAATTATGAAATAGGGAAACAGTTGAATAGGTAAACTGCTTATGTTCCATTACAATCGAACTAAATTAATTTAAAGTACAGCACCTTCATGGTTTTTTATTTATAATATGACTAAGCAATTAATGGAAAAACATCTACTGGACCCCTGTTCGTGTGCGACAGATGTGGCAAGATTTGTAGCGCCACTGTCGGACAATTCAGCCTCAAAAGAAAATATGGTGCACTCAATCCTTGCGATAACTGAGTTACCACAACGATCATCAGTGAAGATGATAATGTGGCCAATATACTAATGTGAAATATACAATAACATTGCATCATTCACAAATTGATGTCCACTTGTAGCAGCCAGTCTACGAAAGAAGGCTTAGCACTGATAAAATCTTGAGATGATCCATCGTACTTAAGAGAATATTCGATAATGATGAGCTCCGCAGTCTGGGAAGGAGCTCTAGTTACAGACAGGAGAACCTCGAGGTCTTCACTTAATAGAGCACGGTATTGCATTTGGTGTGGCCTTATCTTAGTTGATTTAGTTTAACTCGTGGGTCACCGATGTTTAACTGACTGACGAATAACTTTCGACCCATTTTGTCACTCCTCCTTTATGGACTGGTACTACTGTGGCACTTCTGCATTCTTCTCTGGCAAACAGCAAGATTACAGGGTCAACCTATACAATTGTTAAAGAGGTAAGTTACAATATCGTATCCCACTATCTTTAATAAACCTGTAGTAATATTACCCACACTGCCTTTTTAGCTTTCTTAGTTCCTTCTACTAGGGATCTATTTAAAGTTTTGTAGTTTGCTCATTTCTAATTAGATGGAGATGCACCTCCCATCCCAGGATGATAGTCTCCAATAGTTTCATGAAATCAGTTACTTAGCATCTCTGTCACGTTGAAATCATAAGTATTTTTTCCCATCCGCATCTACGGCATAATTGTCTGAATACCTTGCCTTCTCCTAAGTTTTCTAACAAAGCCATAGATATTTCTAGATGGGTTGTCCCTCTGCATGAATAATAATGCTTCACAAACCCATATCTAGCTTCCCACTTTGTCCCCGTTAATTCCTTGTTCAATTGTTTAAAATGTTCGCTACTGCCCTACTGTCTCTTAACTCTGTCGTGTTCTCAGCAACCTCTTTAACCTCCTTACCTCCCTATCACAGTATGTGCATTCTGTAATGCTCTTTATTTTCTGTTTTGGAATAAACAAATCTTCTCCCAGTCTTATCACCTCCTTGAACTGTTAGCACTTCGACATGACTGTACTTGCGCCTTCTTCCCCTGAAATTTCTGCCTCTATATAATTGTACCTGTTACCACCTTTAAATTGTGGCAACTGGTTTATGAATCCCTCGATATTCATCAGAACTGCTTCATTTACTCGACACCTCACAAGGTTATCATCTGGATTTACTAGTAATACAAGGGAGAATCAAAAAGTAAGTTACACTTCCAAGTTATTGGCATTTATGAAACCACCAACACGGCTATGACAACATACAACGTAAGTTGACTTTTGTACATAGACCCCAAGAGACTGTAAACATTTCTCTGAACAGTGAACCAACTTTTTTATTCTGGGTACATAGAAAATCACCTTCAGCACTATGTAACCACCTGGAGACAGTTGCTTTTACCTCATCATTGCATATGGCAATGAAATAAAAACAGTGGTGAAAATCGAGCGGCAGTTTGATTTTGTTGCACGATAACGCAACACCTCACATGGCCCTCCAAACATCCGAATTACTGCAGCGATTCAAGTGGTTGGTATGGCAACATCCTCCATACAGTCCAGACTTGGCACCATGCTATTATCATGTGTTTGGTAATCTGAGAAAAGGAGCTCTGTGGATGACGATTCGCAAACGATGAGAAGGTGAAAGCAGCTGTCTCCAGGTGGTTACATAGCACTGGAAGTGATTTCCATGCATCCGGAATCGAAAAGTTGGTCGACTGTTGCGAGAAATGTTTAGTCTGTTGTGGAAAAGGGAACTTACATTGTATGTTGTCGTAGGTGGCTTCATAAATGGTCATAACTTGGAACTGTAACTTAATTTTTGATTCGCCCTCATATATCTAACATGTTGGGGTCCCTTCTGCTCTGCTCTACAACTTGTGTAAAACCTCCTTGATTATGGTATTTGCAATTATTATTTTTTTTTCCGTAGACTTAGTAATCTTACTTCCTTTCCACCTTGCAAATTTAAATCACAACCAATAATGTTCATTCTACAGTCATCCCTGAACTCTGAATATGAATTTAGTTTCCTCCCCTAGAGCTTTATCTTCATCATTCACTCTTCCTCTACGGTAAGCAGTCGACGTCCTCATTTTTCTTTCCATATCATCGTAGAAATGTGGCAATGATCTATAAATTAAGTTATCCTACATCTCTTGTTTACTTCACTCTTAATACCAGTTCATTTCTTTGTCTTTAGTCCGCCTTGCTCAATGTCGGTTACTGCATCTTCAACTTAAAATGTTACATCGGTAATTTCTCGTCCAACGTCAACCTAATACTTCTCAGAGATTTATATTATGCCTGTAGAAACTTGTGCCATGACAAATACCCGAATTAACCTTGACTGTACATCGTAGCAACATATTTTTTTATCTTTGATGTGTAGTATCATTTCAGAAAAGTCTGGTAACGATTAATACATTATTAAATATTCTTTGTCGACAATATTGCAGACAAAGAAAATTCCTTAATTCCAGAGTGTGGGTAACCTCAGACACACAATACCCCTACCAACATACCGTTATTATTGTCTTCCATTAAAATGTTGCAATATGCAGGTAGAAATTCTATTATTTATGTCATCATAGTTACCTAAGGCTTCTTCAGACTGCTTTCCAAAATAGATTTGTGGAGATCCAATTGCCACCAGTAACAGTCTCAGAAATAAATAAACTCATGAAACAATTAAAACCTAAAAATTCTTCCAACTGCGGCAATATTTCAGGCAAATTACTAAAAAAAGAAATATGGTCACATTGTATCAATCATGTACTTGTCCCACATTTGTAATGCATACTCAATGCAAGGTATGTTTGCAAATAGACTAAAATATGCAGTTGTAAAACAATTATTTAAAAAAGGAGAAGCAATATGTGTAGATAACTATCATCCAATTTCCTTACTTTCTGCATTTTCAAAGATTTTTAAATAAGTCGTGTATCGTAGAGTAATAAAACATGTTACACACTATAATATCCTCACTAATTCACAATTTGGGTTCTGAAAAGGATCATCCATAGAAATGACTATATATTTATATTTAAATAACACATTTGAGGAACAGAATAATAAAATGAGTAGGAATACTTTGTGATTTTGCAGAAGCATTTGACTATGTAAATCATGATTTACTTTTGAAAAAAAAAGGAATACTATGGTATTTATGAAACTGCAGGTAAATTATTTAAATCGTACATGGAAATTCAATGCAAACATTTTCCATTTTTGATTCTAAAATTAGTAGAGATGCTACATCAGACTGGGAGAAAATAAAACATGGAATTCCACAAGGCTCTGTTCTAGGATCCCCCATCTTTTGTTATACATGAATGACCTTCCTGGAAACTTATCTGACAGAGTTAAGAGTGTTTTATTTGCAAATGGCACTAATTTGACTGAGAATTTAATGTAAATGAAGTACTTAATGAAGTAGCAAATTAGTTTAAGGCAAATTCATTAAAATTAAATTTTGAAGAAAAAAAAAAAACACATTATATTAGGTTTAAAACAACAAATTATGCACAGCCAGATTTACAAGTAAGCTATAAAAATAACAATATCTTAGAAACAAAAGACTATAAAATTCCTTGGTATTTCCGTTGGCACGAACATATCACTTCACTAGTAATGATGCAACTAAGGAAAATGGAAGCGGCTTTTAGGCGATATAAATAAGAAAAGAAAGGGAAATTAACCCACCACATACCAAAGTGGACGGATGCAATGAGAGGGAACACTTATGCTGACAAACAACTACACTACTAAAGAAGTTAAGTAATGCCACGTTTGCAATTTCTCTAACAGTAGATCTAGAATTAATGAAACAGGTGTACTCATATTTTCATTCATTGATGTCATATGGCATAATTTTTTAGGGAAACTCTTCACAAAGTAAAAAAATTTTCATAGCACAGAAAAGAGCTATTAGGATGTTGTGTAGGGTACAACCAAGAACTTCTGGCAGACAGCTTTTTTAAAAAAACTCAATATTCTTACAATTACTTCTCAGTATATATGTATATTCTCGCATTTGCTTTGTCATAGAACATTTTAACCTATTTACATCTAATTCATAGGTGCACAATTTCAATACAAGAAACAGAAATAACTTGCACAAAACACAAACATCTCTGTCATTAGTACAAAGAGGAGTCAATTATTCTGGTATACACCTGTTTAATAAACTTCCCAAAAGTATAAAACAGTTTTCAGATAATAAAGATATATTTAAAGAAAAACGGAGAGATTACCTTATTGGATACTCCATTCAAGAATATGAACAAAATAATTTGCGGTATTAAAAATGACCTTTTGCAAAACTCAGTTGTAAAAATTAATGTTTATTGTTATTCTCTGTATTTGTCTTTGTAATGTATAATTGTTTTTACAATGATTATGACTCATATTGTAGGTATGTGTATTAACCATGACATGCTTCACATCCCAGAGGTACTTTCTCAGCAGGGATCCATGAAACAAGATTGATAAATAAACCAAATCTTATATATATATAAAAATAGACGTGTTTTTTACTATATTTCACTTTTCAGCCAACACTACCTAGCACAGATCACTGATGTTTGTGGGTGGAAGTAGCATGGAGTTTCCTGTCATGCACAACGTTGGCCGAATGCCGATAGCTGTGGGGATGTGGGAGATATAATGATTAAAGTTGGTAAGTGCAGGGCGTTTTCATATTTCGACCAAAAATTCGTATCTCCGTATACTTCTCTTTCCTGCCACAACTACATAACATAGACCTTTGGTGTTTGTGTGTGGTAGTAGAATCGTCTTTCCTGTCGTGCACTATGGTTGTTAGATGTCGGTACCTATGGGGGTGTGGGAGATATGGGGGTAGAAAGTGGTCGATCTGTGGCAATTTCATACTTCTGCCAAAGACAAAAGTGTCATGGTGTATCACTTTTCAGCGAAAACTATAGATCACAGATAACTGGCGATTGTGTGTAGTAGTAGCACAGAGTCACCTTTCGATCACAACAGCGGCCGATTTTCAGAAACTGTGGTACTGTGGTAGATATGGTGGTTGTAAGTGGCCGACCAAGGATATTTTCGTATTTGGACTGTCTCCGCATATGTCACTTTTCTGCCACAACTACATAGCATAGAGCATTGGTGTTTGTGTTTGGTAGTAGAATCGTATCTCATGTAGTGCACTATGGTTGTTAGATGTCGGTAGCTATGGGGGTGTGGGAGAAATGGGGGTTGAAAGTGGTCGACCTGTGGCAATTTCATACTTCTGCCAAAGACAAAAGTGTCATGGTGTATCACTTTTCAGCGAAAACTATAGATCACAGATAACTGGCGATTTGTGTGTAGTAGTAGCACAGAGTCACCTTTCGATCACAACAGCGGCCGATTTTCAGAAACAGTGGTACTGTGGTAGATATGGTGGTTGTAAGTGGCCGACCAAGGATATTTTCGTATTTGGACTGTCTCCGCATATGTCACTTTTCTGCCACGACTACATAGCATAGAGCATTGGTGTTTGTGTTTGGTAGTAGAATCGTATCTCATGTAGTGCACTATGGTTGTTAGATGTCGGTAGCTATGGGGGTGTGGGAGAAATGGGGGTTGAAAGTGGTCGACCTGTGGCAATTTCATACTTCTGCCAAAGACAAAAGTGTCATGGTGTATCACTTTTCAGCGAAAACTAAAGATCACAGATAACTGGCGTTTGTGTGTAGTAGTAGCACAGAGTCACCTTTCGATCACAACAGCGGCCGATATTCAGAAACTGTGGTACTGTGGTAGATATGGTGGTTGTAGGTGACCGACCAAGGATATTTTCGTATTTGGACTGTCTCCGCATATGTCACTTTTCTGCCACAACTACATAGCATAGAGCATTGGTGTTTGTGTTTGGTAGTAGAATCGTATCTCATGTAGTGCACTATGGTTGTTAGATGTCGGTAGCTATGGGGGTGTGGGAGAAATGGGGGTTGAAAGTGGTCGACCTGTGGCAATTTCATACTTCTGCCAAAGACAAAAGTGTCATGGTGTATCACTTTTCAGCGAAAACTATAGATCACATATAACTGGCGTTTGTGTGTAGTAGTAGCACAGAGTCACCTTTCGATCACAACAGCGGCCGATTTTCAGAAACTGTGGTACTGTGGTAGATATGGTGGTTGTAGGTGACCGACCAAGGATATTTTCGTATTTGGACTGTCTCCGCATATGTCACTTTTCTGCCACAACTACATAGCATAGAGCATTGGTGTTTGTATTTGGTAGTAGAATCGTATCTCATGTAGTGCACTATGGTTGTTAGATGTCGGTAGCTATTGGGGTGAGGGAGAAATGGGGGTTGAAAGTGGTCGATCTGTGGCAATTTCATACTTCTGCCAAAGACAAAAGTGTCATGGTGTATCACTTTTCAGCGAAAACTATAGATCACAGATAACTGGCGTTTGTTTGTAGTAGTAGCACATAGTCACCTTTCGATCACAACAGCGGCCGATTTTCAGAAACTGTGGTACTGTGGTAGATATGGTGGTTGTTAGTGGCCGACCAAGGATATTTTCGTATTTGGACTGTCTCCGCATATGTCACTTTTCTGCCACAACTACATAGCATAGAGCATTGGTGTTTGTATTTGGTAGTAGAATCGTATCTCATGTAGTGCACTATGGTTGTTAGATGTCGGTAGCTATGGGGGTGTGGGAGAAATGGGGGTTGAAAGTGGTCGACCTGTGGCAATTTCATACTTCTGCCAAAGACAAAAGTGTCATGGTGTATCACTTTTCAGCGAAAACTATCGATCACAGATCTCTGGCGTTTGTGTGTGGTAGTATCACAGAGTCACCTTTCGATCACAACAGCGCCCGAATTTCTGAAACTGTGGTTGTGTGGGATATTTGGTGGTTGTAAGTGGCTGACCAAGGATATTTTCGTATTTCGACGAAAGGCATGTGTCTCCGCAGATTTCTGTTTTCTGCCACGACTACATAGCATAGAGCATTGGTGTTTATGTGTGGTGGTAGAATCGTGTCTGTTGTCGTGCACTATGGTTGTTAGATGTCTGTAGCTATGGGGGATGAAAATGGTCGACCTGCGGCAATTTCATATTTCTGCCAAAGACGCATGTGTCACGGTGTATCACTTTTGAGTGAAAACTATCAATCGCAGATTACCGGCGTTTTTGTGTGGTAGTAACACAGAGTCACCCATCGATCACAACGTTGGCCAAAATTCGGTAACTGTGGGAGTGTGTGAGATATGGTGTTTGAAATTGGTCGATCATGAATATTTTCGAATTTCATCCAAAGACTTGTGTGTATCCGTAAATTTTACTTTGCTGCCGGAACTACATAGCGCAGAAGACTGGTATTTGTGTGTGGTAATAGTATCCAGTCTCCCATCGTGCACTATGGTGGTTAGATGTCTACAGCTGTCAATATGAATACATTACAATCACAAACGAAGTTGTGGATACCAGCTACTATATTATAATTGTGGAAGTAAGTTTCTGTCTTTTTGTTACGTTTTGACGACTAAATGGCTACAATGAAATAGTGTAGGAAGGACACAGGACATTTTTTCGATATGAATAACAGTTTTAGTCACGAAATTTTAAGAACTTATTGAATGATGAAAGACAGACAGATTCGCGTGTTAGTCTGTAATGTTACGTTGGTTGCTCAGTAGCGCAGTCTGTTAGTGTTTGATTTGTTAATAAATTTCGATAAGAAACAAAACTTATTATTTAGTATAGAAGTCAATTTGCTCTGCACTGTACTATTCATTTGTGTCTGTATAAAAGTTTCTGGCACCAATTTGTCTTCCTTTTTGACATGCCTTACGGACGGACGTAAACCTGGCCTAAGGTGCAGGTCTAGAAGACAATGTGCTGCTATTAGATTATAAGATTCAGATGCTCAGGTTGAAGAAAGAAGAAAAAAACCAAGCTGAAATATAGCTGCCATCAGTTAACCCCCCCCCCCTCCCCCCCACACACACATCCCCGCACCTTCGCTTACTTTTCTGTTTTTAAATATGTTGTAAATTGATTCTCTTCATGAGACAGATTAGACGATAGGATGATATAATGATGGCTTTCCATCATATTATGTCGACTCGGTGTTGTTTGGGACAAATCTTATGTTACTAATAGTTTTCTATATCCAATTCTGGCAATGAAACTCCAAGTCCACGCGTACGAAGTCGCGGGTAACAGCTACAATACTATAAATGCGGAAGTTAGTCTCTGTCTTTTGTTACTTTATGACGACTAAATTCCTATACCCGTATTGACTGAATTTGACAAGAAAATCTGTAGGGAGGGTACAGGACAATTTTTTTCGGTATGATTAACAGTTGTAGTCACGAAATTTTGAGAACTTATTGAATGGTGACGGAGAGACGGATGTTTGTGTTAGTCTGTAATGTTAGGTCGGTTGCTCAAGGTGTGCTCCTCGCGCATTATCTTAGTGAATAGTTTGTTAATAAATTTAGTTTAGAGAAAAAAACGTATTATTTAGTATAGATGTAGATTTTCTCTGTCCTATTACTTTGCGTCTGCTTAAATGTTTCTGACACCAGTTTATATTGTCTTCATTTTTGACATGCCTTGCGGGCGTAAACTGGCCTAAGTTGTAGCTCTAGCATAGCACGAGCAGCTAAAGTTATTAGAACCCAAGAATCGGATGCTCATGCTGAAGAAAGAAGAAAAGACCAAGCTGAAATAAAGCTGCCCTTAGTTAACACCTTCGTTTGTTTTTTTGTTTTTAAATATGTTGGGAATTGATTCTCTTCAAGAGACAGGTTCGACGGTAGAATGATATAGTGATGGCTTTCCTGTCATATTATGCAGACTCGGTGTTGTTTGGGACCAATCCTTCGTTACCAAAAACTTTCTATATTCAATTTTGGAAAAGAAATTCTTAATCCACGCGTACGAAGTTGCGGGTATCAGCTAGTATATTATAAAAGTAAGTGTACAATGTGTGTGCCACTAAAACTAAAAAACGACTTCTGGTACGATCAAGGGAATATGGTGTGATAGAACTCAGTTCCTTATCCATGAGGAAGGTTTCCCATTTTTACCTGAAGGGCTTGCTGTTGAAGATATAAGGGATGGGATTTTCACCCTCTAGAAATTTCTAGAACAATCCAGAACATTCTAGAGGATTCGGGAGCATTCCACAAAGTTCCAGAATGTTCCGGAACATAAATATTTTAAGGTTTATCCTTTTATTCCAACTACCACACAATCTCATATCAACGACCTGAGCAAAGCCAGGTATCTCACAGGTAGATCATTCTCGAATATTCTGGAACATTGTGGACCATTCGAAGCTTTTTTTTGTATCGGTGCGACTAGCCATTGGTGGGGGTATATAAAGCAAGATCCGTCGTGGGTTCGAACGCCACTTTCTTATCAGTGTCAATCGGAAGAACTGAAAAAGCAGTGAAAGTTCCAAAGTAGTGCAGCGTGTGAAGGGCGTGCTGTTCAAGATATAAGGGCTGAACCGTGAAGTGTGAATAGGTGAATATACAGAAGAATCAAGAATTGCAACACAATCTTATAATAAAAGACTGTGAACACAAGCCACCTATGAAAATATCACCCTACGAAAAAGTGCAGATGAGGACAGGTAAACAGTACAACCTAACAAATGAATCATTCTTCTATGGCGTGAAAAATAATATAACAAACACATCGTATTTGGAAAAATGGATAACATCTAGCAATTTTGGAACACAAAAAAAAAATCAGCGGAGAAACACCGGGATTCTGTTGCATGAATAGAAAAATTCGATTACCACCACTGGAAGCACCTCCGCAGAAATTTCTACATTATATGACCGGGGAAATTCCAGAATCAAAACATTTTCTTCAAAATATAAAAATGTACAATGACTGGTTCCAAATGACTTCTTTCAGTGTCACTTCAATCAATACTAACAGAGATTATGTTTTTTTTTTTTTTTCCATCCAAGGACAAATCTATCACATGTGATCATTACTACTACCACCCAATGAACACCGTAAATTTCTGCAAGTATATTTCATCAGAAAACTACTGAACTGTCATTTTAATTTAAAAGAGTGAAATTTCCAATCAAATTAGCCTATAGTTTTACAATTAACAAAGCACAAGGACAAACTTTAAAACATTTTGGCATCAACTTCAAAGACTCCCGCTTCTCTCACGGTCAATAATACGTAGCTTGCTCTCGAGTAGGAAATTCGAAAAATTTGTGCATATATTCCCCGGATAACAAAATGAAAAATGTAGTTTATAAAGTATTTAAATACTTTTAACATGTTTTTAATAAAAAATGTTTAACACTCATATTTTAATGTTTATCCTTTTATTCCAACTACCCCAAAATCTCATATGTGCTCTCAGAGTAAAGCCTCAGCAAGTAAAGAATAAAATAAAAGGAAACATTATGAAAGGAAACGTTTTACTGAAGTTCTTAAAGAGCGGACATCTATGACAATAAATATAAGTTTCAGACCAATTTAACTATCTACATTTTTGCACTTAAAGGCAGCAATGAGATCACAGTATTTTTATAGCTAGAATTGGCAACTATTGACTAATAAAAGATAATAAATGCAACTCAGTCCACAACCTGAAGGTTGGCTGGATCCTCCCGAAGGACGCATACTAAGCCATTGTGTCAGAGGTAGGACGGCCAGTTCCTTTCCTCTGGGACCTGCAGTTTAACGTGGAATCTGAACTGCAGAATGACCTGGCATAGCTCAAATGATCAAACACAACTCTCAAAAATTCTGGCGCCTACGAGGATGTGAACCTGGGACCGGAGCAGCGAACTTTCTGAAAGTAAGCACCTTAACCACTTGAGCAACAAAACCGCTCGATAGGTAATTATAATTATAAAATTGGATGTTGGTATGTCTGAAACGTCGATACTGTTTGACTGATCACCATGAAAAAACCGCCCGGGGAAGTACTAAGTACAATTCTAGCAAAGCCATATATCGAGATTACCCCTCCAGAAAAACACAATTGTTTAGTATGGATCCTAAGCCACTCAATGCAGGATATATTGCAGAAGGCATCCCAGAATTTGGAAGAATACCTGTCAATGCTCAAAATAAAACAATGGAGTCTAAAGAAAACTGCGAAATATAAAATAAAATTCGGAGGCTACCTGGATGAGATACTCAAAGACAGAAAGAACACCAGCTAAAGTAACAAGACAATAAAAAAGAAATAAAATAAAAACCTCAGTGTCGATACACCTGGTTACATAATTAAATACTGAAAAAAAATATCCCTCGTAAATGAATGACACTAATATATTTTCATGTTCTCAACCAATTGAATGGCAAGAAAAGGGCTACAGTTTGTGGATTCGCCATGACATCGGAAGAGGGAGAGAAACGAGGTGGCCAGCAATGAAGGTTCTGGATTCCCGTTAGTTTGAGGCGCCTGTTTGAGAATAGTGGACATTGGTTGAGGATGATGGTGGTGTGTGTTTAAAACGGAAGAGGGAATGAACTGTTGTTGTTAATTTTATCGATGAAGTGTTATTATGTAAATTGTTACTGTCTTATGCTGGTTTTCATGTGTATGTTTTTTCACCAGTTGGAACATTTAATGATTTATAATAAAGTTTTGTTGTAAAACAAACAAACAAAAACGTTGGCACATAAATATATATTTTTCATGGAGAACTTTTTTGTAATCCACAAAAATGATAATTTGCTTTGTCAATTGTCATTATCAATTCATATTTTACTAACACCAAAGAGTATGTGCAGGAAGTGTGGTTCCTACGTGCAGACGTAGGTTCAGGTGGCAGATGTGCACTAAGCTTTCTCGACCACAGCTGACACGTTAGGGTAACCCTGAAGTAGCGAGGCTGCCCACAGGTTCGAACATGCTTTCCAGGCAGAGAGGGAGGGGGGGATATTTAATGGTCGCCTTTCACCTGTTCACGAGCGCCTCGTAGAATCTGGATCTCAGAGCCACAGGTGGGGCAGTAGTACAAGTTTAGAGGCTAGAAAACTGGCTTCTACCACAGCCCAACCAAACTGACATACTTCACTTAGTGTTCACTATTTTTAAATGTTATATTTTTTTCCTATGCCCATCATGCTGCTACATACAAACATGTCTTTGAATATATTTTAGGTCATACTGAGAATGAGAGTAATATCTTTATGTATCAATTAATTCTTAGAAATACGCTATTATATTTGCTAAGGAAATGTGGATTGCAGGTGGAAATTCTATTATTTATGAAAGGAAACATTTTACTGAAGTTCTTAATGAGCAAACATTTATGGCAATAAATATAAATTTCACACAAATTTAACTATGTACATTTTTGCACTTAAAGGCTACAATGAGATCACAGTATTTTGATAGCTAGAATTCACAACTACAGACAATTCAGTAATAAAAGGTAATTATATTTATAAAAATGGATGTTGATATATCTGTTTGAGATTAATACACTTCAATACCATTTGACTGATCACCATCAAAGTTGCTACATATTTGTATTTTTTTCACGGAGAAGTTTTTCGCATTCCACAAATTGATAATTTCCTCTGTCAGTTGTCATTATTCATTTGTATTTTGCTAACACTAAAGAGTATCCAACTTTGTAGACAGTGCTGCCATGTTTAATCTATGGTTGTTACATAAATTGCACACACTGCTTTCAGAGATCAAAACAAGAACATTATGACATTCAACGGTGTGTTCAGTTTAAGTGCGAAAATGAACGCACTAAATAAACTAATAGACTAGAGAAAATGTAAACAAGTTTATAACTTAAAAAAAAAAAAAAAATTCATGTGTACAAATGCCAATAATCCAATCTGTTGCCGGATTAAATTTAGAAAATCCATTTTTTTTTACATGGTCAGCTATATGTTGCTTGCTGTAGAGTAAGATTTCAAGAAACTCTATACATCTAAACACCAAATCTGAAAACAAAAAATATTGTCTATCCACTAAAATTTTGCTAAATGTTAGCATTAGTTTAAATTATTTTAATTTGGTTCAGTTATATAGTTAATGGAAATATTGTTCATTCATATGAATTATTAATAAAAAATGTATATAGTTCAGCATCAACTTATACCAATTATAATAGTGTAAACTCATCAGTATAAGCCATCTTTCATTTTTCCACAATTTTTCTACAGTGAATAATAGATTCTAGATTATATACAAATCATACATTTTTATATACACAGAGGTAGATAAATATACACAGGCAGGACACCATCTGGCAGGTTTTGCTAGTTTATATGCAAAATATCAAGTAAATCTATAGCTTATCGAAGCTCCTGGCTGGAGGGCTATGGTGACAAAACACATATGACAAAAAAATACAATTTTTGGGATAGGCCCCTGCTCATGCAAATAGCTATTTACGCACACAGTTAGATCAGCGTGTGAAATTGTCATATACTGTATATTTACCAACAACATTATTTTCACATTCCCCACCACCACTATTCTGAACCAAACAGTTCATTACAAACCATCCACGTGGCTTGGTTTACAGCAGGTGTGTGTGGTAACGTATAACGTAGGAATGAATGTCAACTTGCACCTTTGAAAATTTTTTTTTTTTTTTTTTTTTTTTTTTTTTTTTTTTTTTTTTTTTTTTTTTTTTTTTGCAGCCTTCAATTTTGGTTAGAAATGGATTTACTCTCTCTTTGCTTTCTATATTAAAATAGCTTAATCACACTGTGGTATAGATTAGTTTGTAAAGGTATTTACTAATGTATGGTTGCTATTTTTTAGTGGTACTCGTTACAGTTTGGCAGTGCACACAGTACATTAATTTAAAAAATTGACATGGACTAGAATCATTAGTAGAACTGAAATCCTTAAACTATACTGTGAGTGTTCTCTCTCAGTTCTCAGTCCTATTCATTTATGTCTAAGAGTTTCTTGCAAACTGCCTACCTAAATTAACTTTGTTTTATAGCCATTGTGGAAAGGTAGAAAATGGCAAAAAATTAAGATGTCATCATAAATCATGATAATTTTTTCCCAGTTTCTTCTCATTGAACCGTTCTTGTATTCTACAATATGAAAGAGTTAAGACCTACTTTCAAAAAGTAGCTATTCGTTATTAAACATTTGGAATTAGCATTATCGTATAATACAAACAAAAAAAATTTGAATTTGTCTGCATCAAACAAATGAAGCGAAGCAGTTCATCGCTAGCTGAAGCAATATTCCAACAGCTTATTACAGAGAAATCTTGCACAATAATCTCCATTGGATTCATAAAGTCACTGAGTATCTACCTGAGTCTCTTCAGACACAAGAACCAACATTTCAATATGTAATCTTGACAGGTTCTGCGCCAGATAGAGTTGTAGAAAGATGAGCTTTCGATGGCTAGCTCCCACGGCATTGTCGTGTCCGGTGTTATAACTGCGACAACCAGAGCTGCAACACTTGTAGTTCTGCTTTGTTGTGATTGGTCGGCTCTGGGGCCTCGGCAGCCGGAGTCCGATCTCATCGTACCCTAAAGCTACAGTTCCAGCTCTGCTTATCCGTGATTGATCAGCTCCAGAATCTCCTGCAGACCTGCTCTCCTTCGTGTGTTCTACCGTGCTCTGACTGGGTGATCCAATAATCAATACCCAGAGGCCAGCAGATCCACTCTCATTTTCTGCCAGTGCCTTACTATCCATTAGTATAAAACGTGGTTGTCTCAGAATGGACAAGGCTGGTTTCCATGTGCCGCTGAACCACAAGCCCACGTTCCTATTAATATTATTATTATTCAGCTGTATTTCTATGGCTTATTTAATAATTGACTCCCAGAAGAAGGAACACTCTGCCAGTCAATTTTGTGGCCATTTTCAATCACTTGTTGCGCAATGGCAGATTTTCCTTGCAGCCGAAACTTCCAGCGTCGACCAATCACGACGAAGCAGAACTACAATGTCGGTTGCCAGAACTGTGATTGTTGTGAGAAATTTTCTGCCAGGCTTTCAGTTGGATCGCTAGCCACTCACTGATTACTAGATCACCCAACCAGAGCGAGGTAAACCACACAAGGGAGAGCACCCATTGTATTTTATAAACTCCTCCTTGTTTTATTTTAATATGGATTGTTTTGTTGTCATGAATACAGAATCATTTTTAAAGTCTTGTGGCAAATAATAATAATAAACTTTCCTGTTGTTCACTTGACATTTATTTTCGTCTTACTTCATTCAAAACATCTGAAGAATTACAGAGGTCCTTTGCTAACAGTAAATTTATTTCAACACCTCAAACATGCAAACTAACTTTTCCTATCGCTTGCCACATCCTCTTCTCTTGTATTCATACGTCTGCATAGCTACAGACTTTTTTTTTTAAGAGTAATTATCATTCTTCTCTGAGTAACCTGTTATGCTACACACGTCACGATATCATCTGACCCGGTCCACAGGAAATTCTGGAGCTGACCAATCACAGATAAGCAGAACTGTAACTGTAGCTTTACGGTAGTATGAGATCGGAACCCGGCTGCCGAGGCTTCCAGAGACAACAAAACAGAACTACAAGCGTCATGAGGCTGGCAGACAAGGCCAGTGCAGCTCTGATTGTCACAGTCATAACATCAGACCTGAAGATGACACTACCTAGCAGAGAACCCATGGAGATTACATTTGTTCAAACATTTCGATAAATGGAGAAATGAGGGTTGAATACCTAACACCACAGCCCGCCTACTGGTACAGCGTCTTCAGAGCCCACTATCAGAAGAGGGGCACGCAGGGGTAGTCGCACTGTTGCTGGCCGTAGGGTCCGTTCGGCTCGACGGCCGCGTGCAGCCGCGGGTCCAGCATCGCGGCACCCTGGTGGTGCGGCAGCTCTTTGGGAGGTGGGCCGCCGCGGGAGGCCATCATCTGGTGGTGGTTGAAATCGAACGGCGGCGGGTGGACGCCGGCACCGAAGCCGAACGGCTGGTTTGCCGCCGGATTTTGAGGGGGGTGACCGGAGGCGGGGTTCTGGTCGATTCTGTTGGTCATGTTTGCTTCACCTTGCAATTGTGTTCCAGACGTGCTAGAGTAGTCTTCGCCACTACTGCAGCTAACCTGTAAAATTACAAAATGGAAGCATCTGTTCTTTTGTTGTAGATACAGAGGGCTACTCGAAAAATCTCTCAGATATTTTCATAAATTTATTTGAGATCAAGTATTACAGTTCTGCTAGACTTCCTTTATATGGAGAAATAGGCAGTCGGTTTCTTAGTTTCCCTTAAAGTTAACACATTAACACAACACCTCAACATTTCTAAAAAAGAAAAGAAAATTAATACATACTTCATTCATAAATTTGTCTGTGTATGTCTATCCTGTCTACTGTATTGTGTAGAAACAATAAATAATTGGTAAAAAATTATAATCGGAGATTTTCTGAAACTGGTAAATATGTAATTATTATTTTTGATTCAAGACAAAATGGCAAGTTTATTTTCTGAGAAAATATCAGCCATTGCAATGGGTTCCTGGACGGTGTTGTGTGTCTCATTTACTCGTTCACACATTAAGAAAATTGGATAGGGGTGGCAACGACAGTGCTGCAAGGCAGTGAAAATAAGGAAGGGTAGGGAAAATAACCCATCACTTACCATAGATGAAGGTAGACGGGCCATACAAATACCCTTCACAATATTTTGCTTAAAAACCTCGTAGATGTACAACCGAGCCATTTGGAAGTGATGGGTGTACAGGCACTACGGCCCATCACGTGAGTCGCTGCAATAGTGACTCACAGGTTCCTCACACCTTATTATTGATATTCTGGACTGTGCACATAAATATTGGAGGGGAGGGGGTGGGGGGTTACCCAAGTAAACCACTCTGTAATTTTCTATTATGGTGCTTTCCTCAAGAGTTTTCTTGGTTTCAGATACAGCAGCAGTATTGGTTGTATCAATTTCACTTCTTCTAACATATCAGATTATTTACTTTTAATTACTCTGACACTGAAAGCAACAACATGTGAGATTTCTATAATGACGCAGTGTTTGTTCTTTTAAATGCGACAAAGCGCATGCTCTGTTGGCACTTTTCAGACACACATATTTTCCCTCATTTCTTGTACCCAATTGCTTTTGCCCTGTTCAAATGTTAATTTAATTTTTTTATAAATTATTCATCATTTACCTTGGTAATTTACTCCTTACCCATAAAATAAAATTTCCCCACTTCATTATGCCTGAAACCTAGTGTCATCTTTTTCCTTCCACGCACCTCTCTTAATTTTTTCACCAATTCCTTTCCACACCTATCACCAACTGTACATTCCTCCCACTCTCTTCACCCTCCTCCTGTCTTCCAATGAATCCCACTTAAGATCCTTTATCATATCAGTTACTGATTGTGTGCTGCAGTAATTTCCAGAAACAAATCTAGTAGCCCTTATTAACTCCCCCCCCCTCCCAACCCACCAAATTCTGTATTTGATACTCAAAATGTGTCCCCCCTACTACACTACCATATTCAAGCAATGGTCTGATCAAAGTTTTGTAACCCAATTCCTTTACTTCTCTGGCACATTCTCTCATCATCCTCTCCAACAAATGAAAGATTTTGAAAGCTTTCCCTACTAACCGTCCAATGTGTCCTGCCGAATTGAGGTTTTTTTTGGTCAATTTTTTTGCCAAGATATTTATGTTTCAGGTCTGCAACAACCAATTCCTTCTTCGTCTTATAATCAATTTTTAGTTTTTTAACTGTGTACCTGATAAGCTGAGTCTTTTTTTGCATTTATCTTCGTTCCATGTTTACCAACCCAACTAGATTTTCTGTCCAAATGCTGACCAGTTTTTTACCGTTTAGCTTCGACACTCCACCACATAATATTCTTCGTGGATCCTTACCCTCTTTGCTGGTGGTGGCTGCTTGTTTAGTTGTTTCATATGTTCCCTACTGAATCATTGCCTTTCTAATCTATTATGACCTCTACATCTGTAGCCTCTTTTAATCCCTATTGTGATAGTTAGGTTTTTTTTTTTTGTTTCCTTTATTTTGTGTTTTGGAATAAATGTTTCTTTCCACACTTAATTTCTTACTGAATTGCTCTCAACTATTCTAGGGCCATCATCCACATTTGAAGCTTTTCCTGGAACACCTCTTTAATTCAATAACTGGAATTTGTGTCTTGTTACGATTATACCTCTATCTGTTCTTTTTATTATTATGCTTTGAATCTGGATTCTTCAATCAAACAACATGTCATAAATAATGGAATGTCACACATGCATTAAATTCAGCAGCGTATTATGAAATTAAACAAAATAAACAAAGATTCTACAATGTTTTTAGTTACACCTGTTTGATATAAAAGAGAAATTTGAATGGCAGTTGAAGACAAATATAAAAGTGCAAATAAAACAAGCAAAAAAGTATATGGTTGCAGGACTGTGCAATAGCCATTTCACACGATAGAAATAAGCTACAAAATCAAAACAGGAATATAAAAAATACCAGAAAATTGAGAAAGTGGCAGAAAATACCCCAATGCAAATGAGTGTACTGCAGAGATATGGGAGCAACTGGGGGGGGGGGGGGGGGTATTCATACTGGTTAGCAAAGACTACTACAGTTCACTGGTGTTCAGAGATCACGACCATGAGTTACTTGGGGTAGACTTCTGGGGAAATAAAAATAAAAAAAGTCAGGGTGTTGGCTACTTACCGTAGTGGTAAAATGAATGCTAAAGATGAGGCTCTTGAGAAAAAACTAAATTCATATCAGAGTTCAGAAGTGTAGCATAGAATGGTTATTACTGGTGGGGATTCGAACTTACCAGGTGTTAACTGGGTAGGAAATAAGAGTAATAATACAAAGGAACAGAGATTTGCAAATACCTTAGTAAGTGAAGGAGGCTTTACACAGGTGGTTGAGCAAAAAACAAGGGGATATTTGGATACTTTCCTAATAAAGCCAGATGATAACCCAATCGGGTGTCAAGTAACTGAAGGAATAAGTGATCATAATGCAGCTGTGCTGGATATAAGGGGATTCAGTAAACCAGTGGGCAGAATTGAAGGGGGAAATAGATACAATTATAAAAAAGGTACAAATCTTGGATCAGAAAAGATATTTCAGGGTTAATTTTATTAAATGGAGACAAAGTGGGAAGAGTTCAAGGAAATAATAAAAAAAGGTGAAGAAATGTTTATTCCAAAACAGAGGATAAAGAGAATTACAGAACCTTCATACTATAACAGGGAGGTGAGGAGGTTAAAGAAATTGGTGAGACGAGAACATAACAGAGTAAAGAAACAGCAAGGCAGCAGGGAAGTCATGAAACAACTAACAAAGGAATTAATAATGTCAAAGAAACTGGCTAAGGATGAGTTTATGAAGAATATTATTGTTGCAGGGGGACCTCTGACCGATGCATCTAGAAATTTCTATGGCTATATCAGGAAATGGAGGGGAAGAGAGAGTATTGAGACAACTATAGATAAGGACGGAGAAGAAGTAACGGAGGATTTGAAAAAGGCAGAGATTTTAAGTAACTGGTTCAGTGAGTCTGTTAGGGACAATAATCCAGGGGTAATATCAGAAAATGAGCCTATCCACACAGTTGGAGGTAGCAGATTAGGAAATTTTAAATTAAATATGAAGATATCATGAAGGAAATAAGGAATATAAAAAAGTGTAAAGGGGCTGGTGTTGACAATATTACTACAGATGTCTTAAAGATAGCAGGATGGGACATTGTACCTTACCTTCAAACATTATTTAAATTGAATCTGCATACTTGCGGCTTACCACAGGATTGGAAAAGTGCAATAGTAGCACCGGTCCATAAAGGAGGGGGTGACAAACAGGGTTGAAGACTATAGGCCAAACAGCTTGACATCAACGGTATGTAAATTAATGGAGAGATTAATATGCAACCATACTAGAAGTGTCTGCGGGGAAAGTAATTGGTTTTCAAGTCAGCAACATGGCTTAAGACAAGGATATTCATGTGAATTTCAGTTAGCAGGCTATATGCAAGATATTTCTGATGAAATGGACAGGGGAGGTCAAGTTGATAGTATGGCACTAGATCTTTCAAAGACGTCTGACATAAAATGGTGTTAAATAAGGTAAAAAGGGGGTCAAGGCTGGTATGGTCTCAAGGATCTCAGCCTGTGCCGGATGGGCTGAGATAATAAAACCTTGAGAAATGCCTCTGCGATCTATCTTAGCAGCTCTGCCAGCAAACCCTACTCCCACGTCCACGAAGGTGAAAGCCGCGTGACCCCTGGGCAATGCACTTTCTGAGTGTAGCTAACGGGAGAGGATGGAAGGCGAGCCCCCAGCGCCTTAAAACTGGGACATTCTGGCTAAGGGAAGGAACACCCTGAAATAAAACCCTGGCCCTCCAGGATGGGGGTTGTGAGAAGGGCTGGTAACCCTTCCACATAAAAAGACATTTACTCATAAACCTCAAAGTAAGGAAAGCCGGATGGATCTTATGAGGACAACAAAGGCAAGGTCAAAGGACAAACGATTTGGAATCAAAGACAATTTGAAAATAGGAACGTGGAATGTGAGAGGAATAAATAATAAATAATATGATCTGGACAGGGAGTTAACTAGAAAGGGGATCAATATTGCTGTAATTACAGAAACAAAAAAGAAATTGAAGGGAACAGAAGAAATAGATAAATATACAATGATCTACAGTGGAGTGGCACGAGAGAAAAGAGCTGCAGTAGGAGTGGCAATATTAGTGGATAGGAAATGGAAAAATAAAATTGTCAGTTATAATATGATAAGTGAAAGGATTCTGACTCTAAGATTGAAAGTAGAGAGAGGCAACCTAACCTTGATCGCCATATATGCCCCAGAAGAAAACAAACGAGAAGAATCTGAACAATATTATGAACAGCTTCAAGTGGTGATAGACAGAATTAATAAAAGTGATTTCCTAATACTGGCTGGCGATTTTAATGCTCGCGTAGGAAATAGTCCAATTCCAGAGGTAATGGGGAACAGAGGTGAATACACATTAAATGAAAATGGGAAACTACTGAGAGAATTTGCATCCTTCAACCAGTTAAACATTACAAATACATTCTTTACAAAAAAAGATATCCGTAAATTTACATGGACGGCAAGAGGACAAAGGTCTATCATTGACTATGTAATGGTTAATAAAAAATTAGGTCCAGATGTAGTAGACACCAGTGTACATAGAGGTAGTGATATGTATACAGATCATTATCTCGTTATATCAAAAATAAGAATACTTGCTAAATGGAGGAAAAGAATGAATAAAAACTTACAACAAGATCAAGAAGTTTTTAAGACCTACCTTTTAAAAGATGAAGGAATAAAACATCTATATCAAAGCCGATTACAACAGCGCTTACTGGAAAACCCAACAAATAATGACATCAATAAAGAATGGGAAACTATAGCTTCATCAATACTGAAAGCAGCATATGAAGCCATTGGCAAGAAAAAGAAATTTAGAAGAAAAACTGGACTTAAAATGTGGAACGAAGAAATTGCAGAAGCCGTCAAACAAAAGCAAAAGGCTTATCTAAAAATGATACAGGATCGGACCCTAGAAAATGAAAATGAATATAAAAGAAGAAGAAATATTGTTAAGACAATAACAAAGAAGTTGAAACAAGAGGGATGGGATAGATTAATCAGTTCAATAGAAGATGATGTCCATGGTAGACAAGAGATGGCTTATAAACTTATGAAACATCTCAACAAGGATGAAAAGGAAAGTGCTAATATAAATGTAATTGAAGAAGAGGCATGGGTAAAACACTACAGAACATTATGGTACAATAGTAATTATAAAGAAGAAGAAGAGAAAAAAGGAATGGACCATGTGGATACTAAAGAAATAGATCCAATAGACATAGAGGAGGTTGATGCAGCACTAAAATCATTTAAAAATAGAAAAGCTCCTGGACTAGATACAATTAATTTAGAATTGATTAAGTATGGGGGAATGATTCTGAAATTTAGATATTTACACTTAATTAATATGTGTTGGAAAAAGAGAACCATCCCAGAAGAATGGAGGAAGGCCAAAGTTATTTCACTTTTTAAGAAGGGAGATAGGAATTCATGTGATAACTATCGAGGAATTAGTTTATTAAATACGGGATACAAAATATATGCAAAAATAATAAATAACAGGCTAAAAGTAATAGCAGATGCTCTCCTATCAGAAGAACAATGTGGGTTTAGGAAAGGAAGGTCCTGCATAGATAATATATTCTGCCTTAGACAACTACTGGAAAGAGAAGAGAATTTAATTTAAAGACTTTCATTGCTTTTATAGACTATGAAAAAGCGTTCGATAAAGTAAATAGACAAAAACTATGGGAAATAATGCAAAGAAATGGATATCCACAGCATTTAATACAAGTTATTCAAGATATGTATAGAAGGACACAAATCGTCTTAGACCTGGGAAATAAACTTACAGAAGAAATAGCAATTAACCAAGGAGTGCGGCAAGGTTGTAGCCTGTCTCCAACACTGTTTAATATATATATAGATGACTTAGTTAGGAAATGGAAAGAAAATGTCCATCCTGGTATAAAAATAAGCAACAACACTTACATAAATACTATGTTGTTTGCAGACGACCAATTTATCCTCCAGGAAAATGAAGATGGACTTCAAAAAGCAATTCATATACTAAACATTATCAGCAAAGATTACAATCTGCAGTTGTCTCGTGCAAAAACGAAAGTTATGGCATGGCAGGGGAAATATCCTATCAGAGTTAAAATAGTGGTAGACAATCAGCCAATAGAACAAATCTCCAGCTTTACTTATCTCGGATGTGAATTATCTTTCAATGAGGATAACGAGGTGAAGAAGAAACTTCACCGATTTCAGTATATGTGTGGAACAATTCAACGAACACTGAAAGGTAAAGCACGAGAGGAGACTCAACTCAAGTTTTATAAAACAATAGCCGTACCGACTCTGTTATATGGCAGCGAAACATGGGTAAATAAAACGCAATACAAAAGCAAAATTCAATCATCGGAAATGAAATTTTTAAGGTCAGTAAAAGGGTATTCCCTAAATGATAGGAGGAGGAATGAGGAAATAAGGGAACAACTGAATATCTCCCCGCTAAATGATAGAATTACCCAAAAAAGGGATAACTGGAAGAACCACGTCCTACGGATGAGAAAAGACAGATTTCCTAAGCTTGCCCTAGAGTACCATCCCACTGGCAGAAGGGACATTGGAAGACCTAGGAAGAGATAGTCGGAAGAATGAGGTCGGAACAGGCTTTTTGGCCTATCCATGAAGAGGAAGTAAGTAAGTAAGTATAAGGTAAAAACTATTGGAGTTGGTAAAAAGGTGATTTGCTGGTTAGAAGAATTCCTGAAAGGTAGAAAGCAAAAAGTTATGGTAGGAAATGCAGTATCAAAAGAATTGGGAATGCCACAGGGTAGTGTATTGGGACCATTGCTATTCATTATTCTAATGAATAATTGTGGTGATTGTTTACTATCTGGATTGTTTGCAGATGACATAATGCTGTATAAAAGGATCAAAACAGTAAACAGTTGCAGGGTGATCTGGACAGGATATCTAGTTGGGTTGGTAAATATGGGATGAAGATAAATGCAAAGAAGAGTCAGCTAATTAGATACACAAACAAAAAACCAAAGGTTAATTATGAATATAAGGTGGGGAAAGAATTGCTTGCTGAAGACTTTAAATGTAAATATCTTGGCATTACATTTGATAACAAGCTTAACTGGGCAGGACACGTTGGACTGGTGGTAGAGAAAGGGTTCAAAATCCTGCACTTGTTGGAGAGAGTGATGAGGGGATGTACGAGAGAAGTAAAGGAATTGGGATACAAAGCTTTGGTCAGACCACTGCTGGAATATGGTGGTGTAGTTTGGGATCCACATTTTGAGTATCAAATACAGGAGTTGGAGAGGGTGCAGAGGAGGGCTGCCAGATTTGTATTTGGAAATTACTGCAGAACACAATCAGTAACTAATATGATAAAGTAGCTGGAGTGGGATTCATTGGAGGATAGAAGGAGGCTGAAGAGAGTCATGGGAGTGTACAAAGCCTATACTGGCGATGAAGCATGGAAAGGTATTGGTGGGAAAATTAAGAGAGGTGCTTGGAAGGGTAAGGTTGACCATGACCACAAGCTGGCACTTGATTTCAGGCATAAGGGTGTGGGAAAATTTTCTTTCATAGGAAAGGGAGTGAGGGACTGGAATAAATTGCCAAGAGAAGTGATGACTAATTTACTGGAAACACTGAAGGAATTTAAAGTAAAAATTAGTAGAGGGCAAAAATAGGTTGGAAGAGGAAAGGAAAAGGGGAGAGTGTGTGTGTATGTGTGTGTGTGTGTGTAGGGATATTGCCACCGGAGTGGGCGCTCCATCACAATTTTATCAATTATTATTATTATAAATAAATCAAAGAAAAACATTTAGATGATAATAATTTAATGATTTAACAATATCTCATTTAAAAATAGATAAGATATATCCATATTCTGAAGTTGGAAGATAACGGTGTTGCTGGTGGCTCTTATCATATTAGACAATTTGTGAACAAGTTCACAAAATTTGTCTAAAGATTAGAATGATTAACACATACTGAATTTAGGAATTCATGGAAAAATAACAGCCAAGAAAATTCGAAGAGTACCACACATTTAATTTCGCTGTATGAATCAAGTGATGGTGGGCAGAAGATACTGTGCAAGTTTTTTCTTTCCTCGCAGATATACTACACACCAATCCAATTAAAGTGTTCAGTTCACAAAATCGTTGAACTATACAGGAGCCAGATTCAAATCGGTGGTTTCATTCAATAGTTGTTACTGGGTTGGTTTCCTTCTACTGATCCGAAAAATCACTTCCATGAGGAAGAGATGTTACAGACACAATGATGAAATATTTAAAACTCTCCTCATGAATAGTTTGAAAGTTAGGAAAATGCTCTGAACTTCCTGAGAAATAATTTCACGATGAAATTTATTTTAAAATCAGGATGAGGTAGTGTTCCTTTATGTCCTACATAACGATTCTGTGTATCTAACATAATTTCTTACTTCAAACATAGCAAAACTGTTAATGAAATTAAAAATGTCCTAAAATTCCATGATATATACGGTTACTGTGCAAAGTACGAGCAGTAGAAAAAAACTGTTATTTACTGCTGAAATTATGGCTAACTGCTTCCCTGGCTTTAACTCTTCATGGAAAAGTGTATCCGAAAGCCATAAAATAAGTAATAAAGGTGCATGCCAAATCATACGGTTACGCACGTTTCCAAATTAGCGGCAACAGGCGTCTTGAGCTACGTCTGATGTCATTATAGTTAGAATTCGGCATGGTAGCCACTTCCTCACTCAAAATCCACTACAGACCGTGGAATATTAGTCGTCATTCTGGTCCAGGCTGCATTTCAACCTAACCACACCCTTCACTAATACAGCTCCTTGAAAATTAACATGTGCACTGCAAGTGGAAGTAAAACATTACTGACAATCAAGCTGCTAAATATTGGCTAATACATTATGTAACCTGACGATGTACTCCGTATTACTTCTGTCTTAACTGTTTTATCGGCTTCATGTACACTTTTTCCCTAACAGAAAGGCCTAAGGAATTAGCTTACCATATTTTCATTCTGAAAGAACAGTCTTTTCTCCTGGCTGTACATTGCACAGCAGCCATATATATCATAAAAATATTATTATTTTGACTCTATCTCTAGAAATCACAGAAGACAAATAGTGTTTATAAGAGTCTGTTACCTTCAGACCGACACGACCCGGCCGAGCTTTGTAGGGAACTTTGGCCGACGCTTGTTCTCCGTGGTGACGAGCGAAATGTTCTTTCAGTTTATCTCGGCGTGAGCTAGCATAGTCACAATGGTTACATCTGAAGGGTTTCTCATCCAAGTGAATTCGTTCGTGCCGAACCTTTAGGAAGAATGTTAATCGTCAAAATCTAAACTGCACAAAAATAATAAGAGAAATAATGTTTACATAATATAAACAGAAATATGCATAATAAAAACATTTCTTGGATATATGCAAAGAGAAGTTATAACAGCTTGAAAACTAATTTTTTGAAACAGAGTTTTAACTCTGAAGAAAAGAAAAAATGACTCAAGAAATACAAAATAAATTGATGAACTCCAATAATAAAGAATAGTGTTTGTCAGAAGATTTAGTTTGGTGTTGCATCAAGCTATCTAATGTCAGTACCAAGAAAGCTAAATGAATTTTGCTCTCTCTTTTGAAACTGGGGAGAACACTGTCTAGCTCCTATTTCGTTTTTAATATTGTTTGGCAGATTGTTTACCTAAACAACTTTCTATATAAATCTAAGCAACTTATAATGTTTGTAAAAAATAAAATAATTTCTTTTGTTGTAATCATAAGTCTCTTTTTAACCAATTGATTCACATAAGAAAGAGAAAAAAAAAGGGGTGGGGAAGGAATGTATTTCAGAACTGAAGAACTATTTCAAGGAAAGATTTAGAAAGTGAAGGACAGCATCAGAACAATTGAAAGGAAGTGGGAACTGTTTAAAGTGATAAGAATAGAGGGAAAATTGTGCAGCCCAAACAGAAAATAAAGTGATATAGAGAAACTACAGATTATTAAGAGGAGACCAATAAAGGTAAGAAAACACAACAGAGTTAAGAGACAGCAAGGCAGTAGATAACACTTAAAAACTAAACAAGGAATTAATAATAGCAAAGAGAGATGCTAAAGATATGGAGACTGGAGATATGAAGACTTATACAGATGTAGGAAAATGTATGAATGACACATTTACAAATTTCTATGACAATGTTAAAAAACAGAGAGAAAAAAAAGGTACTCAGACAATTGTAAATAAGGACGGAGAAGTTGAAAAAGACAGTGATTAAATGAGATCATTGGGGACAATCATTTAGGGTAGGTAGAGAAAAAATCAGGGCATGAGCTTCTCTACATAAGTAGGAGTGAACAGATTACAATTTTTAAATTGATACCGAGGCTGTACAGACGGTACCAAGAAAGTATAAAGGGTCTGATACGGATCTGACCGCATTATTTTAACCAATCCTTGCTAATGATCGTGTAAGAAGTGAGACATATCACAAGGGATCAGCTGTGTACACACCAAGATGCATCTCATGATTAAGCCAAAGATGAACCAGACATTTTAATATTAAATAATTTGGGTTAATTCTTTCTCATACGTTGTAACTTAATACAGCTTTATTTTTGTTTTGGCTTTATGCCTTACTGATACTGAGAATATTAGATGTGGTAAAGATCTACATGGGAGGAATTTGGCCACGGGCTTTTTGAAGGAATCATCCCGGCATTCGACTCGAGTGATTTGGGGAAAGCACGGAAATGCGAAATGTGGACGGTCAGATAGGAATGCAAGCCAGCATCCTCCTGAATGCGAGGCTACAGCATTACTGCTCACCCACCGTCTTCACTTGCTCTAATGAGTGTTCTCAGACTATGTCGCTGTTTTATCAGATTAGGAGATTTTTACTTGTGGACAATAGCAACCGGTAGGAAACGTGATTTGAGTTCAACTCTTATATTAGGAATTATGTTATCAATTTTTTTTCAAACAATTTTTAGCCAATTAATTTTTTACATCAAAACTAGGCACCCTTCGTTATGTATATTCCTTTTACCACTGCCTGTGATATGTATACATTATCCCAGCTTGTCGATAGTCCACTTCTTACCAGTTCACCCCCACCACTCGCTCCCGCCACCCTTCTTCTGCTGCCTGGTCAGTCAAGGGATAAACTTCAGTGTGTGCAAACCTCCGGAAGTAAATGGCTCATTCTGAAGCGCTTGAATAAGTTTTTATACAGAAATACTTTATTTTTGTGTCTGCCTTGCCTGTTATTCACTCGTGTCAGCCCTCAACTTTGGTAAGAGATGGGTTATTTCCCTATCCTTTGTTATTTATGTCAAATGCGAGTTTCAAATAAATTTTTAACATTTGGTTTGGATTAACAATATCCTTATATCATTGTTGAAATTGGAGTCACAACAGAATTTCTACTGACTGCTACAGTAAATGTTATGTTGAATTTAGCTTATTCCTTTGTTTTTGGTACATGTTTCTTCTTTATCTTGGATTTGTTTGTATAAGGATAATTAATTAATTAAATTAAATTTTCTAATATACTGTAACTAAAAGAGGGGATAAAAATCCAATACTAAATAGTAAGGCAGAGATCCACATAACTTAGTGAGTACAACACATCAACAGACACACCAGGATAGGTGCTGATGTCAACATGTAGGTGTAAATCCAGTCGCCATTCTCTTGCGACAAGCATTGGCAGTTGCCACACGTGCGAACCATATGGCTCGCAACAAATTAGTGGAGCTTTGGGACTTTCATAAGTGAGTAAGCAACAACACTATGACTTGATGAAAAGACAGAAATCCAAGACTTTACACGTGGTCAGAAGTCAACAGTGGGGCAGTGACGAAAAAGGAAGTCGGAGCGATATTGCAAGTCTGGGGGCAGCTGACGGCAGACTAGGCAGGTGCTACCAAAAGCAGTGGTGAAGGGTAAGTGGTAATGTTTGAGAAAAGATGACTCATTCAATCAAACTTCATTAAATATGAAGTAATGTAACTTGTACCAATGAGTGTTCTCACAAGTGGTCAACTGGAGCACCCTGTCATGCAAATAATTTGTAATTTCTGATAACTTTGTTGAGGGATCTTCCTATCATACAAAGTTACTGCACCACGTCTGTAGTCACTTTCACACCAAGTTCAAGAAAATAACAGCTTGTCAGGTATCGTTAAATTTTGTAACTGCGTGACAAAGTTTTATTCTCAGAACTATGAGTTAGATTAGATACTATTGTATTTCATTTCTAAAGCTAGTTTCTATGATAATTCAAGTTAGAAAGCAGTTGCGCAGTTTTTAAGATAGTATTAACAATTTCAACATTCTTCAGCAATCGCCTGGAATGAGATTTTAAAATTTCATATCTAAATTATTTATTTTCAGCCAAACTATTAAAGTTGCGAATTTTTTTTATAATAACCAAAGTTAACGTTTGCTATAAGATCTAGCGATGTAAAGTTTCAGAGAGATAGAATTATTTTTATTGTCAAGGTCAAGTTACATGATGCAAAGTTTTCTGACATGCAATTTGGTATCTGATCAGCCTTCCAGAAACTACACATGTAAAAAGGAAGTTTGTGACTTTCCCATGCTGTGTGAGTACCAGAACTTTAATGGTTCACACTAGCGTTCAGTCGCCCTCAGTTGTCCAGGGACCGTGAGCACGACAAGATGTAGTCTCGCGCATTCGCAAATATTTAGTTTAGGCTCGGCACTGTGCAGCTTTACTCATTCAATTTTATCACAATGTTGCAGTAAAAGAGTATTTCACCAAGTAGGGCCTCGGTATTGTTTAGGTGTCGAGAGCGTGATAACCAAAAGCACTAACAGAAGTTTGTGACGAACTTTCCATATATGAGAAACTAGGCTTTCCCAGTGTATCTTTGACACAAATTCTTCACAGGTTTGCCGCCGGATAATGTTTTCTAAGGACGAGCTTTCAGCGGCTTGCACTGCCGCCATCATCAGGTCCATTGTACCTAAGGGAACAACAAGAACTGACCTGATGATGGCGGCAGTGTAAGCCGCTGAAAGCTCGTCCTTAGAAAACATTATTCGGCGGCAAACCTGTGAAGAATTTGTGACGAACTTTCCTTATGTACTTTCAAGTAATAATCAGTAACATAGTGAACTTTGGGGTGTGGTCTGGCTCGAACGCTTAATCAAACTAGCAAACCTTCTTCCGTGGCTTTGTCTGATTGCCTATTCAGTTACTGACTGTGCAAGATTTATTCAGAATATAGTGAGTTTTTAACAACAACAGACTCTTCAACATTACTTACTTAGACCTTTTCCTTAGCTTGAGGTATAAAAGAAGCCGAGTGATGACCTGTGTATTGTGGCACAGTCATAACTGGACGTATCCCAGGCTTACACACGGTCAGAGCTAAGACAAAGCCCCCAGTGCACCTACCCCAGTGCACATCTCGCGTCTTACAAGCTTCAAACACTAATTAATTTTTTTACCAAGCTGATTGCTTTGTCAGTGGCTGTTACAAGGTATGGTCGGGAATCACTGATACCAAGTTGTCAACATGGCAACAAACGTACTGTTCTACAGTCTGGGTCTCGCCACAGGGGAACAACGGCAGTCTGACTGATATGCACACGAAGCAAGATTTAGTCTGCAATAGCCAATGCCTACTCTAAGTCGATTCAGCGATTTTCAGACACACCACGGTTGTTCACAGCCAGACAGCACATCACCTTTTGGGATGATCCAGTTAACATTTTGTTTCAGTCTGTTATTTGAGACCAATATTCTTTCTGCACTTGGTATTTCTTTAAGTGACATTGATAAACTCGATTGGGATTTCAGTTCAGATATTTATCCTAGGCCATAGCACATAATCAATAATACATTATGTATAATTGTATTAGTACATTCACACTAATAAAATTTTACATTTCAAATTCCCTGTTAAAATTATAGTTAGAATTCAAAGTCGACATAGTGCGGCCAATGTAATGCTTCACTTAAAATGTCTACTAAGTCTTCTGGTGATCCCTGATGGCTTGAAGGTAACAGGATGGATGGTTTGTTTTACCTCACCACAGTCGCAACTCGATGAATCTCTCATTCCCCACGTATGAAAAGATGAAGCAATCTCCCATGGGCAGAACTGACTGTTGAGAACTGCGCAGGTCTTGCGGGGGAGGTGGAGTCCCTTTAGTGCCTGTTGATTGGGAGTGCCATTCTGGTGGGGCTGAGGCTATCCACTCTGATCTCCACTCATCTTTCCTATTAAGGTTGTTGGATATAAGCTGCCGTTTAGCAGTTTTTGCATTTGGACTTATTGATTTAAGTCTCTGAAATTATATTTCCATGTCAACATGGGTTGGGAGATCCAAGTTATGACAGATGTTATTATATTGAGCAGTCAGGCCATTGTGTCAGTTCTGATGGCACTAGTGCTTAACCAGGTAGAGTATGTTTTGTAAGTTTCATCTGAGATGTCGTCGTTAGTACTGAGAAGTAGGCATTTATCTTTTTAATAATGAAAAGGGGAGGGGGGCGAAAATTTCTTTTAATGGAAAGGAGGATGTGGTCAGGATGTCTGCTTCTATCCTGAGCCTCGTGGTGTTAGTAGTTACTTCCTGATATAAGACTCCAAGGACAATCCTTCAACTTCGCCACAGATGACGGTCTCAGGCACACCGTGATGAGTCAGTATGTTCTGTCGAGTACAGAACATACTGTCTCAACTCAGTTTCTGTCACACAGGATAGTTGTCTTAGCTGTGTGTTAGCACAGTGCTAAGGCAGAAGTGCAGAGGATGATTGGGTTAGCTTCCCCACTTATTCGAGTCAATTGGCTTAAGAAATGATTACGTGCAGATACTCTCATCTTCACATAAATAAACTTAATGTTGCGGACAGCCACTTTTGTGTAGAATTTTGCTCGAAATTCCTTATGTTTACTTGTGTCAAGGCTACAGTAGTCGATCAGGTCCGTTGGCCTGTTTGATTAAAGACCTTCAACTGATCAACACCTACAAATATCCGACTGCTGACTGACTTCTCACTGTATCGGCTCCTCAGTATCCAAGCTGTAGCTACTTACTGGGAAAAAACAGTGGGCAAATTGGGAATCTTGGTGTTGGACTGCTCCAATTACAGGAAACAGAAAATAAAAATCATCACATTAAAAGTGTTAAAATATTGACAATAATGAATGACTGGTGGGAGTTACTGGAGGTAACAAATGATTCCAAATGCTTTGCTGCAATTAAAGCTAAGAAATACCTACAATTCCTTGGAAAAAACCAATATCCACAGATCCTTGGAACAAACCAACAAATCGATGTCTCTAGTATGGTCTATGCAATGAAAGAACATTGGATGTACATCATGTAGCAGATAGGAGAGAGTTAAAAGCAAGTTAGTGACACCTTCAAAAATACTGGGACATTTGGCCTAAGAAAATATTCCTGCTCCTCCTGGTTGGAAGTTGTGTGGTTGGTTGGTTATCTAACCAAATAGAACACTAAAAGCTCACAAAGGAAATATAAAGAACAAGCAACAAAAGAAGAACACGTTGGTAGACAGGGTACATTAAATACACTAATATAGAATATCACACATATGTGGCTTGGAACTCAGAGAGACCAAACTTATGAAGTTAATTGTGAAGAAAGAAGCAACAGGCTGTCAAAAACATAAAAAATGAATGATATGTGGCAATTGTGTTACATTTGTAAGTGATGAAAGATTGAAAGCAAAAATACATTGTTGCCCTGATATAAGTAAGAGAATAAGAATTGTATTACACTTTTATATGGATATGGGACATCTCTCTGTAGAAGAAACAATGAAACTAACATGTTTGACCTCTACATCTAAATATTTGCACACGTTAAAGTTGGTATGTTCTTTTGTGGAGGGTTATAGGTTCAGTTGCCAGTCAAGAATTTTTTCCTCTGTTAGTAAGGTATGCACAAGATATTTCAGATCAGATGGGTGATAGAGGTCAAACTGATAGTGCAGCACTATGTCACCCAAAGCCAACCGATACAGTCAGCCACAAAATGGGAGAAAGTGACTCACTGGATGGAGAAATTCTTAGTAGGCAGAAAGCAAAGAGTTGCCACAAGAAATGCAGAAAAAAGAAAGGCAGAGTGAAAACAGAAGTGCCATAGGATATGTAAGGGCCAAATGATCCCAATGATCGGGGATATAGAAAGCGTTCCAACTTTAACAGTGTCTAGTCTTATCTGCTAGATGCCTAAAGGATGTTTAGTGAGAAATTTTGAGTGATTAGTTTAAATTGTTATTTATTTTGCGTAGTGATACCAAGTCTTTTAGCAAGTGGGTATTTCCCCAATTCTAGAAATTTTTTTTTTTTTTTTTTTTTTATTTTATTTTTTTTTTTTTTGTAACAGTTTAACGTCCCTTTTAACAACGTGGTCTTTAGAGACGGGAAAGGATGGGGGCAAGGAATGGGAAGGAATTCGGCCATGGCCTTTTTGAAGGAAGCATCCCGGCATTCACCTGGAGTGATTTGGGGAAACCATGGAAAACCCAAATCTGGATGCCCGGACGGGGATTCGAACCGCCGTCCTCCCGAATGCGAGGCCAGAACGCTATCCGTTACACCACCACGCTCGGTTAGAAAATTTACATAATTTTTATGGTCACCTGCTGAACTACAATTAATCTAAATGAAATTAGTGCAAAAGTGTTCTACGTTAATTCCTGAGTTCAATGGTGTAAGTTTTATAAAAATCTGTAGCGGGATAGCGAAGCTATGGATATAACAAAAATCGGGTTTTATTCAGTTTAGTAAACACTTGGTTTCTAGTTAATAATTCTTCTTCTAAGGCTTTCATCAAAAAAGTAAAATTACTGCAATTTTCTCTGAATTTAATTATGTGTTTTAAAAGTTATTTCATCTATGGAAGTGGCTTGTTTTGGTTGCAAAAAAATCTTAACTGAGACACGTGTGTTTAGTGAAGAAATAATTTTTAAAATCTATATAAAATCTGTTCTACTGCATGGAATGATCCGAAATTTAAATATGTTATACTAGATTTTTAGTTCTTTCGGGGAATCTACTTTTTAGATTGAGAAATTACTAGGAACATGTGGTAAAAAAAAATGTTAAAAGTGAAGTGCATTTATCGAAGTGTTTAAAAATTTATTTACACTCCTGAAACTACAAAATTTTAGTGAATTCAACTTTCTTTTGAATTATTCTTATTTTAAAATTACTTTACTTCACTTAAAAGTGTTCAGAAATAGTGAAATGCTCACGTAGCAAAAATCTATTGTATGCAAGTGGTAAAATAATGGATTAACCAATTCCAGGTTAGTTAAGAGTATCTTTACCCTTATAAAAAGTTTATTTAGTGCTTTTATTAAAAGTTGTGGGTCTTTACTACTTTTAAAATGGTTTATTTAATAAATTAGGTTGTGGTATCAGCTTCTTTATGAAACATTCACATCATAACCTGTACTTGCAAAGCAACCTTATGTTTAAATTAAAGCTTCCTTCCTCCCTTATACTTGCAGCTAGAAACTAGAATTTGCCAAAATTCTAAGGTGCTTATAGAAAGTGTATTTTGTATCATTCCTGTTCATTGATTCTTGGCTGTCCGGGTGGCGCCGCGTCATGTTTCTTGAAACCGACGTTTCGACCCTCATTCTGCCCTGGAAGAAGACCCCAGAATGAGGGTCGAAACGTCGGTTTCAAGAAACATGACGCGGCGCCACCCGGACAGCCAAGAATCAACTGACTCTGGCCGCGGAAGCCTACGATTACATTCCTGTTCATTATTTTAATGAATGATTGTATTGATGGTTTACATTCAGAATTTAAGAAGTTTGCAAATGTCACAATTTTATATAACTAGATGGGAGAGAATTGTGAGCAACTACTTGGGGATAAGGAAAGAGAGCAAAATTATTGCTTACCACAGATGATGACATAGAAACAGCAAAAACACACACAAAAAACATACAGACATTTTTTTAGGGTTAAATCCTTCTTCAACATAAAGAGAATATATGACATTAAGAGAACAATTATATGTATTTTGAAGTTAATAGATAAAAAAATTCATAGAAATGCATATTTTTTTATTTGAACATACCACTTGCAATTATTATTTTTTTCCTTCCCTCCACCTACTGTAGATACCATATTGTTGACAATAAACCATTCGTGTAGCTGGGTTTGCCATCACATAACAGCTGACTTAGCTATGCACTTCTGTTCCCACATTGGTAAGGGACTGCTTGTGTTTGTGTTATTTATTTTTTGTGGTTGTAGCCCACCCACCTCCAACTTTCAAGTTAACCTTTTCCTTGCATTTCATACTAGTATCTCCTTTGGATAAAGGAAACAAAGAAACTGCCGTGAGGCACTGAAAATAAGATAGGATAGGGAAAATGAACAGAAACCCGTCACTTACCACAGATGAAGGCAGGAGGGGGAGACACGTAAAAACACAAAAACAAAGGAATTGCACAATATTTCGACTTTAGTCTTAATCATGTGGGAGGTGAGACATATGGCAGGGGGAAAGATGTGGCACATCCCAACCCGACCACATCTTTCCCCCTGCCATATGTCTCGCCTCCCACATGATTAAGACTAAAGTCGAAATATTGTGCAATTCCTTTGTTTTGTGTTTTTACGTGTCTCCCCCCTCCTGCCTTCATCTGTGGTAAGCGACGGGTTTCTGTTTATTTTCCCTATCCTATCTTATTTATACTAGTATCTCCTCACAGCATTGCTAACTGCTCACTATTTATGTTGGTAAGTGAAGAGATCTATAATAAATTCATCACACAAAATACACCCTTAGACTATAAATGCAGTAAAGGGAAAAGAAATTTAAAAAGCAAGAAATAATAAAATACTTACTGGCACAATCAAAGTGAATTTTAAAATTTTACTGACCAGGTGACTCTTTTCGAGGAAACCTCGTCCGCACGTAGGACAGCAATATGGCCGCTGGTCGGCGTGGACGCGGACGTGGGTGTCCAGCTGGGACTTCTTTGCTGCTGAGTACTGGCACTGTGGGTATGTACAGTGGTAGATGTCTCCTGCAACGGTATATGAAAAACTTATAAAAACACAGTTGATTTAAAGTTATTGATATTAGTACTATCAAACAATATTGACCTATGGCACTGAAATCTGGATATGGATAAAAGACTTCTAAGCAGACTGCAGGCAGCACAGATGAGGTTTCTATAGGCATGAAAACATTACAAAGAAGAATAGAATTTGAAAGAAAAATGTCAAAGAGAGATAAAAGGTCAAGGCATTAGAAGAGACACTAATCTACATCTACATATATACTCAGCAATTCACAAAATTGTGGGTGGCAGAGGGTGCTCAGCACCAAAGCTAATCTCTTTGTTGTGCATTCCAGTCCCTAATGGTACGAGGGAAAAAAAGAATTCATATAAGAATCAGTGCGGCACCTTATTTCTCTAATTTTATCTTTCCTGTCCTTCCGACTAAAATAGGTTGGTGGAAGAAGTATTTCACTACAATCGAAAGTGAAAGTGGGAGTACGCATGTTTACCAATAAGTTTAAACGAAACGTGTGTCGTCTATCTACCAGAGACTCCCAACCTAATCTACTAATCAGTTCTGTGACGCTTTCATAAGGACTGTAGCAAGCGGTCACGAATCGAGCGGCTCTTCTCTGTACTTTCTCTTTACTTTCGATCAACCCCTTACGAAACGGGTCCCAAATGGCACAACAATAATCCAAATGTGGACGCACAAGTGATTTGTACGCTATCTCCTTTATTTGTTCATTACAATTTTTCAAGATTCGACCTATGAATCGCAGCCTAGAATTTGCTCTACCTACTAACGAATTAGTGTGTATGTCCCATTTCATGTTCCTTTGTACTGTTACTCCCAAATCTTTCATAGAATCGACCATATCAATAACTGTATTGTTAACTCGTATTTCTGAACAATTGGATTCTTTTTGTTAGTTATGCTCATTGTCTTGCACTTTTTACAATTTAGAGTAAGTTGCCACTCAGCGCACCAAGCCAAAATAACCTCCAGATCGCGCTGAATTTCTAAGCAGGAAATATTGCAATTTCCAGGTCAAGCCATGGGAAGAGAGGCAGCAAGATTTCCAAAGCATCCTCTTGAAAAATGGGAAGGGAAGGATACCAATCAGAAGACAACTGAGGAGATGGATGGACCAGGGTGGAAAGACAAAGAGATCAACAGAGTTGACTGGAGACAAGAAGTGGAGGAGAGGAATCCTGGAGAGACTCAACAATGGAAGAGGATGTGATGGATGATCTGCAGAAGCTGTAACCTCAGACAGTGATGAATAGTAGAAACACAGATAGAATACATACATGGTATTTGTGGATGTATGGAAATTTTTTAAAATACTTATAGGTCAACTAAATATAAAAAATTTGAAGAATTTATGAATAACATATAAGAATGGAGACAGCAAATACTTCTTGCGACAGGTAAAGACAGTATGTATACAAAATCACAAAAACAAGATGCCTCTAACGACAACAAAATTAACTGGTCTAAACACTTCAATTGTATAAGGACATGGGAAGAGATACTTAAAATTACAAATGAAATGATATGTAGAGCAAGTATACAATGTACCTGAAATAATTTTTAGAAAATAATACTGAAATATTATCTAATCCTAATCTGTAGTAAGTGGAAGTTTCAGAGGAAGAGAATAGCGAGGACAGAGGAGATGAAGATAGCAAACTGAAGGATGAGAAATAAAACAGTGGTAGTTGGTGCCAAGTATGAAATGGTAAGCTGGCTTCCTCACTCAAAACTCACACAAAATTAAGATAAGGATTAATAAGAGAAAGGAAAATGGGTCTGTTGAGAAATTTTAGACGGTGCTTTGAATGATTTGATATCAAATAAGGCAGTTGGAATTGATTATAACCCTGCAGAACTTCTTAAATCCTAGGATAAGAAGGAATCTAATAGGAAACTAATATCAAAAAGTTATGAAACAGGAGAAATTCCCACTGATTTTAATAAAAGTGTCATATTTACACTTCTGAAGAAAGCACAAGCCGACAAATGTGAGAATTACTGCACTATAAGTCTAACATCACAAGCTTCAAAATTTCTGACCAGAAAAATATACAAAAGAATGGAAAGGGTAGTAGAAGAAATAGTAGGTGAAGAACAGTATTGGCTTAGGAAAATTCGCGGTACAAGGGAAGCAATTCTGGCTTTAAGATTAATACTTGAAGGGTGGATCAAGAAAAATTAAAGATACTTTTATGGCGTTTGTTGATTTAGAAAAAGCTTTTGATAATGTTGGGTGGGACAAGATGTTCAAAATTTTAATGAAGTTGGGTATAAAATACTGAGATATAAGAATACTTTATAATCATTATAAAACTCATGTAGCTACACCAAACATAGAAAATAATTAGAGACAAGGAATAGGATTCCCATTAATATTCAACTTGTATGTAGAAGAAGCAATATAGGGAATTAAAGGAAGATTTGAATGTGGCATAAGTGTTGAACGAGAAAAAAATCAGTATGCTACAATTTGTTGTTGATATTTTCTTGATAGCAGAACAGTTTGAGGATATTGAGAAGTTACCGACTGTCATGAACAAAATACTGAAGGAAGATTTTGGACTAAATATAAAAGTGATTAAATGTAGCAAAAATGATACCAAAAATATATAAAAATATGGTTGGATGCAATTGGAGAAGTAAGGGAATTCTGCTAGTTGGGAAGCAAAATTACAACTGACGGCCGAAGCAGGAATGATGTTAAAAGCAGAATAACACTAGCAAAAAGAGCCTTCATGAAAAAGATAAATCTTTTAGTCTCAAACATTGATCTAGGAATTCGAAAAACTTTTTAAAACTCTATGTGTGGACCACAGCACTTTATGGTGGTGAAACATGGACTTTAGGAATCCTCAAAAGAAGGAAAATTGACGCATTTGAAATATGGTGCTATAGAAGTATACTGAAAATTAAATGGACAGATAAACCATGAAATGAGCGAGTTTTGGAAATGATGGGTAAGGAAAGAAGTTTATGGAATAGTCTAACAGAAAGAAGAGACAGGCTGGTAGGTCATATTTTGAGACAAGCTGGATTAGTTAACTTGTTAGAGGAAGCAACAGTCAAAGGAAAGAACTGCAGATGAAGATAGAGAGGAGAGTATATGAAGTAGATAACTGAGGACGTGCGTTTTAAGGGGTATGTTGAGATGAAAAGGGATGGAGGATTGCATGAAAACAAGCAGAGAGACTGATGAGAGCAAAAAAAAAGGTTGCTTCCAATCCATTTCAACTAAATGAAATGTAACCCACCTGATTACAGTTTTTATATGTTTTTCTGCAGTGATAGGAGAATGCTGGGAAATCCCCATCAAATTACACATTTCACAAACAAAACATACACTTACAATGAAGAGACTAAGCTATACACTTTACGGACAGGTAGCAACAAAAAAATGCTCCAGACCTAACAAGTCTGTTTGTAGCCATGCTGGGCACACCCCCGCACGACCAAACCAGTTCCCAAGAGTCACACTAACTTGCTCAAGAAATGGGCAGCTGGTATTCATGTGATGACCCATGACAAAAAGGTGAAAATTATTGAAGAAGAAGTTCCCCGATTGTCCAATATGATTATAGACCAAGATGTCTATCAAAAACGGGAATACTCAACTATATTTTTTTCCAATAACTTAGAAAAACAAACATGTCACAATAAATGGGATGCCACCTGGTATGCTTCAATCAGGTCAAAAAATGAAAAAAAAATTCTATCCAGTTTCCTAAAAATAGGATTTGAAACGATAATTGAAGCCTGTAAATATATCCCAGGCAATAGATAAAGTGACTGCATCCTGTGCACAAGATGTCCCTTATCTTCCGGTTTGCAGAATCTAATTACGAATGGAGGGAAAAAAATCACCATACAAGATAGAGCTAAAAAAAATACAAAAAAGTAAACTGAGAAATATTTTCATTGTTATTACCTGTGTGTATTCTCTTGTGAGCTATCAGATGGCTCATGAATCTTGTAGAAAACCCACAATAATCACACACAAAAGGGCAATCAAGACTGTGCAAACTAAGATGTTGCTCCAACACAGTCTTCGAAGTAAAAGTTTTACCACAAACATCACCTGCAAGTCAATTTTTTTGGGTAAGATATATTTACATCAGTGTACATAAAGAAAGCATACAAGCTAATATTTATAAAATAAATAGTCATAAATGGTTGCTGTGTAAATCTAAATTCTGAAGTGAATGCCATTGTATGGTGTAATTAAAAGTAATAAATAATTATTGTTATAAATTACTGCAAATAACTCAGTGATTTACGAATAAATTAATAATCTTGAATGCAGTCAGTCTTTAGTTACAAAGACTTATTAATTACAATTACTGAGAGTTAAAAAAAGTTATTTAGATGTAAAATGCAGCAATTCCTTTTGCTGTTCTCGATCATGCCACTCACAATCTAATTTGGTCTCCGATCATTACTGGCTCGACGAAATTTCAGTGCAAGTAATTGCGTCCATTCCTGGATTTTTCAATCATTTAGACTTCACCTCTAGAAAGGCTTATTATGTGTATTGTGGTACACTATGAATGCTCTGTGAGTGAGAACTCACTATAAGCTATAGGTACAGTACTACCTCAATACAGGGCAACTTTAAACTCTGCCATCGAATCTTTTAACACGAGATGACGTAATGAAACCTGTGTCGACATTTCAACAGATTATATTCATAAAAATTTCTTCCTCCACGTAATAATAGTAATAAAATAAAAATGAAGAGTTTAGCTTAATTATTTGTAAAAGTTATCACTGGTTAATTCAGATCTTCATCTTGTGAAATAACAAGTTTGATGAAACTAAGGGAAATGGAAGCAGCTTCTAAGCGATATAAATATTGAAGGAAAGGGAAATTAACCCACCACATACCAAAGATGATTGCTGTGATGAGAGAAAACACTTAGGCAGACAAACAAATACATTACAGTATTTCGGCAACTGCCTTCTTCAGTAGTCGATAAATGGGCCATCAGGCTCCGCACATTTGCACACACAGAACGTCACTCAGTGACTAGCAAGGTTGTGGGAGGAAGGGCGGATGAATGGCTAAGGAGTAGACTATTGATATATCGGCAATGTCTGAGATAATACGTATATTGCAGGCGATGGTAAAATGTGGTGGGTTAAGTGGTTTGATTTTAACAGTGGTTAAGGCCAGGTGGGTGTCTCATATCCAGGGTATTCTGGTAGTGATTCCAACAATCTCAACGACTATTTTACTGTGAGAGCAGAGTTTTCCTTGACTGCACCACTGCAGCAGAACTCCAGAGATGGGAACTAGAGTACCAGAATATCCTGGATACCAGACTTCCACCTGGCCTTAACCACCGTTAAAATCCAACCACTTAAACCAAAACATTTTTTTAAATTAATTATTTATTTTTATTTCACTAGATATAAATTTTCACATGAGTACTAGATACCCTTGCTACATATGTTCATTTGACCATCACCTGCAATATATTATCTCAGACATTGCCAATATATCGGTAGTCTACTCCTTAGCCATTCCCGACCCTTCCCCTCATTATTTAGTTACTCATTGGGTGATGTTCTGTGTGTACACACGTACGGAGCCTGATGGCCCATTTGTCTACTACCAAAGAAGGCAATTCCCGAAATATTGTGTATTTGTTTGTCCGGCTAAGTGTTTCATTGCAGCCGTCAACTTTGGTATGAAATAACAAGCTTATATTTTCAAATAACCAAATAACTAAAAAACAAAGAAAAAAATATTCTGATCATTCTGAAACCATACAGCAGTCCCAAGGTTTGGTGTTACATATTGAAGACATGATATGAACTACCTGAAGGATTTAGTGCAATTTTATCGATAGCAATCTTCTAACAACTACATTAAATGAAGATTTCTTAAATACTTATCAAAATGACTTTGTTTAAGTTAGTTAGTACAGGGGATATGTTAGACACATAAATACACTTGAAGATTAAAGACAGGTATGGTAAGTAATTAAAAAATGTTAATCCAAAAAGCAAACAAAAGTGACCTGGCCTAAGTCAATCGATAGCAAATGTGATGAGCCAATAGACATCAATGTTCTGAAATTTTGTGAACACTAAAAAAGAAAAACTGTTAAGCTTGAAGATATTAAGTTCAAAATATGATCATTTTGCATAACACTTCTTAAAGCTGTGTTTCATTCATATATATTGGAGAAGAGGGTGTGAAAGTGCAGGAACAAAGAAACACACACAAA
>JARYHS010013630.1:7234843-7260411 GCA_031002005.1 Vandiemenella viatica
CCTCGGAACTCTGGCATACCAGCATACCTCGCCTACCAGCATACCTCGCCTACCAGCATACCTCGCCTGGCCTTTAACCTCAGACATCCTGCTCCCTCTCCCTGTATCGATTTTTGTTTTCATAGTTTCCTCTTTGTCTCACTCAATTTTCTTGGTCTCTTTTTCTCTCTCCCCTCCTCTCATCCCCATATTCAACATGGGGGGTGAGCGACAACACTCTGGCCTCACATTTGGGAGGATGCTGGTTCAAATCCCCATCTGGGCATCCAGATTTGGGTTTTCCATGGTTTCTCCAAATCGCTCCAGTTGAATGGCGGGATGCTTCCTTCAAAATTCTGTGGCCGAATTCCTTCCCGTTCTTTGCCCCAGTCCTATCTTGCCTCTAATGACCTCGATGTCGACGAGGCATAAAGCCATAAGCAAAAAAAAGCTCATCTCTCTTCTTATTTCTGTTCCCTTAGAAGCCACCCCTAATAGCACCCAGAATTTTAATTTTCAGTCAATTTATAATCTCTCATAGCTACTAAAATCTGCTTATTTTTTTTTTTTTGTCCTCTGCCTCCATAGGGATATGAACGAACGTGGTGGCCGAGTGATAACATTTTCACCTTGCATTCAGGAGGACACTGGTTCAAATCCCTGTCCGGCCATCTAGATCTTGGTTTCCTGAAATCACTCCAGGCAAATGCCAGGATGCTTCCTTCGAGAGTCCATGCCCAAATTTCCTCCCATTCTTCTCCCGCCTCTATTGAGTTCAGTGTCGACAAGGTGTAAAGCCAAATAGAAGAAGGTGCTGTGATTATATGGATCTCTGACTGCCTAAGTTCTCTGAGGAAACTCTTCACCCCACATTCCTAACCATCCTGTCCTTGCATCCCACCTCAGTCATGTAGTGATGTAACCATTCCTCCTACCGAAGAAGGGCTTTGCCCTAACAATTTGTGTGTGTTTCTTTGTTCCTGCACTTTCACACCCTCTTCTCCAATATATATGAATGAAACACAGCTTTAAGAAGTGTTATGCAAAATGATCATATTTTGAACTTAATATCTTCAAGCTTAACAGTTTTTCTTTTTTAGTGTTCACAAAATTCAGAACATTGATGTCTATTGGCTCATCACATTTGCTATCGATTGACTTAGGCCAGGTCACTTTTGTTTGCTTTTTGGATTAACATTTTTTAATTACTTACCATACCTGTCTTTAATCTTCAAGTGTATTTATGTGTCTAACATATCCCCTGTACTAACTAACTTAAACAAAGTCATTTTGATAAGTATTTAAGAAATCTTCATTTAATGTAGTTGTTAGAAGATTGCTATCGATAAAATTGCACTAAATCCTTCAGGTAGTTCATATCATGTCTTCAATATGTAACACCAAACCTTGGGACTGCTGTATGGTTTCAGAATGATCAGAAATATTTTTTCTTTGTTTTTTTAGTTATTTGGTTATTTGAAAATATAAGCTTGTTATTTCATACCAAAGTTGACGGCTGCAATTAAAGAAACACTTAGCCGGACAAACAAATACACATTATTTCGGGAATTGCCTTCTTTGGTAGTAGACAAATGGGCCATCAGGCTCCGTACGTTGTACACACAGAACATCACCCAATGAGTAACTAAATAATGAGGGGAAGGGTCGGGGAATGGCTAAGGAGTAGACTACCGATATATTGGCAATGTCTGAGATAATATATTGCAGGTGATGGTCAAATGAACATATGTAGCAAGGGTATCTAGTACTCATGTGAAAATTTATATCTAGTGAAATAAAAATAAAAATAATTTAAAAAAATGTTTTGGTTTAAGTGGTTGGATTTTAACGGTGGTTAAGGCCAGGTGGAAGTCTGGTATCCAGGATATTCTGGTACTCTAGTTCCCATCTCTGGAGTTCTGCTGCAGTGGTGCAGTCAAGGAAAACTCTGCTCTCACAGTAAAATAGTCGTTGAGATTGTTGGAATCACTACCAGAATACCCTGGATATGAGACACCCACCTGGCCTTAACCACTGTTAAAATCAAACCACTTAACCCACCACATTTTACCATCGCCTGCAATATATTATCTCAGACATTGCCGATATATCAATAGTCTACTCCTTAGCCATTCATCCGCCCTTCCTCCCACAACCTTGCTAGTCACTGAGTGACGTTCTGTGTGTGCAAATGTGCGGAGCCTGATGGCCCATTTATCGACTACTGAAGAAGGCAGTTGCCGAAATACTGTAATGTATTTGTTTGTCTGCCTAAGTGTTTTCTCTCATCACAGCAATCATCTTTGGTATGTGGTGGGTTAATTTCCCTTTCCTTCAATATTTATATCGCTTAGAAGCTGCTTCCATTTCCCTTAGTTTCATCAAACTTGTTATTTCACAAGATGAAGATCTGAATTAACCAGTGATAACTTTTACAAATAATTAAGCTAAACTCTTCATTTTTATTTTATTACTATTATTACGTGGAGGAAGAAATTTTTATGAATATAATCTGTTGAAATGTCGACACAGGTTTCATTACGTCATCTCGTGTTAAAAGATTCGATGGCAGAGTTTAAAGTTGCCCTGTATTGAGGTAGTACTGTACCTATAGCTTATAGTGAGTTCTCACTCACAGAGCATTCATAGTGTACCACAATACACATAATAAGCCTTTCTAGAGGTGAAGTCTAAATGATTGAAAAATCCAGGAATGGACGCAATTACTTGCACTGAAATTTCGTCGAGCCAGTAATGATCGGAGACCAAATTAGATTGTGAGTGGCATGATCGAGAACAGCAAAAGGAATTGCTGCATTTTACATCTAAATAACTTTTTTAACTCTCAGTAATTGTAATTAATAAGTCTTTGTAACTAAAGACTGACTGCATTCAAGATTATTAATTTATTCGTAAATCACTGAGTTATTTGCAGTAATTTATAACAATAATTATTTATTACTTTTAATTACACCATACAATGGCATTCACTTCAGAATTTAGATTTACACAGCAACCATTTATGACTATTTATTTTATAAATATTAGCTTGTATGCTTTCTTTATGTACACTGATGTAAATATATCTTACCCAAAAAAATTGACTTGCAGGTGATGTTTGTGGTAAAACTTTTACTTCGAAGACTGTGTTGGAGCAACATCTTAGTTTGCACAGTCTTGATTGCCCTTTTGTGTGTGATTATTGTGGGTTTTCTACAAGATTCATGAGCCATCTGATAGCTCACAAGAGAATACACACAGGTAATAACAATGAAAATATTTCTCAGTTTACTTTTTTGTATTTTTTTTAGCTCTATCTTGTATGGTGATTTTTTTCCCTCCATTCGTAATTAGATTCTGCAAACCGGAAGATAAGGGACATCTTGTGCACAGGATGCAGTCACTTTATCTATTGCCTGGGATATATTTACAGGCTTCAATTATCGTTTCAAATCCTATTTTAGGAAACTGGATAGAATTTTTATTTTCATTTTTTGACCTGATTGAAGCATACCAGGTGGCATCCCATTTATTGTGACATGTTTGTTTTTCTAAGTTATTGGAAAAATATAGTTGAGTATTCCCGTTTTTGATAGACATCTTGGTCTATAATCATATTGGACAATCGGGGAACTTCTTCTTCAATAATTTTCACCTTTTGTCATGGGTCATCACATGAATACCAGCTGCCTCATTTCTTGAGCAAGTTAGTGTGACTCTTGGGAACTGGTTTGGTCGTGCGGGGGTGTGCCCAGCATGGCTACAAACAGACTTGTTAGGTCTGGAGCATTTTTTTGTTGCTACCTGTCCGTAAAGTGTATAGCTTAGTCTCTTCATTGTAAGTGTATGTTTTGTTTGTGAAATGTGTATTTGATGGGGATTTCCCAGCATTCTCCTATCACTGCAGAAAAACATATAAAAACTGTAATCAGGTGGGTTACATTTCATTTAGTTGAAATGGATTGGAAGCAACCTTTTTTTTGCTCTCATCAGTCTCTCTGCTTGTTTTCATGCAATCCTCCATCCCTTTTCATCTCAACATACCCCTTAAAACGCACGTCCTCAGTTATCTACTTCATATACTCTCCTCTCTATCTTCATCTGCAGTTCTTTCCTTTGACTGTTGCTTCCTCTAACAAGTTAACTAATCCAGCTTGTCTCAAAATATGACCTACCAGCCTGTCTCTTCTTTCTGTTAGACTATTCCATAAACTTCTTTCCTTACCCATCATTTCCAAAACTCGCTCATTTCATGGTTTATCTGTCCATTTAATTTTCAGTATACTTCTATAGCACCATATTTCAAATGCGTCAATTTTCCTTCTTTTGAGGATTCCTAAAGTCCATGTTTCACCACCATAAAGTGCTGTGGTCCACACATAGAGTTTTAAAAAGTTTTTCGAATTCCTAGATCAATGTTTGAGACTAAAAGATTTATCTTTTTCATGAAGGCTCTTTTTGCTAGTGTTATTCTGCTTTTAACATCATTCCTGCTTCGGCCGTCAGTTGTAATTTTGCTTCCCAACTAGCAGAATTCCCTTACTTCTCCAATTGCATCCAACCATATTTTTATATATTTTTGGTATCATTTTTGCTACATTTAATCACTTTTATATTTAGTCCAAAATCTTCCTTCAGTATTTTGTTCATGACAGTCGGTAACTTCTCAATATCCTCAAACTGTTCTGCTATCAAGAAAATATCAACAACAAATTGTAGCATACTGATTTTTTTCTCGTTCAACACTTATGCCACATTCAAATCTTCCTTTAATTCCCTATATTGCTTCTTCTACATACAAGTTGAATATTAATGGGAATCCTATTCCTTGTCTCTAAATTTTCTATGTTTGGTGTAGCTACATGAGTTTTATAATGATTATAAAGTATTCTTATATCTCAGTATTTTATACCCAACTTCATTAAAATTTTGAACATCTTGTCCCACCCAACATTATCAAAAGCTTTTTCTAAATCAACAAACGCCATAAAAGTATCTTTAATTTTTCTTGATCCACCCTTCAAGTATTAATCTTAAAGCCAGAATTGCTTCCCTTGTACCGCGAATTTTCCTAAGCCAATACTGTTCTTCACCTACTATTTCTTCTACTACCCTTTCCATTCTTTTGTATATTTTTCTGGTCAGAAATTTTGAAGCTTGTGATGTTAGACTTATAGTGCAGTAATTCTCACATTTGTCGGCTTGTGCTTTCTTCAGAAGTGTAAATATGACACTTTTATTAAAATCAGTGGGAATTTCTCCTGTTTCATAACTTTTTGATATTAGTTTCCTATTAGATTCCTTCTTATCCTAGGATTTAAGAAGTTCTGCAGGGTTATAATCAATTCCAACTGCCTTATTTGATATCAAATCATTCAAAGCACCGTCTAAAATTTCTCAACAGACCCATTTTCCTTTCTCTTATTAATCCTTATCTTAATTTTGTGTGAGTTTTGAGTGAGGAAGCCAGCTTACCATTTCATACTTGGCACCAACTACCACTGTTTTATTTCTCATCCTTCAGTTTGCTATCTTCATCTCCTCTGTCCTCGCTATTCTCTTCCTCTGAAACTTCCACTTACTACAGATTAGGATTAGATAATATTTCAGTATTATTTTCTAAAAATTATTTCAGGTACATTGTATACTTGCTCTACATATCATTTCATTTGTAATTTTAAGTATCTTCCCATGTCCTTATACAATTGAAGTGTTTAGACCAGTTAATTTTGTTGTCGTTAGAGGCATCTTGTTTTTGTGATTTTGTATACATACTGTCTTTACCTGTCGCAAGAAGTATTTGCTGTCTCCATTCTTATATGTTATTCATAAATTCTTCAAATTTTTTATATTTAGTTGACCTATAAGTATTTTAAAAAATTTCCATACATCCACAAATACCATGTATGTATTCTATCTGTGTTTCTACTATTCATCACTGTCTGAGGTTACAGCTTCTGCAGATCATCCATCACATCCTCTTCCATTGTTGAGTCTCTCCAGGATTCCTCTCCTCCACTTCTTGTCTCCAGTCAACTCTGTTGATCTCTTTGTCTTTCCACCCTGGTCCATCCATCTCCTCAGTTGTCTTCTGATTGGTATCCTTCCCTTCCCATTTTTCAAGAGGATGCTTTGGAAATCTTGCTGCCTCTCTTCCCATGGCTGACCTGGAAATTGCAAATTTCCTGCTTAGAAATTCAGCGCGATCTGGAGGTTATTTTGGCTTGGTGCGCTGAGTGGCAACTTACTCTAAATTGTAAAAAGTGCAAGACAATGAGCATAACTAACAAAAAGAATCCAATTGTTCAGAAATACGAGTTAACAATACAGTTATTGATATGGTCGATTCTATGAAAGATTTGGGAGTAACAGTACAAAGGAACATGAAATGGGACATACACACTAATTCGTTAGTAGGTAGAGCAAATTCTAGGCTGCGATTCATAGGTCGAATCTTGAAAAATTGTAATGAACAAATAAAGGAGATAGCGTACAAATCACTTGTGCGTCCACATTTGGATTATTGTTGTGCCATTTGGGACCCGTTTCGTAAGGGGTTGATCGAAAGTAAAGAGAAAGTACAGAGAAGAGCCGCTCGATTCGTGACCGCTTGCTACAGTCCTTATGAAAGCGTCACAGAACTGATTAGTAGATTAGGTTGGGAGTCTCTGGTAGATAGACGACACACGTTTCGTTTAAACTTATTGGTAAACATGCGTACTCCCACTTTCACTTTCGATTGTAGTGAAATACTTCTTCCACCAACCTATTTTAGTCGGAAGGACAGGAAAGATAAAATTAGAGAAATAAGGTGCCGCACTGATTCTTATATGAATTCTTTTTTTCCCTCGTACCATTAGGGACTGGAATGCACAACAAAGAGATTAGCTTTGGTGCTGAGCACCCTCTGCCACCCACAATTTTGTGAATTGCTGAGTATATATGTAGATGTAGATTAGTGTCTCTTCTAATGCCTTGACCTTTTATCTCTCTTTGACATTTTTCTTTCAAATTCTATTCTTCTTTGTAATGTTTTCATGCCTATAGAAACCTCATCTGTGCTGCCTGCAGTCTGCTTAGAAGTTTTATCCATATCCAGATTTCAGTGCCATAGGTCAATATTGTTTGATAGTACTAATACAATAACTTTAAATCAACTGTGTTTTTATAAGTTTTTCATATACCGTTGCAGGAGACATCTACCACTGTACATACCCACAGTGCCAGTACTCAGCAGCAAAGAAGTCCCAGCTGGACACCCACGTCCGCGTCCACGCCGACCAGCGGCCATATTGCTGTCCTACGTGCGGACGAGGTTTCCTCGAAAAGAGTCACCTGGTCAGTAAAATTTTAAAATTCACTTTGATTGTGCCAGTAATTATTTTATTATTTCTTGCTTTTTAAATTTCTTTTCCCTTTACTGCATTTATAGTCTAAGGGTGTATTTTGTGTGATGAATTTATTATAGATCTCTTCACTTACCAACATAAATAGTGAGCAGTTAGCAATGCTGTGAGGAGATACTAGTATAAATAAGATAGGATAGGGAAAATGAACAGAAACCCGTCACTTACCACAGATGAAGGCAGGAGGGGGAGACACGTAAAAACACAAAACAAAGGAATTGCACAATATTTCGACTTTAGTCTTAATCATGTGGGAGGCGAGACATATGGCAGGGGGAAAGATGTGGCGGGTTGGGATGTGACCACATCTTTCCCCCTGCCATATGTCTCGCCTCCCACATGATTAAGACTAAAGTCGAAATATTGTGCAATTCCTTTGTTTTGTGTTTTTACGTGTATCCCCCTCCTGCCTTCATCTGTGGTAAGTGACGGGTTTCTGTTTATTTTCCCTATCCTATCTTATTTATACTAGTATCTCCTCACAGCATTGCTAACTGCTCACTATTTATGTTGGTAAGTGAAGAGATCTATAATAAATTCATCACACAAAATACACCCTTAGACTATAAATGCAGTAAAGGGAAAAGAAATTTAAAAAGCAAGAAATAATAAAATACTTACTGGCACAATCAAAGTGAATTTTAAAATTTTACTGACCAGGTGACTCTTTTCGAGGAAACCTCGTCCGCACGTAGGACAGCAATATGGCCGCTGGTCGGCGTGGACGCGGACGTGGGTGTCCAGCTGGGACTTCTTTGCTGCTGAGTACTGGCACTGTGGGTATGTACAGTGGTAGATGTCTCCTGCAACGGTATATGAAAAAGTTATAAAAACACAGTTGATTTAAAGTTATTGATATTAGTACTATCAAACAATATTGACCTATGGCACTGAAATCTGGATATGGATAAAAAGACTTCTAAGCAGACTGCAGGCAGCACAGATGAGGTTTCTATAGGCATGAAAACATTACAAAGAAGAATAGAATTTGAAAGAAAAATGTCAAAGAGAGATAAAAGGTCAAGGCATTAGAAGAGACACTAATCTACATCTACATATATACTCAGCAATTCACAAAATTGTGGGTGGCAGAGGGTGCTCAGCACCAAAGCTAATCTCTTTGTTGTGCATTCCAGTCCCTAATGGTACGAGGGAAAAAAAGAATTCATATAAGAATCAGTGCGGCACCTTATTTCTCTAATTTTATCTTTCCTGTCCTTCCGACTAAAATAGGTTGGTGGAAGAAGTATTTCACTACAATCGAAAGTGAAAGTGGGAGTACGCATGTTTACCAATAAGTTTAAACGAAACGTGTGTCGTCTATCTACCAGAGACTCCCAACCTAATCTACTAATCAGTTCTGTGACGCTTTCATAAGGACTGTAGCAAGCGGTCACGAATCGAGCGGCTCTTCTCTGTACTTTCTCTTTACTTTCGATCAATCCCTTACGAAACGGGTCCCAAATGGCACAACAATAATCCAAATGTGGACGCACAAGTGATTTGTACGCTATCTCCTTTATTTGTTCATTACAATTTTTCAAGATTCGACCTATGAATCGCAGCCTAGAATTTGCTCTACCTACTAACGAATTAGTGTGTATGTCCCATTTCATGTTCCTTTGTACTGTTACTCCCAAATCTTTCATAGAATCGACCATATCAATAACTGTATTGTTAACTCGTATTTCTGAACAATTGGATTCTTTTGTTAGTTATGCTCATTGTCTTGCACTTTTTACAATTTAGAGTAAGTTGCCACTCAGCGCACCAAGCCAAAATAACACCCAGATCGCGCTGAATTTCTAAGCAGGAAAGATTGCAATTTCCAGGTCAAGCCATGGGAAGAGAGGCAGCAAGATTTCCAAAGCATCCTCTTGAAAAATGGGAAGGGAAGGATACCAATCAGAAGACAACTGAGGAGATGGATGGACCAGGGTGGAAAGACAAAGAGATCAACAGAGTTGACTGGAGACAAGAAGTGGAGGAGAGGAATCCTGGAGAGACTCAACAATGGAAGAGGATGTGATGGATGATCTGCAGAAGCTGTAACCTCAGACAGTGATGAATAGTAGAAACACAGATAGAATACATACATGGTATTTGTGGATGTATGGAAATTTTTTAAAATACTTATAGGTCAACTAAATATAAAAAATTTGAAGAATTTATGAATAACATATAAGAATGGAGACAGCAAATACTTCTTGCGACAGGTAAAGACAGTATGTATACAAAATCACAAAAACAAGATGCCTCTAACGACAACAAAATTAACTGGTCTAAACACTTCAATTGTATAAGGACATGGGAAGAGATACTTAAAATTACAAATGAAATGATATGTAGAGCAAGTATACAATGTACCTGAAATAATTTTTAGAAAATAATACTGAAATATTATCTAATCCTAATCTGTAGTAAGTGGAAGTTTCAGAGGAAGAGAATAGCGAGGACAGAGGAGATGAAGATAGCAAACTGAAGGATGAGAAATAAAACAGTGGTAGTTGGTGCCAAGTATGAAATGGTAAGCTGGCTTCCTCACTCAAAACTCACACAAAATTAAGATAAGGATTAATAAGAGAAAGGAAAATGGGTCTGTTGAGAAATTTTAGACGGTGCTTTGAATGATTTGATATCAAATAAGGCAGTTGGAATTGATTATAACCCTGCAGAACTTCTTAAATCCTAGGATAAGAAGGAATCTAATAGGAAACTAATATCAAAAAGTTATGAAACAGGAGAAATTCCCACTGATTTTAATAAAAGTGTCATATTTACACTTCTGAAGAAAGCACAAGCCGACAAATGTGAGAATTACTGCACTATAAGTCTAACATCACAAGCTTCAAAATTTCTGACCAGAAAAATATACAAAAGAATGGAAAGGGTAGTAGAAGAAATAGTAGGTGAAGAACAGTATTGGCTTAGGAAAATTCGCGGTACAAGGGAAGCAATTCTGGCTTTAAGATTAATACTTGAAGGGTGGATCAAGAAAAATTAAAGATACTTTTATGGCGTTTGTTGATTTAGAAAAAGCTTTTGATAATGTTGGGTGGGACAAGATGTTCAAAATTTTAATGAAGTTGGGTATAAAATACTGAGATATAAGAATACTTTATAATCATTATAAAACTCATGTAGCTACACCAAACATAGAAAATAATTAGAGACAAGGAATAGGATTCCCATTAATATTCAACTTGTATGTAGAAGAAGCAATATAGGGAATTAAAGGAAGATTTGAATGTGGCATAAGTGTTGAACGAGAAAAAAATCAGTATGCTACAATTTGTTGTTGATATTTTCTTGATAGCAGAACAGTTTGAGGATATTGAGAAGTTACCGACTGTCATGAACAAAATACTGAAGGAAGATTTTGGACTAAATATAAAAGTGATTAAATGTAGCAAAAATGATACCAAAAATAATATAAAAATATGGTTGGATGCAATTGGAGAAGTAAGGGAATTCTGCTAGTTGGGAAGCAAAATTACAACCGACGGCCGAAGCAGGAATGATGTTAAAAGCAGAATAACACTAGCAAAAAGAGCCTTCATGAAAAAGATAAATCTTTTAGTCTCAAACATTGATCTAGGAATTCGAAAAACTTTTTAAAACTCTATGTGTGGACCACAGCACTTTATGGTGGTGAAACATGGACTTTAGGAATCCTCAAAAGAAGGAAAATTGACGCATTTGAAATATGGTGCTATAGAAGTATACTGAAAATTAAATGGACAGATAAACCATGAAATGAGCGAGTTTTGGAAATGATGGGTAAGGAAAGAAGTTTATGGAATAGTCTAACAGAAAGAAGAGACAGGCTGGTAGGTCATATTTTGAGACAAGCTGGATTAGTTAACTTGTTAGAGGAAGCAACAGTCAAAGGAAAGAACTGCAGATGAAGATAGAGAGGAGAGTATATGAAGTAGATAACTGAGGACGTGCGTTTTAAGGGGTATGTTGAGATGAAAAGGGATGGAGGATTGCATGAAAACAAGCAGAGAGACTGATGAGAGCAAAAAAAAAGGTTGCTTCCAATCCATTTCAACTAAATGAAATGTAACCCACCTGATTACAGTTTTTATATGTTTTTCTGCAGTGATAGGAGAATGCTGGGAAATCCCCATCAAATTACACATTTCACAAACAAAACATACACTTACAATGAAGAGACTAAGCTATACACTTTACGGACAGGTAGCAACAAAAAAAATGCTCCAGACCTAACAAGTCTGTTTGTAGCCATGCTGGGCCACACCCCCGCACTACCAAACCAGTTCCCAAGAGTCACACTAACTTGCTCAAGAAATGAGGCAGCTGGTATTCATGTGATGACCCATGACAAAAAGGTGAAAATTATTGAAGAAGAAGTTCCCCGATTGTCCAATATGATTATAGACCAAGATGTCTATCAAAAACGGGAATACTCAACTATATTTTTCCAATAACTTAGAAAAACAAACATGTCACAATAAATGGGATGCCACCTGGTATGCTTCAATCAGGTCAAAAAATGAAAATAAAAAATTCTATCCAGTTTCCTAAAAATAGGATTTGAAACGATAATTGAAGCCTGTAAATATATCCCAGGCAATAGATAAAGTGACTGCATCCTGTGCACAAGATGTCCCTTATCTTCTGGTTTGCAGAATCTAATTACGAATGGAGGGAAAAAAATCACCATACAAGATAGAGCTAAAAAAAATACAAAAAAGTAAACTGAGAAATATTTTCATTGTTATTACCTGTGTGTATTCTCTTGTGAGCTATCAGATGGCTCATGAATCTTGTAGAAAACCCACAATAATCACACACAAAAGGGCAATCAAGACTGTGCAAACTAAGATGTTGCTCCAACACAGTCTTCGAAGTAAAAGTTTTACCACAAACATCACCTGCAAGTCAATTTTTTTGGGTAAGATATATTTACATCAGTGTACATAAAGAAAGCATACAAGCTAATATTTATAAAATAAATAGTCATAAATGGTTGCTGTGTAAATCTAAATTCTGAAGTGAATGCCATTGTATGGTGTAATTAAAAGTAATAAATAATTATTGTTACAAATTACTGCAAATAACTCAGTGATTTACGAATAAATTAATAATCTTGAATGCAGTCAGTCTTTAGTTACAAAGACTTATTAATTACAATTACTGAGAGTTAAAAAAAGTTATTTAGATGTAAAATGCAGCAATTCCTTTTGCTGTTCTCGATCATGCCACTCACAATCTAATTTGGTCTCCGATCATTACTGGCTCGACGAAATTTCAGTGCAAGTAATTGCGTCCATTCCTGGATTTTTCAATCATTTAGACTTCACCTCTAGAAAGGCTTATTATGTGTATTGTGGTACACTATGAATGCTCTGTGAGTGAGAACTCACTATAAGCTATAGGTACAGTACTACCTCAATACAGGGCAACTTTAAACTCTGCCATCGAATCTTTTAACACGAGATGACGTAATGAAACCTGTGTCGACATTTCAACAGATTATATTCATAAAAATTTCTTCCTCCACGTAATAATAGTAATAAAATAAAAATGAAGAGTTTAGCTTAATTATTTGTAAAAGTTATCACTGGTTAATTCAGATCTTCATCTTGTGAAATAACAAGTTTGATGAAACTAAGGGAAATGGAAGCGGCTTCTAAGCGATATAAATATTGAAGGAAAGGGAAATTAACCCACCACATACCAAAGATGATTGCTGTGATGAGAGAAAACACTTAGGCAGACAAACAAATACATTACAGTATTTCGGCAACTGCCTTCTTCAGTAGTCGATAAATGGGCCATCAGGCTCCGCACATTTGCACACACAGAACGTCACTCAGTGACTAGCAAGGTTGTGGGAGGAAGGGCGGATGAATGGCTAAGGAGTAGACTATTGATATATCGGCAATGTCTGAGATAATACGTATATTGCAGGCGATGGTAAAATGTGGTGGGTTAAGTGGTTTGATTTTAACAGTGGTTAAGGCCAGGTGGGTGTCTCATATCCAGGGTATTCTGGTAGTGATTCCAACAATCTCAACGACTATTTTACTGTGAGAGCAGAGTTTTCCTTGACTGCACCACTGCAGCAGAACTCCAGAGATGGGAACTAGAGTACCAGAATATCCTGGATACCAGACTTCCACCTGGCCTTAACCACCGTTAAAATCCAACCACTTAAACCAAAACATTTTTTTAAATTATTTATTTATTTTTTATTTCACTAGATATAAATTTTCACATGAGTACTAGATACCCTTGCTACATATGTTCATTTGACCATCACCTGCAATATATTATCTCAGACATTGCCAATATATCGGTAGTCTACTCCTTAGCCATTCCCGACCCTTCCCCTCATTATTTAGTTACTCATTGGGTGATGTTCTGTGTGTACACACGTACGGAGCCTGATGGCCCATTTGTCTACTACCAAAGAAGGCAATTCCCGAAATAATGTGTATTTGTTTGTCCGGCTAAGTGTTTCATTGCAGCCGTCAACTTTGGTATGAAATAACAAGCTTATATTTTCAAATAACCAAATAACTAAAAAACAAAGAAAAAATATTTCTGATCATTCTGAAACCATACAGCAGTCCCAAGGTTTGGTGTTACATATTGAAGACATGATATGAACTACCTGAAGGATTTAGTGCAATTTTATCGATAGCAATCTTCTAACAACTACATTAAATGAAGATTTCTTAAATACTTATCAAAATGACTTTGTTTAAGTTAGTTAGTACAGGGGATATGTTAGACACATAAATACACTTGAAGATTAAAGACAGGTATGGTAAGTAATTAAAAAATGTTAATCCAAAAAGCAAACAAAAGTGACCTGGCCTAAGTCAATCGATAGCAAATGTGATGAGCCAATAGACATCAATGTTCTGAAATTTTGTGAACACTAAAAAAGAAAAACTGTTAAGCTTGAAGATATTAAGTTCAAAATATGATCATTTTGCATAACACTTCTTAAAGCTGTGTTTCATTCATATATATTGGAGAAGAGGGTGTGAAAGTGCAGGAACAAAGAAACACACACAAATTGTTAGGGCAAAGCCCTTCTTCGGTAGGAGGAATGGTTACATCACTACATTGACTGAGGTGGGATGCAAAGGACAGGATGGTTAGGAATGTGGGGTGAAGAGTTTCCTCAGAGAACTTAGGCAGTCAGAGATCCATATAATCACAGCACCTTCTTCTATTTGGCTTTACACCTTGTCGACACTGAACTCAATAGAGGCGGGAGAAGAATGGGAGGAAATTTGGGCATGGACTCTCGAAGGAAGCATCCTGGCATTTGCCTGGAGTGATTTCAGGAAACCAAGATCTAGATGGCCGGACAGGGATTTGAACCAGTGTCCTCCTGAATGCAAGGATGAAAATGTTATCACTCGGCCACCACGTTCGTTCATATCCCTATGGAGGCAGAGGACAAAAAAAAAAAAATAAGCAGATTTTAGTAGCTATGAGAGATTATAAATTGACTGAAAATTAAAATTCTGGGTGCTATTAGGGGTGGCTTCTAAGGGAACAGAAATAAGAAGAGAGATGAGCTTTTTTTTGCTTATGGCTTTATGCCTCGTCGACATCGAGGTCATTAGAGGCAAGATAGGACTGGGGCAAAGAACGGGAAGGAATTCGGCCACAGAATTTTGAAGGAAGCATCCCGCCATTCATCTGGAGCGATTTGGGGAAACCATGGAAAACCCAAATCTGGATGCCCAGATGGGGATTTGAACCAGCATCCTCCCAAATGTGAGGCCAGAGTGTTGTCGCTCACCCCCCATGTTGAATATGGGGATGAGAGGAGGGGAGAGAGAAAAAGAGACCAAGAAAATTGAGTGAGACAAAGAGGAAACTATGAAAACAAAAATCGATACAGGGAGAGGGAGCAGGATGTCTGAGGTTAAAGGCCAGGCGAGGTATGCTGGTAGGCGAGGTATGCTGGTAGGCGAGGTATGCTGGTATGCCAGAGTTCCGAGGGGCTAGTTCTGTATTGGTTGGTATAATGCGCAGGTGACTGGAAGGTGGCACTGGAAGATTGTTCAACTATCACATCGAAGTGTCACAACAAGGTTTCAGAGAAGTTATAGCAATGCTATATGAGGTAATTACAGTCAAAACGTGTCACTTTGCCATACACACAGTGGCTAAATTGGAAGAAGTGTTTCTTTATAAAGGAGTGTCAGAGTGAAGATGATATTATATTAAGTTAAAAGTCACATCTGGTTAGTGGTGGTTCAAGTTAGGTAGTGGTCATGGAAGAAAGGAGAGGATAGAAGAAAGGAAAAGTAATGACTGGGTATTATATTAACCCTTTCACTGTGGAAGTAATATTAAAATACTTGACCATCAGTTTTGAACGATTTTTCCATTTACTTGCACGCAGCACATCACTTTACTGTTAAAAGTAACCTTTTTTTACTAAAAAAAACAACAACAAAATTAAAAAGAGTGAATGAGATCCAAAGACACCATGTGCACATGGCATGCTAAAATCTCCTCAGCGCAAATGACATCTATCGACATCATTTATTGTATAATCAACATGAGAGCATGTACCTTTTGGGAGTACAGAGAGTTGGATTCAGATAGGAATAAAAGGAAAAGTTTCACAATTGAAAGTTCAAGCTTAAAAGTAAGGCTTAAGTGCAGAGAGCAATAGTCATTTTCCTCTTGTTTAGTGCCTTTACCAAAACATTTTCCTTGATGTTCCTTGCAACCACAGCATCTATGCAACCATCTTTTTTTGACGTGGCTGGAATGCTCTTATGTTTTCCAGAAATGTTTCAAACAGCGTTTCATACTGGTTGGTTGAAGTGAAATGATGTATATGGTTTTATAAAGTCTCCTTGTATTTCTGTTGATAATCAAACTCTTGTAACCAAAAATGTGAGTTTCTCTGTGTGTGTTGACGGGTTTATAGTGAAAGTGGTATTGACTGAATCGAGTAATAGGAATGAAAATTCTGGCTAAACACAAAGAACACTGAGGTTTCTCATTTCTTTGCAAACAGCAACCAGTAAAAAAGTTTTAATGCCTCCATTTGTAAATTACAGTTTATTAACTAAGAGGCTTCTGTGATGTTCTGATGCTGGAACAAAGACAGAGGGGAATCATAGTCCTAACCATACTGAAAACAATCAGTTTCTGAAATAAATATAACAAATGATTGATCTTTCGGATTGATCTTTCAGATTTTAAATATCATACATATTACTTTTAAAAGGTGCTTTTTTTGCTACAGGCCATTACCTTCCTTTATAAAAAGCCAAAATTAATAAATGAGGTATCATTTTAAAGATTAAGGTCTCCACTACAGTCACGTCACATTTTAAGAAAGGAATTTTTCAGAATTCAACCCTTGAAGGGCAAAAGTACTTCTAAAAAGTGCTTTTTTTTTCAATGTGCCATTTATCTCCTGTGATAGCTAACCAAAATCAATAAATGAGGTAGCATTTTAAAGATTAAGATATCTGCTTTGGTGAGATCATATTTTGAGAAAGGAATTTTTTGGATTTCGACCCTTAGAGGGCAAAACTATCATTACTTCTAAAAAAAAGTTGTGGTAACGAGCCATTCATCTCCCTACATACTTAACCAAATAGATAAATGAGGTATCAGTTTAATGGTTAATATCTTCGCTTTGGTAATGTTATAAGTTAAGAATTAAATTTTTCAGAATTCAACCCTCAAATAGCAAAAGTATTAACTATCAAAGTCATGCATGTGAGACAGTTCAGAACCAAGCCGTTTGGCTTCACTGGCATTAGTAAGGCTTGCCCATGTTAGCACTAGACATCAGCAGCATATATCACAGATATATCAAGAAACTGTTTCGGTGGCGTTGACAACGATTCCAATGCATTATTGCTAGATGCCAGCACCATATATCCCAGAAATAGCAATAAACAGTGTATGTTTAGTACAATAAGCAGCTTTCTGCAAAAATCTATTCAGGATACATTTGTGTTCCACTATACGATTCCTATGTAAAAAATTCGCTAAGATCACATTACTGTAGTGACCCAGTCAGCTGATTGACAAGAGCAGACCGGGTAAACTTCTACTGGAACTGTGGATAAGGGTCGCGCATAGAAGTCGACCGTGGTTCTGATGCGAGTATTCGTCATAAGTCCATACTACAACACGTTCCATGTTATATAGCTCAGTACATTCAGATATTATCATACGAACGGCTGAGAAGGCTAGGACAAATTACGGTAAATGGCAGTTACATATTTACACATTTATTTGCTTCAGAAATGACTGATGGCATACGCGAATACTTACAGTATTTAATTGGCTTTGTAGCAAAACTGTCGAGCATTTAACTGGATCACGATAGGGCCAAGGACTAGGCGAGCATGTAACGGATAGGCGCCTCACAGCCCAAATTAAATGGAATATTCATAATAGTTCTACAAGACTATACCCACAAGTTTAACCATCTGACTGACCATATCGCAGTAGAGCCCACCTCTGTATCAGACGTCTGGCACCGTCTTCTCTCTGCGACCGACGCCTCCCAGCACCTGCATCGGTGTGGTAAGGAGAGAGAGAGAGAGAGAGACAGATCCCGTGTTGCTGCCCCCAGTGTTTAAATAGAATCTCCCCTTCCTATTACCACTGTGTGGAGAGGGTGTAGAACTACTCCTTCGTTTTACTGAGGTTAATTTAATAGTCAGTTCTGTTGATATATTGACCAACTTAATGGAAAGTTTCAGACTTCGTTTAAATTTTTTTTTTTTTTTGTTGATACGGCTGCCACAGCTGATAGCCGACGTAATGTAAGGCAATTCATCAACCCTAGGAATAACTTGAACATTCAGTACTGTACAGGGTACTATACCACTGAACTCACATACACAGACGTTCAAAGCTGAAGCAAGTTTATTCACACAGTATTAGTTTTAGAGAACACATATACACCGACCACCAACTGAAAATAATATTTATCCGAAATTACAGGTTCGCTAGAGTGAAAAGTATCCTCACTTAGCATAAAATTCAGTTGCTATCGTGTCCACTGTTCACACAACAGTCACTATATATGATCCACTTCTTAAACACTAATTAAAGGAATGTTGATGCAGTTAGTTCAACCTGGTCAGTCCGATCGAGTCGTAAACGGCAGTCACTATTCAGTGTCAAAGCGGATGCGCGAATCCGAAATCCATTTGCACTCGGGAGAATACTGCTTCTCCACACTCAGACAACACTCTCGTTGCCGTGTGCGCTACCTTACCCAGCGACAATCATACACCGACTGCTTGCTGCCCACAAAGAGTTTACTACCACAATGCATCTATGATGGATATCGATTATCGATACCATTGACTTAGAAGAAATTTGACAGTTCGTTAGCTTATCGCTCTGTAATGTGACAGGGGCAATACCCCTCGCTAACCTGCTATGTGAAGTCACATTACCAGCTTGCAGTAATTACTGACGCTTAGCATCTGGCGACTTACAAAGCTGGTGACTTACAGCTTGCTACTTCTCCAGGTCGAAGCATTCTACTATTGCTTAACTATTTCATGCTCGTCCGCCCTGGATACCGACTTGGAAAGTATGAGCTTTCTATGCAGTGATCGACCTCGGTTACTACATTACTATTAGATAGCAGATAGATCACAGAGATATTGATTTAATGTATGTGTTCTCTTTTAGCTCAGTTGTATTCAGAGTTCTACGGCAGTTCTGCTTCTGGAGAGGAATGGCCTCTCGTGTTTACATCAAAGCAGAGGACTGCAGGATAGCATACATCACGTGAAATGAGAAAGATATCGCAAAAAATGAGTCAGTTCTGCTTTCGAACTACTACAAACCACCCACTTTGCTATCCATCACATGTTATTTGTGAAATTTTTGCATGGGTTATGTAGCCAGTTTCACACATTTAAATCAGTTTTCACGACTAAAGTATGCAGTTATGGACATTCAGATATATACAAAGCAGAGTAACGCTTACACTTTATTGGTTTCGCTGTTGTGTGGCTGTGCATATGAAGTGAGAGATTAGTTCTCGTGCTGCAATAGAACCCACATTCCTGACACTTGAATCGGCTACCGTCGGCATGTTCCACCCTGTGAGACAACAGCTGGCTTATCAGCTCACAAGTAAAGGAACCTGTAACGGAGAATTACAACACAATGTTTACCTCAGATAAAGCTGCTTAGAAAATCAGATGGTATCATGATGGTACCAGTAAAAATACATTTAGTTTTCAAACTATTCGAGCTGGAAATTTCTATATTCTGAAACATAAACTAAGCATCCAGATATTTTTGTAGGAAATATAATGAAGAGGTGGTACTTTTGGTAAAAAACGATAGTCACAATACGTAACAAGCAAAGAAAACAAAGAAAAATACTGCAAAGCACTTCTAAAAATTGTGGCCATATGAAATTATTCTTTGAATTTAAGTCACTACATTTTTCAAATAACGTCTGATATGTGGTAAAGTTTACATTTTGTCTGCCTCTTCATCCTGGTTCGAGTTTGATTACTTACCAAAGCTGAAGGGATAAAGGCAGCAGTGATAAAAAAACACTCCACAAACACAAAAAAAAACATGCCCTTACTCACGAAAACACAAACATGACAGATTACATGGCATTTCTTACTGTTCCAGTGTTGCTGAGTGAATTAATGTGTGTTTGATTTGATTGTTAGTTTCCAACAATTACGGTAATAATGAAAATGCTTCTAGGCAATGCAAATAAGGATGTGTAGGGAAAGTTAACCCATCACTTACCACACAGGAAGGCAGGCGGCAGAGATTAATTTATAAGCAGTAACACACTTTACAATATTTCAGTAGAAACTGTATTCATCATTAGGGGAGAGAATGTGGCAAGGCGACCAGCTGTGTACACAATGAGAAACATGGTGAGTCTTGTGTACATATCTGATCGTGTTACCATTTGTCCCCTAATCACGATTAAAGTTACAATATTACAAAGTGCGTTCACGTTTGTGTGTTTGTCACAGCCTTCTCACATTCACCTGTTGGGAGGGATGGGTTTACTTTCCACATCTTACATTATTATCTATAACTATGTATATACACACGTTTTAATTACTATAATAATGAAAATAAAAATTATTTTAGGAAATTAAAACCAGGAGGGATATGAACAGAAAACCTATAGTTTAACACTAACGAAGGCAGGAACAGTCGCAAAGAGAACAGATGAACCCATTTTACATTATTTCAGTATGAACCATATTCATGGGGAAAATGCCAGAAACAGCTTACAGGTGAGGGTAATGCATGTTGGGCCAAAGGAGGTAAATTGGACATATATAAGTTAGACTGCAGAGGAGGCAGCATGGTCAGAGTAACTGCACTAGGATCTCCTGCAAGATAATGACCCATTAGTTGGTTTAACACAGTCATATGTCTTCACAGGTAGGTTAGTCGCTGCAGAGGGTGTAACAATCTAATGAGCTTGCCCACCACGTCACACGTGTAGGCGAGCAAGCAGGCAATAATGAGTAGGTGGGGTGATAATACTTGAGTTTGATTGTTTCTAGATTGCTGGTTCGATTTCTACTAAGTCATAGAATCGCCTTTAAATTCACCTCAGATTTATTTCACAAAACTCATAAGTACATATCCACCACCACCAAAATGTCTACTTACTGGTTTTTAACTGCAGATAAAGGCTATATGGCACTTCATCTCCTCAAATTGAAGGTTCTGACCAACTTTCGTTTACTTAGTCTATACATTGTGTCACAACTCCTATCAGCTCGTCAATCGTCACGAAGCACTTTCATTTAACGACTTGCAAATAACATTGTGTTACTTTTACGTCTGCTAGAACAATAATACAGGTCACACACCCAACTTAATTCAAACAATGGCAGTGGTCTACTCACAACCGACTTCTGCAGTGGCCCGTTGCAGACTCACCATTTTCATCTGCTCTACCGTAGTGCAGGGCGCAGCAGCCTAATTAACATAGAGCGCAGCCAAACCTAATACAGGTCACACACACCCAACTTAATTCAAACAACGGCAGCGGTCTACTCACAGCCGACTTCTCCAGTGGCCCGTTGCAGACTGACTCACCCTTTTCATCTGCTCTACCGTAGTGCAGGGCGCAGCAGCCTAATTAATATAGAGCGCAGAGAAACCTAATACAGGTCACACACCCAACTTAATTCAAACAACGGCAGCGTTCTACTCACAGCCGACTTCTCCAGTGGCCCGTTGCAGACTGACTCACCCTTTTCATCTGCTCTACCGTAGTGCAGGGCGCAGCAGCCTAATTAATATAGAGCGCAGCCAAACCTAATACAGGTCACACACCCAACTTAATTCAAACAACGGCAGCGGTATACTCACAGCCGACTTCTCCAGTGGCCCGTTGCAGACTGACTCACCCTTTTCATCTGCTCTACCGTAGTGCAGGGCGCAGCAGCCTAATTAATATAGAGCGCAGCCAAACCTAATACAGGTCACACACACCCAACTTAATTCAAACAACGGCAGCGTTCTACTCACAGCCGACTTCTCCAGTGGCCCGTTGCAGACTGACTCACCCTTTTCATCTGCTCTACCGTAGTGCAGGGCGCAGCAGCCCAATTAATATAGAGCGCAGCCAAACCTAATACAGGTCACACACACCCAACTTAATTCAAACAACGGCAGCGGTCTACTCACAACCGACTTCTCCAGTGGCCCGTTGCAGACTGACTCACCCTTTGCATCTGCTCTACCGTAGTGCAGGGAGCAGCAGCCCAATTAATATAGAGCGCAGCCAAACCTAATACAGGTCACACACCCAACTTAATTCAAACAACGGCAGCGGTCTACTCACAACCGACTTCTCCAGTGGCCCGTTGCAGACTGACTCACCCTTTTCACCTGCTCTACCGTAGTGCAGGGCGCAGCAGCCCAATTAATATAGAGTGCAGCCAAACCTTAATACAGGTCACACACCCAACTTAATTCAAACAACGGCAGCGGTCTACTCACAACCGACTTCTCCAGTGGCCCGTTGCAGACTGACTCACCCTTTTCACCTGCTCTACCGTAGTGCAGGGCGCAGCAGCCCAATTAATATAGAGCGCAGCCAAACCTAATACAGGTCACACACCCAACTTAATTCAAACAACGGCAGCGTTTCTACTCACAGCCGACTTCTCCAGTGGCCCGTTGCAGACTGACTCACCCTTTTCACCTGCTCTACCGTAGTGCAGGGCGCAGCAGCCCAATTAATATAGAGCGCAGCCAAACCTAATACAGGTCACACACACCCAACTTAATTCAAACAACGGCAGCGGTCTACTCACAGCCGACTTCTCCAGTGGCCCGTTGCAGACTGACTCACCCTTTTCACCTGCTCTACCGTAGTGCAGGGCGCAGCAGCCCAATTAATATAGAGCGCAGCCAAACCTAATACAGGTCACACACACCCAACTTAATTCAAACAACGGCAGCGGTCTACTCACAGCCGACTTCTCCAGTGGCCCGTTGCAGACTGACTCACCCTTTTCACCTGCTCTACCGTAGTGCAGGGCGCAGCAGCCCAATTAATATAGAGCGCAGCCAAACCTAATACAGGTCACACACCCAACTTAATTCAAACAACGGCAGCGGTCTACTCACAAGCCGACTTCTCCAGTGGCCCGTTGCAGACTGACTCACCCTTTTCACCTGCTCTACCGTAGTGCAGGGCGCAGCAGCCCAATTAATATAGAGCGCAGCCAAACCTAATACAGGTCACACACCCAACTTAATTCAAACAACGGCAGCGGTCTACTCACAGCCGACTTCTGCAGTGGCCCGTTGCAGACTGACTCACCCTTTTCACCTGCTCTACCGTAGTGCAGGGCGCAGCAGCCTAATTAATATAGAGCGCAGCCAAACCTAATACAGGTCACACACCCAACTTAATTCAAACAACGGCAGCGGTCTACTCACAGCCGACTTCTGCAGTGGCCCGTTGCAGACTGACTCACCCTTTTCACCTGCTCTACCGTAGTGCAGGGCGCAGCAGCCCTAATTAATATAGAGCGCAGCCAAACCTAATACAGGTCACACACCCAACTTAATTCAAACAACGGCAGCGTTCTACTCACAGCCGACTTCTCCAGTGGCCCGTTGCAGACTGACTCACCCTTTTCACCTGCTCTACCGCTAGTGCAGGGCGCAGCAGCCTAATTAATATAGAGCGCAGCCAAACTAATACAGGTCACACACCCAACTTAATTCAAACAACGGCAGCGTTCTACTCACAGCCGACTTCTCCAGTGGCCCGTTGCAGACTGACTCACCCTTTTCACCTGCTCTACCGTAGTGCAGGCGCAGCAGCCTAATTAATATAGAGCGCAGCCAAACCTAATACAGGTCACACACCCAACTTAATTCAAACAACGGCAGCGTTCTACTCACAGCCGACTTCTCCAGTGGCCCGTTGCAGACTGACTCACCCTTTTCACCTGCTCTACCGTAGTGCAGGGCGCAGCAGCCTAATTAATATAGAGCGCAGCCAAACCTAATACAGGTCACACACACCCCCAACTTAATTCAAACAACGGCAGCGTTCTACTCACAGCCGACTTCTCCAGTGGCCCGTTGCAGACTGACTCACCCTTTTCACCTGCTCTACCCGTAGTGCAGGGCGCAGCAGCCTAATTAATATAGAGCGCAGCCAAACCTAATACAGGTCACACACCCAACTTAATTCAAACAACGGCAGCGTTCTACTCACAGCCGACTTCTCCAGTGGCCCGTTGCAGACTGACTCACCCTTTTCACCTGCTCTACCGTAGTGCAGGGCGCAGCAGCCTAATTAATATAGAGCGCAGCCAAACCTAATACAGGTCACACACCCAACTTAATTCAAACAACGGCAGCGTTCTACTCACAGCCGACTTCTCCAGTGGCCCGTTGCAGACTGACTCACCCTTTTCACCTGCTCTACCGTAGTGCAGGCGCAGCAGCCTAATTAATATAGAGCGCAGCCAAACCTAATACAGGTCACACACCCAACTTAATTCAAACAACGGCAGCGTTCTACTCACAAGCCGACTTCTCCAGTGGCCCGTTGCAGACTGACTCACCCTTTTCACCTGCTCTACCGTAGTGCAGGGCGCAGCAGCCTAATTAATATAGAGCGCAGCCAAACCTAATACAGGTCACACCCAACTTAATTCAAACAACGGCAGCGGTCTACTCACAACCGACTTCTCCAGTGGCCCGTTGCAGACTGACTCACCCTTTTCACCTGCTCTACCGTAGTGCAGGGCGCAGCAGCCCCAATTAATATAGAGCGCAGCCAAACCTTAATACAGGTCACACACCCAACTTAATTCAAACAACGGCAGCGGTCTACTCACAAGCCGACTTCTCCAGTGGCCGTTGCAGACTGACTCACCCTTTTCACCTGCTCTACCGTAGTGCAGGGCGCAGCAGCCCAATTAATATAGAGCGCAGCCAAACCTAATACAGGTCACACACCCAACTTAATTCAAACAACGGCAGCGTTCTACTCACAGCCGACTTCTCCAGTGGCCCGTTGCAGACTCACTCACCCTTTCCACCTGCCCTACCGTAGTGCAGGGCGCAGCAGCCTAATTAATATAGAGCGCAGCCAAACCGAATACAGCTCACACACCCAACTTAATTCAAAAACGGCAGCGGTCTACTCACAACCGACTTCTCAGTGGCCGTTGCAGACTCACTCACCCTTTCCACCTGCCCTACCGTAGTGCAGGGCGCAGCAGCCTAATTAATATAGAGCGCAGCCAAACCTAATACAGCTCACACACCCAACTTAATTCAAACAACGGCAGCGGTCTACTCACAACCGACTTCTCCAGTGGCCCGTTGCAGACTCACTCACCCTTTCCACCTGCTCTACCGTAGTGCAGGGGCGCAGCAGCCTAATTAATATAGAGCGCAGCCAAACCTAATACAGGTCACACACCCAACTTAATTCAAACAACGGCAGGTCTACTCACAACCGACTTCTCCAGTGGCCCGTTGCAGACTGACTCACCCTTTTCACTGCCCTACCGTAGTGCAGGGCGCAGCAGCCTAATTAATAGAGAGCGCAGCCAAACCAAATACAGCTACACACACCCAACTTAATTCAAACAACGGCAGCGGTCTACTCACAACCGACTTCTCCAGTGGCCCGTTGCA